>VWZV01007578.1:1786766-2099019 GCA_013397155.1 Irena cyanogastra
GGGTGGGGGGGTGGGGGGTGTGTGTGAAAGGCAGACATCATTGTCAGCTGTCCTGAAGTCAACTAATTTAAAACAAAACTTGAAGCTCCCCAGTTTTGCCCTCAGCCTTCCCAAAACAGGGGAACTGACCCAATTTAAATGTCTGAGAAGCAGAAAAGGCTAAGTGTGCCTTGCTGCTTTCCAGCTACCCTCCTTTCGGTATCAGTGCTGTTGACTTCTTGTCCCTAAGTGCCTCACTTTGCACTTACTCTACTGGGTGCTTGGTCATATCCTTTACAGATAAGGTGGCAATACAGTTGCAATTATAACATTCTTTTCCTACTCACTCATTTTTTACAGAAGTAGTCACCTTGGAGGGTGAAGTCTTCCATGCTTGGTCTCTGTGTATAGATTTTTTTCTGGTTTGAGGTTTTTGTGTGTGGATTTTTTAAAAATCCAAACTTACTGGTTTACTAGAAATTCACTTACATACTTTTACTGAAGTTAAGATTACTTCTGTCTTCAAAAACTCCAAACTCCTCCTATCAGCTTTTTTCTCGCTTTTCTTTACAGAAAAGCTAAAGAACAGCTCAGGGCAGCAACAAAAACTGAACCTTGGAAGTTTCATGAACACAATTTACAGCACAGCCCAGGACGTTTGGTTGAACTGAAAAAAAAAAAAAAACAACAAAACCCAAACCCAAATTGCTTTTCTTTAAGCTTTTAAGTATTTTGTAATTGTCCACTAAGTATTTAACACCTAATACAACTTGTGTTTTCTTGTTCTTGCTACGCTTAACTTGGCCCTTTATTCTTCACTGCAAATCAGAGAGGAGAACGCAGACTGTCCTGCCTCTCTTCTAAGACTGGGTTAGCCAGCAGAGGAGTCAGGGTCCAAGCAGACTGCTGAAACCATTAGGCTGGAACAGTTGTTATGGAGCAGTTCTCCTGCTGTGCAGCCTGGAGGGAAGATTTCTTCCTCCCTCCCCTGTGGAGATCCTCAGTGCCCAACCCAGTAAATCAGGATTAGGCATCAGAGAGATTGGCCCCTTAATCAGTTTTAACTCTCACCTTGTAATGTTCCTTTTTCCTAATCTTTTTTTTCAATTCACAACTTCATTTTGGCCTTTGTTCTAATACTGTACCTTCATCGACTTTGACTTTGATAGCAGATTTGATCACAGCTCTAAATTCTTCTCCAGGTCACCAGGTTTTAACCCTATTTGTGCAGTGGATCTCCCTCAAAGTTACATGATGGGTACAATCAGCATGGGAAATAATTAATTGCACTGGAGAAGGGGAATGTCAACTCTCACTGGTTTGCATTAGCAAGCAGGCACTTGGATCCCCAGTGCCAGTGGGAACATAGTAACTCCCCCAGTAACTCTGGCCAGGTTATTTCTGTCCTCTGCCCCTTCCCAGCTCTGCCTCATAGCCTCCCCAAAGTGGAATCAAACCTGGTAATTTCAATGCCTCACACATAGGGGTTAGAAATGTCAAAAATAAATGGTACATATTAAAATGATGAAATAATGTGATGATTCCTTACTGACATGGGACAGAAGGGAGAGAGAAAAGGATGAAGATGGAATAAAAGCAAATTATGCATTTTCCACCTTCCATACATGAATGTTTACCACATGGAATCAAAGAATTAAAAAAAAAAACCACTGATATAATTTTATGTGCTTTTTGCTAGTAAAAGTAGTCTAATATCTTTTTACTAGAAAAGCTGCAAAGAAAAATTGTAAATATGCCAGTCACTTTCTTGTGTATGCTGGTGGAGAAATCTTGCCTTTCCTTCCCAGAAATGGTGCGAAGAACATCTGGAAAAGTTGATAAAAAGGATGCTGAGACCTCAAAACCCAAAATACACCTCTCTCCTCTTCAACCTCATTTTACAGTCAGCTGCAGTGTATGGGCTAGATTCAGATCACAGTCATGAGTATCCTGAGTAAATACATCGAAGTCAACACATTCATGAATTTGGCTCCCAACATCCCATGCTGTTTAACCAGCTGAAAGCACAAGACTGAGTTTGATTCAAGTAAGATTCACTGCACCTGCTGATGTGAAGGGGCCTTAATGGCATGGTCTCCCTATTCCAGTAGATGCAACTTGAGATGCATCAATACAGAGACAGAGTACTTAGAAATACCCTGAGCCCAACCCTCGTTCCTCTTGATCCTAATGAAAAATCTTGCCTCCTCCTAGGTCACATAGCTATTGAAATGAGACAGGCACCTGCCCTCACGCACCAAATAAAACCAAGGCCAAGGTAGATAATATGACTTGCTCTCAGGGTGAGAGCTGGTCATAAAGTTTCACCGAAGCAACTGGGTTAGATTTGGTGAGAAGCACTAAAATGAAGGAGAATCTACACCAATGTGTTTCCTTGTTGAATGCAGACAACGGAGAGACTGCGGGGAGCCGCTGTTTTAGGTGCACTGGAAAAAACAGTATTTGTTTCATGAAATGGAGATGAAAGTGGCACCACAGCCATCACCAGCGGGTGTCTGAGAGCAGCAAGAGTAAAGGGGCATACAGAAAAATGCTGTGCAAACATACACTGCAGCTATACCTTGCTAGGTCTGCCGTCACTTCCTTTCACCTTTGTTCAAGGCAAGACTCTGCCTCCCATATTTCTGACTCATTTGAAGAAATTCTTCTGAATACTTCAGTGATGCAGGCACTTTTCTGCAGCAGCCCAGAGAGGTGTCCTTCAGCTCCTTGTAAAGTATGTAAATCATGAAAGCTACATTGTTCTTCAGTATCAAATAATCTAATCCTGCCCACCAACCAATTAATAACAGGACAGAGAAACAACCAAAAAGTCGCTTTCAAAGGGAGCTCTCTGGCAATTCCAAGACAGACAAACCCTTTGGAACAGGAAATCTACTGTCGCAAAGAGGGTGCTGCACAGCTTTGCTCACTCTCCATTAGCTGGCCAGTGAAGCAATAAAGTGACATGGGTTTCCAAAGTAAAGTTTGCTTTGGTGCCTAATCAGGCTTTACTCCACCTGAACTCTTGCTGACTTCAATAAGAGGGTAGATGGAGTGAAAAGTGAATGAGGACTTGAAGGTTTGGCCCTTTATGAGCCAAGATTTAAGTTGTAAACTTATTTAAAGACACAAAAATCTCTGCAGCTGAACTCAATGCTGCTTTTGAACACAAACCTTGTTTGTTTTCTTTGTGTAAATCTTACATGTTAACATGATTAAATCTGCTGGGCAGGTGTCTCCTCATGTCCATGTTTGCTTTGGCACATGAGCTGCCCCTCTCACCTCTCCAAATTCATGAAAATGTAGTGTTAAATCCTGCCTTTTGTTACATGAGAGTGCCAGGGAGCCCCTCTCCCTTCCTAACCAAGGCGTGCTCATGTCACAGCTGGGCTGGAGTCCAGCCCAGCACTGCCAGGTGCCCAGGCTGGGGAGGGCAAGTGTGGGTACTCATCTTCCACAGGCAGGCAAGCATGGAATGGGATCCATCACAGCCCCTTACTGCACACTCACTCTCCTGCTTCTCAAGCTATTTCTGGAGTTGCCAGTTTTCCAGCTACATGTTTCCCCTGATGAATTCCCTGCTCTTGGAATTGTCTTTGTGATCATCCCAGCTTCCACTGAATGCAAGTTTTCAGCTGTCCGGATGAGACATATAAAGGAATAAGAGTATGACCCGTTGCAGCTCAAGACTATACATTAGCTATAATCTCCAAGCATCACTCTAATGCTATTTGCAAGGCTTCTGGGACCCAGCTGTAGTGCCCAGGGTCCTGACACTCTGCCCTGCATAGACCAAATAGCTCCTCATCAACCACATGCCTTGCTGCTCATTCCCAGCCATTAGTATGGCTGTGTACCTGCTTTTTTAGAGCAATACAAGCAAATTCAATTTTAGAAACTGTTCAAAGGGGCTAAGATTCAGAAAGTTATAACAAGCACTAGTGAAGACATTTTTTATTAACCCAGAAGAATGTGTCTAGCAAGAACAGCTATCAGGGTGAAGATCCTCTGAGACAGGATATGCATATATAGGTATCAAGTGGCACACACAGCTCGCCCAGAACTTCCCCAAGCACAGCAAGGACTCAGGTGATATCTGCTCACATTTAACAGCAATTCAGCTGAGTGACAGCAAGCTGTTGGCATCCAGTTGTGCAAGTCTAGATACACTCACTGCTTTCCAGGCTTTGCAAACTGCTTTTTGTTTAGCAGACTAGTTCTGAACACTCAGATCTTGCACCTCATTTTTTGTCTAAGGTCTAGGAAATGATAAAAGCAATTAGCTCCCTAAATCCTTCTGTTATCTGTAATTGGGTGTGAGTTTTTTGTTGTTTGTTTGTGAAAAACACTGAACAAAAACAGTGTCCACTATGTAGGCCAGGAAAATATATCCCGATAACAGCCAGCTTATCTTCTACAGCTGCCCGAACAAACCGGCACCTAATGGGCATGTTTTCAGGAACATTTCCAGCCAAGGACTGAGGTGACAGATGGACTCGTGCAGTTTTTACACAGCTCTCTATTTTCTATTAGAAATAAGAAGAACCCTGCTCCTTTCCCTTCCTGCATAGAGTCATACTGCCAGAAATATCCCAAGAGCAATGGGGCTGCGGGCAGGAAGGGAGAGCAGAGGATGCACCTTAGCACACGCTTCCACCAGCTTCAAGAAAATTTTTTAAAAATAAAGAACATGAACATGAACAAAGTTCCCACTATTTCTTTCCCACCCTCACCCTTCTCTTTGGACAAGCACACGATTTCTAGCAGGTGTGAAAGAGCCATGAGACAAACAAAAGAGATAAAAGACAGAACAACTCTGAAGAGGAGTCGGGAGGCCACAGCACAAGCACAGCACATCAGCTCCAAGCAAGCAGAGGCACTCTACAATTATCTAGTTCACAGATGGACCACCCAGAAAATCTGGGAGCAATTAGGAATGAGAACAAACAAATGCATGGAAAGAAGGGGGGAGGTAAAATGGGAAGGAGGGCCAGAAGGGATTCCTTACATCATCTCCATGCAAGCGTTTCGAGAATGAAGTGAAGCTATACGGAGGAGGCATGCAGATGGAAGAGTTTGCAGTGAGAACACAATAAAGTAAAGGCTATGAAAACATGGAGTGTATGAATGAATTACAACATGGCCATGAAATTTACAGAAAGTCAGGACAGTGAGTAAACAGAGAAGAAACCCATCAAGTTCTCGGAGACACCGACATGCACACATAAACAGATCAAATGCTGCCTGTCTCTCGCTGTTAACAGCAATTCAACCCACCCTGCAACCCAGGGATGCACCAGGCACAAAGTTGACTCACGCTCCTCTCTGACTGTCAATAACTGGCATTAAATACTGGCAGGAAAACACAAATGCTTTGAACCAGCACCAATATAACCTCACATAAATGCATGGATAGGAACCACAGCAACAACCAGGCAACTCACAGAGCTCATACCAGAGCCGTGTGCCTGGGAACAATGAATTTTCTGCTGGTCTGCTCTCCACTTACCTGGCATCTAATCACACTATCAACCAGCACTTCATAACACCAGGTTACACCTTTTGTGTCTGGGGAGACTGACTGGATTTTGGTACCAAGTGCTTTGACTTCAACTGACTTCAAAATGACTGCTCAACCTTCTAAAAACAAGGCCTATTATTTAATGGTATTAAGTGTCTTTGTTAGTTATAATTGTGGCATAGAAGGCTGCCTTTGTGGCTGCAGTTTGCTTTCTCTTTTTAAATAATTTGATGTGCAGTTTGTGACTTCTGCTAGTGAGCACAATTTATAAACTCTGTTTTGCTGGATCCAAAAGTCACAGCAGAAAAATGACTCGAAAACTGAAGATACCAAGTGTTTTGAAGTGATCTTAATCAATAACACACTGTGTTTACTTTGTCTCGGCCTCTGAGCAGCAAACTCTGGTCCCTAAGGACATCCTATAAACACATTAAAGTTCACACAAGCTTTTTTAAAAGCTTTTCGGTTTACCATAATCTCAGTAAATCACTGCCTGATAATTTTTCCTTAAACCAGTCCTTATTAACACACAAATTCAGCTGAAAAAAAATCTACTATCTGCTTGTCTAAGCAGCAGCTAAAATATGGCAATTAGTTTACCTTAGAATAGACATCAAAGGCTCAAAGGATGACCCTGCCCCAGAAGAACAAAATCTTTTAAAAGCCCCATTCCACTCAGTTTGCTAGTTTATAAGGTTTGCTAAAATCCACTTTAATGATCATGTAGTTTCTTAGCAAGTTGTGTGGTGCCATATTGTGTAAGGAACAGAAGAGTTAGCTCCAAAACCTTTTTGAACTTGGGGAGCTTTTCTGACCAGCTGATGCAGAACCACATTCTGAGATGGTAAATGAAACTTTTGGATGCAAAAGCCTCACCGTGATTTTCTTTAGCTTCTTTCAGAAGAGACAAAAGTTCCCACACAACACATACTCTCTCTATACAATGAAAGGTTCAATAATAGCAATATATTCAAGTCCATATGGTGCGGTTATAAGGGAGAGGCACAACAAGGAACTGAGAACCCTGAAGGCAAGAGACCTGCAAGCTGTAGTCAAAAAAGCAAAAGCATAAAAAAACCCCTTAAGGTGAAACTGAAAAAAGTACTGGCACAATGGATTAAGCCAGTTCTCCTTTTAGCTACAGTCTTTATATGCTGAGCTGCTGACAGTTCCCTCCCCTGACATGGTTATCTTTTCTTTTTGTTTTGTTTTTTGGATGACATAACAAAGTGCTTTCAAAAGCAGTCTGCCTCAGCAGCCAGGTAGGAGCACTACATGTTACCACGCAGGAGACTGAGCAGCAGTTTCCAATAGAGCCTCACAGCAATAATGCAGGAGAAATTAAAACGGAAGAGCTGGTTTCTGTGTGGGGAACAGGCACATATGAAAGGGAACAGCAATAAATGAATAATACAGGAGAAGAAGCCTTATTAGCCTGTCTACAATCAGATTTTAATGGTGAATGAGAAATAGGAGGGGAGAGGAAAAGAAGGGTCTGGTTTAAACATTTAGCATAGACTTGCCTCTTCCCATTACTGTCACGAAGCATGGCTTTTCCCAGTTCTCTTGTCTTCGTTTCCAACTCCTTAACTTGCTCCAGCAAAGTTTTATGGTAGGTATGCTTCGCCCTATACCACAAGGAAAGGACAAAAAACAAAAAAAGCCATGTGAACATTTGTTTCGCTACAAACTCCCAATTTTACCTCTCAGGTGAGAGCCACAGGACCCTCCCTTGAAGGATTTGGGAAATAAAGCACAGTGTGTGCGTGTCAGTTCAGGTTCACAATATCTGGGGAAAAATACACACGAAATGAGAAATCAGGACAACTTCAAATTAAACAGAGCTCAGCCACTTCAACACAACACTCAAAACCTACCCGAGCAGCAATGCTGTGGGACTACAGAGAGCTGACCCTGCTGCCGTGGGACTGCTCAGGACCCGGGTGCTCAGACAAAAGAACTGGGATTCATTGAATATTCATGGCAGTAAAACATGAACCCACTCTGTCTTTTGAGCTACGCGTGGCACCGCTCTGAAAACCAGAGGAGCGCCTCAGCTAATAATTGCCATTCTAGCCCCTTGATTTTCATTTATCAGTCTCACGTGACTGAAAAGGCACTTCTCTCCTCTATGAACTTCCAAACTGACTGTAACAAGACTGGCTGTGTCCTCCTACTTTTTGGCTTGAGGATTCAAAGAGTAATCCATGCGCCACACATGCAATCAAAATTTAGACTGCAATTTAGAGTTCCCAATAAAGAAACTTGGGCCTTTTCCCCTCAGGTTCACCTACTGCTCCAGGGCTATTATACCTAAATTACATTGACATAGGAGAGACAATTGAGTCCCCTATTCCTTGACCTGTACAAAGCAAGAATACAAAATGCAGGGATCTTTCTCACATGGGCAGTTTTTGATCAGCTTCCTCTTTTGTGCCAGTTAAAGGAGGACAAGTGTCCCATGAGAATATATTGATTTGCATGTGACTGAACAATAAGCCTAAAAACAAGATGGAGCCAAGTCGGCTGAGACACTACTTGCTTCTTAGCATTAAAATAATATTCTTCAGCTCAAAGGTGGCAAAAATGTCTTTACAAGTTTTATAAAAATCTTATATGCAGACATTAAAATCTTTAGCCAATGATATCAAACAATGTAAAACTCCCTCTATCAGAAAAAAAAAAGCGGTGTGTATGTAATTAAAAAGAATGAAGATGCATTTATTTTAAAAAACTATGATACTTATTGCTCCTTCCATAGGGAATAAGAAACAAAAGACCACAAAATGTTTACTGGCACTGTTTATAATGACAGTGCCTTGATACTAATACTAGGATATCCAAGTCCTTGGGTCTTTGTGTTGCTAAATTACGCTCCAAATACCTAAAAATGAGGAGCTAAAATGAAAACTACTTTCAAAACACATCTGCAGTTAAGAGGAAAAAAATAGAACAACGGAAGATGAAGCACACAAAAATCTGAAGGTAAAGATTATCAGGATGTACTTAGAATGGTATATTGTTAAAACAAACCACCAAAGGTGTATGATTTGTAACTCCAACATACTGTGTCAAAAGAAATGAATAGCAAGGATATTTTTAAAATGCATAATGCTTCAGCAATGTGAGATTACCAACAGCAGCACAGAAATTAATTAGATTCAAGTTGCTATAACTAGTTAGGCTAATGATTAGACTGGTCTCCTCTTTGAGGAAGGAAAAATATAGCTATTAAAATAAGAAAGCTTTGAGGCTATTAATTTTTATAATATTTTCAGCTGAATTTACTATCACACTCTTTAATTTAAATAAATACATTGAAATTTTGACCTTCCTCTCTTCTCTTTTAAAGAGGTCATACCTACTATTGCAAACTTCAAGACTGAGCACGTTTAGAATTTTTCAAATCCTTCATAACCAGTTTTCCCCACTGACAAGAACGTAGAAATGTACACATTATACAATCTCTTCCAAAGTTCCATGTTTATCTTGCCATAAGCCACAAGAGATGTTTTTCTTTTCCCTTAGAGTGAATATTGAATTCAAAATTTGACAGAATGGATCCTGATCAACAAGCCCATTTTGTGCAGCACAGCACAAGGAGGCATGGCACGGATATGATACAACATGGAAGAAATACTGCTTGCCTGAAGTTGGGGATAATGAAGTGTTTTGTAAGTAGTGTGGAATGATGAAACACATGGGCTCTTCTGGGGCTGGTAGCTGCTATGCATTGAGTCACTCCTTCACTTGGAAGCAAGAGCACCCATGGAAAGATCAGTAATCAAGAATTATCAATAAGCATAAGAATATGAATAAGGCCTGAGCTAACCTATCTACATGTTCCCTCAAAAACAAATACTAAAATATGGTCTTAGAGTTGCCTCAGAGCCTGGGCTTGCTCCTTTCAAAGTCAACTGCAAATATTCCACTGACTGCTGGCAACAGGACTCAATACCTCATGACTTTTCCTCCTACAGCATGTTACAAACTTTTGATGCACGGAAATACACGCAGGATTCTGAGCTTTTAGGTCAGTACTCCATAAGTGGCCCTGGATGCACAATCAGTCCTCAATGAACAATGAGATTTTGTGTTTGCTGTTACTGTTCAGCTAAAATTTGATGCATTACATAAAGACAAACTCAGCTTTCCCTCACATGCTGGGATATTAAAATCAGGGACTGTAAGAACAGGCAAAAGGATATCTTTGGATTTTGTGTGGTACTCCGCCTTTGAAGACTGGGAAGTGCATCACTTCACTGCCCTAGGATATTTAAGGGGTTTGGGAGACCAGAATCTGCCAGGGAGAAGCATGGTGACATTCATAAGTGTTGCTCAAACGTGACTACCTTTACTCTGGCTTATCATCCTCACTACAATTTTATGAGTCTTGTATTTCATGGTCTGCAAGTATATGCAAAGATGGGAAGAGTTCTTCATATATTCTTCTCTTACTTACACTGCAGAACTGGCAAGTGCAAACTGCTTCTTCCCCATGATAAAAAAAAAAAGTTCATGAAAATTTTGGTAATGATTTGAAGGCTCAGGAAATTTTTCACTGTGAAATAAGCACCAAGACACCAATTAGGAATAAATTCTTGCCCTCTTGCATGATTTTGCTGGAATACATGCTGTGTTTTTACGATTCCCACATACCTCTGTGAGCCAGCTATTCCAAGATTTCCTAGAGCCATTGACATGTATTCAAGTGACATGTGCCAGCTGTGAGGGAGCATTCATCTTATAAAGCTCTGCTCATTGTAATTGTGGCACAACTAGGATTTTTACAAGGCAAACCACGGGTACGGAATTCAGGGTAGTGGACCAAAGTTAACAATGTATTGCAATCAAGAATTAATAATAAGCTTCCTTCTCTTTAAAAAGAGTTTTCCACATTTCCTTGATTCATTTAAAAAGGAAAAAAAAAGAAAAAGAAAATAAAAAAAGCCTGGAGCCGCAGAGAACATGGGAGGTAAGTGATGTGTTGACAACTGAAGCCTTTGTAACAATGGAAACACGTTCTTGCTTCCAGCATTAGAAATTTTGATAGTAGATGCAGCACAGCAGCTTATAAACAAAAGATTTGTATGTGTCTGAAACGGACTTTCCAAACAACCTTGTTCCAGACAAAAACTCTGTCCTGTGTTTATGGCTTTCTGGCAGTATTTTGTACTGAAATTAGGCATGTACCTTTTGGGTCATATGGGTGTTCTGTCTGTGGACATGTGCTTCATGTCCAAAAGAAATCAAAAGGGATAAATTCCATGACCAAGAGCAGAGTTGCTGGAATTTTATGGCCAAAACCATATTCTGCTGAATTACAGAGAGCAATGTGGTGTAACCACTGCTGTGGAAATGTGCCAGCTGATTTCCAGAGGCCTTAGGCTCCAGTTTTAAATGGCAAGCCTCTTGGAAAGGAAACAGACCTTAACTCCTTCAATATGGCAGTACTGATAGCTGTGTCATTTCATTTATCCTAGTTAAAATGTTAATGGTGTTAATTTTTCAGTGATAGCTTAGTTTAAAAAAAAATCCTGGTCAGAGAAGAGATTTTTTTGCTTAATATTGTTAGGAGTCTCCTGTTTAAAATCTGTTGGGAAAATATCTGGTCTATCAATCATACACGTTTGTCTTGAGAGCTTCACATCTCTACAGTCTCTACACATCCTCAGTCTGAATGACTGAAGGGATTATGTTGCTGAGACTTCTTAAAGAAATATTAAAGAACAGGCTCAGTCAGTAACAGAGTTTGAAATGACTAATAGCTGAGGATGAGCCTGCCATGGTCTGGCCTGTTTTACAATTCATGAGTCATTTTTGCCAAGAACTGATAAGAAAAGAGGACAACTTCAGGATACTCAACTACCATGAAAACATTAAAAAAGCTAAAAAATTTTTTGCAGAGTTTTAACAAGCAGGTCACAGACACAGTTAAGTATCTAAATTTAAAACATTTTGGCCTCAGTTTTAGAATTCTAAAATTATTTGCAATTGCAGAAGTTTAGTGAGTGCAAAAAACACCAAACCAAAACCTCTTATGTGCTGTACTATTAAATCATAGTTGAAATTTCATGTTTACAATACCTAGATTTAATTTCAGCACTCTAGTTTCTGAAAATTAAGCTGAGGGACATAATTTAAGAAGTACTTACTGACTGGCAGATTTGCCTACTACCAGTTTAATTTCACTGTGCTATCAGCCCCATATGAAATAAAATCAGATTTTCTGATCTGTGCATATGACTTACCTCTCATGAAGATGTTTGAAATGTGCCTGTGTTTGGGAAGCTTTCTGGGTTTTTTAGTATTTTCTGCATTTTTCTGTAAAGCAGATTGGGGGACTTGGCCAATATTGAGGGACTTGTTAGGTTTACAGTTGGACTCAATGATCTCATAGGTCTTTCCCTACGTAAATGGTTGTATGATTCCAAGAATCTTCCCTGACTGACCAACAGCTCATTCTGGGAGCAAAGTGTTATGTGTCATGATGCTTTCACTGTGAGCCTTTCTGACAAGTTACAAGCTAACCTGTATTTCCTCTTCATTCCAGGCAGGATTCTGCATTTTTGCCCCAGAGTTGGAATGTCTGGGGTCTCCCTTGCACAAGGTTATTATGTATCCATGCAACAAAACCTTCTTGGTTGTAACACAGTTTTCCAAGGGAAAAGATGGAAGGTTTGGTGCTTAAGACACTTAAAAGCAAGCTGAACAAAACACCACAAATTCTAAATTAAAATTATTACTTCCGTATTTCAAATTGCAATGGCAGAGAAGGTAAGTTGCTTCCCTTTAAATCAAAGTTCTTGAAACTGTTTATCTTCTGCAATGCTTTGAAACCACAAAATTTTGAGAGAATTCCAAAGCCTTGTATTTCACCAGTTTGTTCCTCCTCTCTGGGCAATGAAGGTACCATTAAGAATTCACTTCAAATATAAAGTGCAGAGTATTGCTGTTCTCCCAGTTCCGTCTTTAAAGACCCGCTGCTGAAGGAGAACCTAAAAAGCAGCTGACAAAGAGCTGAGAGCTTACTGGCTATGCATTAGAGTTCCACATTTCTACTTTCTACCTAACCTTAGTCAGATTCAACCAATTATTTGCTCAGTTTTTAGGAAATCTTGGATGTCCAATTTAAATTTATCTTTCATTAAAGGATAGACAACACAAATAATCCTAAGGTGACACACTTTCATTACTCAGTCAAGACCACCTCCTTCAGATTTAGTCCCAGCTATTCATTCTCTCATATTGCTAGGTGCTGTGGCAGGTGAGGAATCACCCACTTCACCTTTTTTCCCTTCCAAATGAGTACCACCATTTTGCAACCACTGAGAGACTTCAGAGTTCTTTACAGAATGATACTGGACTGGACAACATGTGCATAGAGAATAATTCCTACAACACCAAGAGGACTGGTTTGGGACTTACGCTGTCCATGCCACGTCTTTAACAAGGCATGCAGTGGGCACAAGAAATAAGCCAAACCAGAAGTATCCACATCTTAACACCATTCCAGCCTGTAAAGAAAACAAACAAATAACTCATGAGTATTTTCAAGCCATTGTATGCCAAGTGGTTGTTTACAAGCAAAAAGGTAGAGTGATGGCATCAAACTAGTACTGCGTCCATGACCTGGGTGATGTTGGAATTTAATGGTGGGCCAATAATTAACAAACAGTGATGGCATTTTTCATTGCAATAATTCCTTATGACCTCAAATTTCTCAAACGTTTCTGAAAAATCACACATTTTGACCAAATCCTCCAATGATATTAAGTTGTGGATTCAGGCAGACACATTTTTAGTCACGGAGAAGAGCACCATAAGTATATTCTGCTTGCACATTTGACTCCCTTTTGTACCGTTTGCTTATTCTCTTCCCATCTACTGTCTTAGATCTCTGAGCATGACATGAAAAAAATATATTTCTCACTAAAATGTTTCAGTCATATTCCACTTAAATACAGCACTTCCTGTTCAAGCTACTGCTGCCTGAAACCCAGGGTGGGAAAGATTCACTCCTGTCCCACAAATGGCTTTTTTTACAAACAAAGAGCTCAAAGTTTATATTTGCGTTTTTCTTGTTGTAATGCTTGAAGAAAAAGCTTGGTGGGATTTGAGAAGGAACATATCTGGAAACCCTGCATATCCCAGCATACACAAATAGTAATGGAATGAAGTTGAAATACAGCACTATTTACAGAAATGCTACTTTAGATCATTAGAACCTTTTGTGGATAAATTAATGATGATTAAAGACCAGGTTTGCTACACAGAAGATTTGAGACTACATCAACACCCCTTCCATGGCATACACATACTTCCCACCAGCATTGTTCAGTTCTGCTGTACATTAGAAAGGACTTTTTTCTCCTGTAACTACTTGTGCATACCACACAACTGAAACAGGCTGAGATTTCAACAGCCATTTCCAGTGTCTAGACAGATTTTGCTCTCTCCCCAGTTACGGACACTGCCATATCTCTTTACCAAAACCTTTACTTCTCAATATTTTTTATGCCACACACACACATCCACGGACATGTCAGCAGTGTCTCACGCTGTAGCACACAAGCACTGCAAGCCCACAATACTGGTGTCAGGGCATGATACAGGTAAAGACACAGCTGAGCTACAGAGGAAATGGAACTACATGAAACACCCACCAGCCTTTGGATACACCGGAGGCAAAATTGGTAATTATACACCTCGTAAGATGAAAATGATTGCTCATAACAGTAGACTTCCACCAGTCACTATAGTAAAGCTCTTAAACTGAGAGAAGCCATCACAGAGCTCTGCCAGGATGTTCAGCAGTAGCATCCAGCATCTTCTCCCAGTGTCAATCTCTGTGTAAAGCTGTTCACCCAACAACTTGGTCATATTTAGCAGCAACTTGCCCTTGGGCTGCCTAGTAGCGAGTACATCCAAAAGTGGTTTTCACCTTTAAATGTTAAATTCTCCATGTCACTGCTGGACTGACAGATCAGTGGTAAATCTTGTACTGAAACCAAGAGCAAGCTAGCCTGTGCTAAAACATTCATGGACACTTTGCCACCCACACAGACAGTAAGCAAACACATTCCAGTCACAGAACCAGCTCTTGGTTATTTGGGAGCCCTCATGCCTACATTCACATGAGAATGCCAGAAGCACACAGACAGTTTTGATCTATGCTTATTTAAGGAAAAGGATGCACAGGAATAAGAGGGAATTAATAACTTTATTGTTAGCCAAGAAGTTGGACTGTAGTAACAGTGGCAAAACATTTTAAGATTTATCCTCATGCTTTGCTTTTCTTTAGCCATGACCCTGCAAGTGCTAGGAGTCACAGAATCACATCCGCATATCCACTCACCATCCTTCCTCTGTCTATGCTAAGAAAGGCTAATAAAGTGCCATAGTATTCTATATGCATTTTCTGATATTTTTGATTGAAATATTTCATGTTCCACTTCTTGCTTTTCTAGCCGAAAGCAACTTGACACACTTTCATAGTGCAGAACAATCTGAGTATGTGTTCAATTGAAGTCTAAATGCTATTTTTTTTTGTTATAAATGCTGACATCTCAATCAATGGCTATGAATTTGGACATATGTCGAAAAAAACCTCAAAGCCAAATACTTTTTGCCTGCAATTATGTATTTTACAAGTATTATTCTGTTCAAAAACTTCACCATAACAGTAAAACTATTCATCTCATTGGAACCATGTCAGACACTCATTTTACTACTGGCAAGGCTTTTCCCACACAATCCTCACCAAGCTTTTACTCCATTCCTCAGCTCATCTGGAAGGTTTCTTTCCTGCTCATCTCTAGTTTCCTCTTGGAGTTACAGGACTGCTACTGTTCACTGCTTCACAGCAGTGAACTGATCTGTCCTGCATGCACAGCTCTGCCTCTGAACACAGCCTCCTCCCTTGCAGGATTACACCCTCTTCTCACAGGCTGGGAGCTCCTCAGTAGAGCATTCACAGCAAATCACCCAACGTGCTCTGGGGACATCCACAGAAGCACTTTTAGGTTAGTCCCCAATTTGTAGGATACAGAGCTGAGTTATGAACAGAAGCTGCAGTAAGAACACCTATCTATCCCTACAAAGCTTTCCTCACACTTCCCAGCTGTTGCTGTGCTCCATTCCAGTTGCTTAGCCAGTCATGGCAACAGTGAAGATAGTACTGCAATACATCTTCAGTGAAACATGACATTTCTATACCTAGTTCCTATGAACAACACTCAGCTATCAGTTATCACCCCAAGATAAAAAAAAAAGCAGAGATACCAAACAGGAACCACTACAATTCTTTTTCTGTAAACATTATCACACAAAGCAGGAGTAGAAATAGGTTGTTTTTTAAACAAATTCAAAATATTGACCATCCCTGTCATCACAGAGGCCCCATGATATGTAACTAAGTAATTTTTGTTCTGTCTACTGATGTAAACATTAGTGACTATCACATCCAAGGTGAATTGCCAGAGACCATTAATCACAATGCACCCCCCAAAATCACTTGGGACTAATGCAAGTCCTCCTTCTGAGAACATGGCAACTTAAACTGCTGCCAACAGTAAACTGCCTTTCAAACACTGATTAATCTGCCACATTTGTTAAAAAGAAAGAATGGGAACAAGAAAAGAAAGAAAAAGAAGTTAGCTCCAATTATTTCACAACTGAGGAGGAAATAATTTAGGTCCCAATGCCTTTAACCTCTTCTAAATAGCATTTGTAAGGGCAGAAAATTTCTTTTTTTCATTTTAAACAGGGTTTTTTTTGCTTATTTTAACTCAAGGACATGTTATGCACAAGCATATTTTTTAAAAAAACCCCTTAAATTGCAATACAATCTGGAGTACATTTCACGCTCTCTTTTCCATTTTACTATCCTTAATATGTCCATAAGCATCATTCCTAGTTGTACTGTTTCACCAATAGGTGGTGTCACTATTTTCAACAACTTCCAAGGAGAACAAGGCCAAAAGTGCCCATGGATGGGAAGTCAATATATACACTGTTCTAGTATTCTTATAACAGCAAAGTTAGACAGCTGGGGACCAGTAAATGATTCAGACAAAGTAAGCAAGGATCTCAGTCATATAATTCAAGAAAAGTGAGAAAAAATTAAATTCCTATTTTGAATAACAAAAGGTTTTTATTATTTAATTTCCTCATATATCTACGTATCTTAACTTTGACAAAAAACGGACAGCAGAAGTATAAGACCATGATGGAAACAGCTGGCTTTATATTTCCAGCACAAAAAAAATTATTCCTGGAAATGTGCCTGGAGCCTGATCACACCTCTCCCCATGAGATGTGGATAAGGACCCAATAAGTTGCTCAGTTGCAGTTTCATACTCATTCCATTCCAGCTTTGTACACTAGGGATTCAAGTCCAACCTGCAGTCACATCACTGGATCCTCAGTAGGCAAATGTGGATGATAGCATGGCACTGCCTTTGGCAGCACTTGGGAAAGGAGGAGTGAGGGAGAGGATGGCCACATGATTACTGTGAGAGATTCACATATGGTGACAAGAAATATTCACTGCCATCACTGAGGTACTCTTTGATCTGGACTTCTCAGACACTGATGACACTTGTGGCTGGAGCTTCAAGTCTGCTCTGAAAACTCTCAGATTCCTGCAAAAGATGGCCTTTTATCTGTTTTATAGACTCAATAGGGATAATTCAGGCATTGCTTTAAATGTCTAGAAAATATTTTCAGGAGAAAATAAAATACCTTCTACTCCAATCTTGAAATTGTTACACTTTTAGTGATCTTACAACTTCGACATCTTTGCTGCAGGTTTGTTCTGTTCTTTTTTTTTCTAATTTTTAAAATGCTTTTCACAAGTAAATTTGATCCCTAACTTCAGTCAGAAGAGAAACAGATTCCATGCACAAAAAAAAATCCTATTGCATATTATGAACAACATCATTGAGCTAACTCCTCAGCAAATATATATTTACAGTTTGCAGACCATTACCCACCTCTGTTTTCCTTTACAGAACTGCACGGTGCACAGTCTGCATGTTTTGGGTCCTCTAAAGCCTGAATGTTTCAATGCTAGCACTGGGTAGTTTTCTTTCAAAAGGCCAAGTTTTACCTTGGATGGATAGAAGTATCAATCCTTAACTAGCAAGTGACTGAACAGATCTTAAGGAGACACAAAATTTGCCACAAACTAACACTCTAAGCACTCTATGCCAAATAACAACTGGTAGATACTGTGTCATAAACCAACCAATTTTTCCTGAATTATTCTCAAGGCATGAGCTAGCAATGGCTTTCTCACACTTCAAATGATAAAGAAAGCTTTGTTACATTAAATCAAAACCTCCTACTATTTCTATAAGCTTGTGTGGAATGGTCAGTATCTCCACCCCATGCTGTTAATACTGTAGAAAATAAAGATAGTTTTAAAATTCCTGTATTATACACGATCTTCAATATGCTGCAACCATCAGACCTGCCTCAGAGATCACATACATTAAAATGTAAGTGCAGAGAGATGACAGGGTTGGCTCATGGTCACACAAAATGACTGCAGAACTGGGCAGATTGCCCAAGTCCTCCAGTTCAATCACACTACATGGAGAAGGAGCCTACTGGAACCCAAGTATGAAACATAACCAATATCCAAGAATGCAGTCTCGAGGATTTTCCCTGTGCACACTGAAACAGTCTAGCCTCAACATGAGTTGGTGCTTAAGAACTTTTCCCTGCAACATAACTGCAGCCAGCTCCAGGCTGGACATATTTAGTAGGTTCAGGGCTGACAGGTGCAATCAACAGATTTACTAGCTCCCTCTTCAACAAACGTCTAGGCTGGAAAAGTACCTAAAGAATAACCCTGTTGGGTTAGTGGCAAAGTGTTAAGAAATGAGGCAGAAGAATTTGATTTCCCCTCCTGCTTACACCACTGGGAGTCAGGAGTACCTCAGATGAAATCAGCAGAGCTCTGCCACTGAAAGGCTGGCTGGATATTTCCATATCTGAAATAAAGATGTGCAATGTTTTCCATAATGTAAGACTTTTCATTCTAAAACGACTCAGATGAAAACAATGACCTCACTGGCTGGCTGGATTTAACACAATGACACATTGGTCCAGTCTCAAAACTATTTCCTCCCTCTCCCAGTCTCTGCTCATATCACCACATCCCCTTGAGATCAGTAGAAGGAGGAAAGGAGAAAAAAAAAACCAGACACCTCACTCAAATATTTTACCCCTTTCTCTTAATTTTGCCAGTCATACCTGAAGACACATGGGAGCCTAGAGTGAGAAATCTGTGCGCTGTCTAGCTTCCTAGTTATGAAGTTAGTTGACATTTTTAATGTAGCACCTGGATATAAATGCAGGGAGGGACAACCGGAGCAGTACTTTGAGCAAAAATAAAATTGCCAACACCAGCACAAAGGCATGTATTCAGCATTCCTACTAAAGCCCAAGGTGTTATGAGTTCCAGGTATTAGGCAAGAAGCTTTTAATTAAAGAAGTTGCTGGTTATGACAGAGAAAAGAAAGCAGGAAAATACAAATTAAAGTACAGAAGACAAAAATATAATGTCAACTCAAAAAAGACAAATCTCTTGCTTTAAGTTATTTCATAATCAGGAATTAGCAGTACAAAGTTACAAATCAAAAATTAAAACCTTCAAGGGGAAGAAAAAACCCACCAAAACTAACTTCACATACACAGTCATGGTTCTGAAAGGACTAGTTAGAGCTATAAAATCATAGGAGCACAATGAAAGAATCTTCTAGATCCTTTTATTTTCTTGTCAGGAACTGTTTTTCCATAATGGATGAACACAACAAATTAACAACCTATTTTTATTCTATTTCTTAATATAACTTACAGAAATTAATATTTGATAGATATATGAACATATCATTGGCCAAATGTGCCCCACAGGATGCTAAAATAAGCTCTGTTTTGTGTTAACTAAAGATATATTCTACATCTGCAGTCCTGCTTAAAGAAGAAATTACTTTATCTCATTACTTAAATAGTATACAACATTACCAATTAAACAAGGAGCCTGCCCATGCTACCCTCCATTATTACTCTGATAGCAGAGAATTAAGAAAATTAATCAGATAGTGCTTTAATTTGATTTTATGGTTCACTAGCAGTGTAAACTCTGATTCAATTCCATGCAGCCTGTAAATTTTTTCATTATTCATTACATGAAGCTTTAAAAAATAAGCAAATTTATGTTTCTTCATACTCATTTGGAGAAAATTGCTGGTTAAAAGTTAGTAGTAAAATCACACTCCATGTAAATGAGTAAGTGGATTCTTCAAATTTTATTAGAAAGCACAGATCTCATTAACCAAAAAACGTTTTCCTCATAGTGGATGAAACATCTCAGTAAATTTTTACCTAAATAGCACCAGGAGCTAATTATTTTTTCACATTTACAAGAACCCCCAAAAACTAAAATTCCCTTCTGTATTAGCATGAGCTTCTCCAGCACAAATTAAAACCATGAACAACTTGGAAAAAAAACCACTGACACTGTCTATGTCATCCAAGGTTTATTTTTCCTCACCTTAGTCAGGCTTGCTATCATTCTGAATTATATGATAGTTTGAGTTTTCTGAGATGTGTCCAATCACACAGTTGTGCAACACAATATAATCTTCTTTTACACTCCAATTTAAGATGAACTTCCCCTGGAAAGTGTGGCAGAGCAGGCCCATGGCCCTGTAACCTCACTGAGCCAAGATAAAACACATGGGAAAGTGATGCCAGTATGAAAGCAAAGTCACACCTATACACACTTCTTCAAGAATCTTTGTAGTTTTGCACTCCTTTCCCCTGAAATTACACCAACAAAGGTGTGAAATCTGAAAGAGGAACTTCGACAGACTCGACAGTGTAACAGTTTGTCTTGTTCACTCCTTCATGCACTTTAGGATAAACTTCTACTCTGCATACGAGAAATTTATACTTTACGTTCCCCTTTTGAAGTAATGCTCAGCAAGTAACCACTCTTGTTTGGTGTCTCTAAGTTTCTGTAAAGGTTTCAAGAACACTTGTAGAGTAGCTGCCCTTATTTAATAACTGTGCCTTTATCATGAAAGGTGCAGTGGGAAAAAAAAAAAAAATTTTACAGAATCCGCCTTTGAATCTCAAATTCCAGGGGAGTAATTATGTTTAGAAGAAGCTGTTCCTTGCCAGAAAAGATATAGGATATTGTACAACCTGCTAAGTTATTCCTACAAATAGATTCAGAACCTTCAAATTTCCTGGCTTTGCGTGTTGAAAATTTCCCAACTCTGCTATTACAACATAGTAGTAAAATAAAATATATTTGTTTCAAGATATTCCCTCCTCCTCAGTATTAGCATTCCTAAGTAAAAAGATACTCTACCAGGAGCAGAAAGATCACTTCACCTCTGCCATGGCTTTGCAGTATGAGTTCGGGTATATGCTCTAACATCAGAAAACACAAAATATAAAACCACCCTCAGTGCAGTGTTTTGAAAGCAAGCTTTCAAACAAACAAATATTTAATTGGAAAATAGCATTTTTATATTAGTATAAAATAATACTCATCCCATCTCATACGATTGTTTTACTAACCTAAAAAAGAAAAATCTTTGAAATCTGCGTTTATTCCTTTAGTATTTGTTTTGCCACTATGTGTATCTTCATGCTAAGCTTTTTTGTGCTTTTACAGACCATCATAAGAGAGTGCATTAAAAAATGCCAACATTATGTACATTATTAAATATTTCAGGTAAGTATAATCAGGTATCTACCCACATGCCTGAGCCATCTAAACAATTATAGGTCCTGACTGAAGCTGCTGACCAAAACTCAAACTCTACAGCACATATAAAAACCTAAAATGGCCTGTGGCAACACTTCCATCAGTATTAGCTTAAATTAGATTCAGCATTTTGTCCCCAAGTCTGGCAAATGAGTTGATGTCAGCAAGACTGCTGCTGCTCTTCAGAGTCCTGATGTAGCAATTTAAATGGGGCAGGCTGACACCTGCTCTTGCAGGCAGCTTGTTGGAGAGTACTGCAACTCTACATGTGGTTTGCTGCCTACAGTGAATTACAGCATTGAAACCCACAAATGGAAAACACTGTTGTTGATCTTCTGTTTTTAACTTATTTCCTAATATGATCTTAGATTGCACTTACCAGGATAACACTATTCCCCATGTCTTACATCCTATAGATTCATTAGTAGCTCAAGAATTTCAGAAAATGTCTAATAATCACACGGCAAGAATTACATGTCATAACTGCAAGGCTCAGAGAAGTAGATCTTTTCCAAGTTTTTAAAATTGTGGCATAGGTTTACAAATTGATGAGTATGTTGAATTTTTACCAAAGTCAACAGCAGCTGAAAGTACACCACTGCCATAGAGGGAGTTCTGCATTCTGGAAAACTGTGTCCTTTAAACCCATCTTTAGAAAACTTAATCTACTACAGCAATGGTTGGCTTGCATCAGATAAAAGTCATTACTTCCCCACATTATATTTCTCCAGGAAGAGTAATTTACTAGCTCAGTCACTACATATTCACATGGATTTTATCTTCTTCAATAGTTACATTCTTAAAGCATATTCTGGATGCAGTTAGCTCCGAGTTTTCTTTACTGTCGTACTGCCTCTCCTGGAGGCCCTAAAAGGCTTTGGGTTATTTTAGCATGACTGCAATTCAACTCAGATCAATGGAGCCTTACACAGAAAAATAGTTTTTCCTATAAAACCTTGCTCCTTTCCTTTGTTTTCATTCTCAAAGTAATTTACGTCATTGCTTGAGCACATACAGCTTCTTGACGGAGCCATCATGTCTCTGTGCCTTGTATTGTCATGTATGAAGTACACTGCACTCTCTTGCCAAAGCCTGGAGATGCATGCTGTGTCTCTATTTTTCTCCCTTCCTTTCGCCCTTTATTGAAATCTTCACAACAGCATCACAATATAGTAACAATTTATATAGGGGTTTTTTTTTCGTATTACAAATCACAGCTACAGGTGCCTGCTCTGATTCCATAACTTAATGAATTGCAGCCAAAGGTTAGCTCCCAGCTCAGCGAGATGTCTGACAAGCCTCCCAGTAATGTGATGCAGTATTTGATGTCTGTAGGGGACACATAGTGCCATGCACTGCTCAGTCTTGGTCACCTTGTGCTACTCCTGTTTCCACAGATGGTTGATTTCTGAACATGGAACATTCCAAACACAAGGGCCAGCGATAAACCCAACAGCTGAAGACAAGCAGTCCCACAGGAAACATCCCCTTAAGCAAAAAACACTGACAGAATGACAAATTGATCATGAGTGCCAGTCCAAGGTGCAGAGGTTCCACTAGCTGCCACCCCCAGGCACAGCCACCTCCTGCTCCACAGCCCTTCCCAACAGGACAGACTGGGCAGCCTTTCCACCCACAGCGTGCAAGGCAGCCTGACTTTCAGAGCTCCACAGCTCTTTGCTGTGAAGAACACCGTAGAAATAAAATACCACTTGGCCCACTGATTTTATTTTATTATATTGATTTATGCTTTCCCTTTAATTAAAAGGTACCAGGAAAACATTTGGTTTTGATTCAGATACCCAGAACCACCGAGGCCCATTTTGGGCGACTCCTCAGCACAGGCCCAGCAGCCCCATCCGCATCTCCACAATGAATGACTTCCGCCAACGTGCAGCCCCAAAGCCTCCCCAGATCCTTCCCCCCTAATCCCCGACATCTGTTCTGCGTCCCGGCCGGGCAGCGGGACCCGCCAGGGCCTGCTGTCAGCGTGGCCACAGATGAGTAAACACACCGGTGCCCGTGTCAGGCTGCGTGTGATTGCAGCTGAGAGCTCTGAACATGCAGCACGGTTCTCATTTAAAGCGTTCGGAGCGTTGAGGAAACACCTGTTTAGAAACCATCCCAAATAAATTTACCGTGAGTCTTTTAAGAAAGAGAAAACTCGTGATTGACAGCAGCAATACAAGATCTGACAGCAGCGGAATTCAAAGCCCCACTGCAAACCCTGACCAATTAAATACATAAACAGCACAATTTTTCACTTCGGGGTAACAGTTACTATATCATTTCTCATCTTCCACTTTAAATAGATGCTTTTCTCACTGGAAAACTGAAGTTTGACCTATGCTGACCTAGTTTATTTCCTTTTCTGTGCAAAAATCCTACAATGCCATGTTGTGTGTAGTTTTAAAAGAAACACTCCCATACGGCTACTCTTTAAAATCGTGTCAGCTCCATATAATCAGGAACAGTTTTGAAATAGTCTCTGCCTGACTACTAAAAAAGGTGGATTTATATTCTGCTTAAAGCCTGCAAGGTACAGTAGATGAAGATCAGTAATTTTAGAATTTATGTTACAATCACAGAAGCAACAAGATTTTCCAAAGCTGTGACACTGGAAACAAATCCCAAAGTCTTTAAGCCTTGGAGTAATAGACAACTAGCATTTTTTAAAAGCTTGCCAGAAATCTTTTAATTTAAGCCATTGTTTCCCCCTTTACGGACTCTGGAGGTTTACCTTGGCCTGTAGTAGGTACCTCCCCCTCCTCCCTGTGTACACATCTGACCCTCAATCACACTGCAAGCTGCTTACTAATGATTATGGTATTTTTCAAGAACACTTAAGTGACTTTGGAGCATGGGTCGCACTAATGCTCAAGCAGAGTTAGATCAAATATTTAAAATACTTTGCATTTCCCTGTTTCTTTTTATTCAGGGCTCTCCAGTGAGAACTACACTGCTTACTAATTTGAGCTCTACACCATATCTGTGTGGTAGAAAACTATTTCTCAGATTGTAGTGTGCTGGCTTTCACTGGGGTAGAGTTAATTTTGTTCACAGTAGCTGGAATAAGGCTGTGTTTTTGATTTGTGCTGAACACAAGGTTGATAACATAGAGATGTTTTTGTCATTGCTGAGCAGGGCTTACACAGAGCCAAAGCTTTTTCTGATTTCCATACTGCCATGCTGGAGGTGGGGTGGGGAGGCTGGGGATGCATGGGAGGATGGGAGGAAACACAGCCAGGTGATCCCGATGGACCAAAGGGATATTCCGGACCATATGACATCATATATAAAATGGGGGAAGAATGAGAGAGAAGGGGACCTCTGAAGTGATGATGTTTGTCTTCCTGAGTAACCAATACACCTGATAGGGCTCTGTTCTCCTTGAGATGGCTGAACACCTGCCTGCCCATGGGAAGCAGTGAATTAATTCCTGGTTTTGCTTCTTGCGTGTGCAGCTTTTGCTTTCCCTATTAACCTCTCTTTATCTCAACCCATTACGTTTTCCGTCTTTTACCCTTCTAATTCTCTCCCTGATACAGCTGGTGGCTCTGTGCAGCTTGCAATTTTTTGCAAAAAAATAAAATTCAGTGTGTTTCAGTAAAAAGTGATAGACACGGGGGGAAATTGTATTAGTAATAGTCAGCTGAAGGCCTAGGAGTGCAATCCTGGTGTCCAGAAGTTGAGAAAAGCAAACTCAGCATGAGGACTTACTAGAAATGGGATTGAAGAAACATAAATATTTTGCTGCTATTAAAAAATCCCAACCAACCAACTGTGCTTCATCTACATGCTGTCTTCATTCCAAAAAGGACACTAGCGAATTAGAAAAGGTTGAGAGGAAAGGCAACAGAAATAACTACAGAATGGCATGGCTTCACTGTGAGTAATGACTTGTGCAATGACTTTCATTGAAGGAGAGAGAGAAAGAGAGAAAGACTACATAAAGGCAAGAATGGCACAAAGCACATAGAGAGAGTAATAATTCCTTTCTTTTTCCAGTACAAGACCTTGGAACACCAGAGCAGACAGTGGTAGGTTCAAAACCATATGGAGGTAATATGCTTTCACATATACAGCACGTGATTTGGAGATGTTGCTGTGGACCAGAGAGTGATCACACTATATAAAACCAAAAGTATTATTCCTGAATGTTGAAATTCCTGACCTGCTTAGAGGCAGGAGATTACAACACAGAAGCACCATTACATCTCTTCCTATTGTTATACTCTTCTTAATCATCTGCCACTGGCCATTGTCATAGCCAAGACAGTAAGAAACCTGTACTGGCAAGAAATCTACATACCAAATATGCATTATTTAGACTGCATCAGCTGGAGGCCGCAGATAAAGGAGACACTGAGAGCTCCAGAAACTAAGGACCTATGCACACAGGAGCTGGAATCTAACTAATTCCTCTCACAGCAAGGAAAAGCCACTTGGTTCAGTGATACTTAAATCCATTGCAGAAGCTCTTCAAAGCTTTTACTTTAGCTTAACAGACAAGTAAACTGAACCGTTAATAAAGCCATGCGTATTTCACTGAAAAAGGGAAAGGAAGAAAGATAACTCAGTGAAGATGTGTTACGCAGAGCTCCTTAAAGAATATTTTTAACAGAGGAAAAGCAATACCGCAGTGCCAGGCTCTAGGGTTCAGCTCCTTCAAAGGTGACAATCTTTCAGTACACAAAGCCACCCATTGTGGCCAGCTTGTGTCTTCCTTTTAAACTTCCCCGCAAACTGGGGCTTTGCAATCCCTTCTAGGGAACTCTTTTCTTTTCCAAGGCACAGACATGGAACACAGCTGCACAGAGAGAGTCTCAGGCATATACTCCAAGGAGTACCATTGTATCTCTGCTCTACAAATACTTTCCAGCATGTCTGTGGGCAGCCTGAGAGGAAAAAGAGTGACATGGAGGACATTCCAAGCCCTCAAATCATAACCTTAAGTTTCTTCCTCTCCTTCTTCAGAGACTGGGACAGTGAAAGAGAAGGATGCTGAGAACTTGCACTGTGCAAGAAAATGTTCACAAAACAAATCCCACAACCATACATAACTGAGTAATCCAGACTTCGGCTTGCTCAGGTTTATGAGAACCAAACCAGCATTTTAAATTCTTATTTTTGCTTTCCTTTAAGTTTAATTAAGCTTGCCTTACACTCACAAGCCTATTGATTTGAGACATTTTTAAGGTAACTGACCTGCAGTTTTCCCGTGTGCTCTGCCCTTAAAGTACATCCCAAGTTCATTCACTCTTTTACCACAAGCCTGACAGCAACATCAAAATCATATCAGAGGAAAAGAGTTTTCTGATTTTTTTTAATATTAGCTGATAAACATTAGTCACACTGAGTAGTTTCAACCTCACTGGTAGCCTCAAGTGGTTCTCCTGCAAAAGTCAAGATTAGATGAGAGAGGAGATTTGCTTAAAGGTTGTGCTCTCCTGTTTCTCTCTCAGATTTGAAACTGGGGCTTTGTGAAAGGGTTCCTGGCTCCCACAACAAGCCCATTTGCTTGGCCACAGAAGCATTATCAAAGACCTCATTACAGTTGTCATAAGCCAGAGCTATTCTGCAATGGACAGGAAAAACACAGGTTTGCAACACTAACAAATGCATCTAATAGCTTCTCCAGTCTTAAAACAGGCCACGCTTTTGTCAGGTAAAAATAATCCAGAGTATTTACATTAAGCCTTCTCCCTCCCCCTCCCAAAACTCCCTTAAGTCAGGAGGGAAGAATTGTTGAATAAGATTGCAAAACTCAATACAGCGACAAGGTAGCACCATGCTAATGAAGTCATTCTGCTTTTCCACAGGCAAAAGGGATTATAAGCCTGTGCAGCAGAGGAAAAAAAAAAGGAAAAAATGATATAAATATAGCTCTGAAGCCAAGTATTTCAAAGAGGGATGAATCTGAAAGCTATTTTTTGTGTGCTGTTATTACATTCTAGATCACTAACAAAATAATCCAAGAGGAAAAAATAAAGGCAGTGCAGTGTGGAAGGGAGGATATACCTAGAGGAAAATTCAGAGTGGCAATTCCCTGTTAATGGTTCAGATTAATTCAGATGGGGTATGGTCATAAAGCTCTAGGGATTCACACATCCTTGCCTCAATTCAAAGCACTAATAACCAATCAGTATTTTAGATAAGACTCTATAAATATTTAAAATTTTTAATCTTTTGAGGGCCAGAAATAACATTTCCCATCATGTTCTTGTCTTTCCCACAGCAACAATGATGATATTTCTCAGCTGGCATTGCTGGCACCAGCATGACGTCAGGTGGTTTCAGTAGTGGCACTCAATTAACTTAGAAAGTTACATCTAATTGATCCATTTCCTGCACCGAAAAACAACTGTAAACAAACACTTCTCTTCAAAGGAGCGGCTTTGTTCACAAATTAAAAAAGGAAAGGGGCCATCTGAATCACACCAGTCACGGCTGTGTCAGGGGTTTTATGATAAACACTATTTTTAGGGCTTTAAATGAATGATGTGACATTAAATACCATGAGCCAAATTCTTCCCCAAGTTAATGCGACAGTGGTGCTTCCTCACAAAACAATCTTTGCCTTTTCTTTTCTTAAACTCTTCCGTGTTACTGACAGCACTGTGTATAATTACAGTATTTTGATTTTCCTAACCCATATTCAGCCTTTCCAATACGCGCTCATTTTTGGCACAGGAAGCTCACTATCCCCCTTCACTTACACTTTCATCAGGCCCAGAGTCCAATTTCTGTGTCTCAGTGGAACAACAACCACAGCAGTAAAACAAAAACCAAATCCCTTCTGTTTCTGTTTGCAGTTCCCCTTACAGGCCAGCACCCACCCCCACCATTCTGATAAGCATTCATTTCATGGTCCTTTTTGCAAACCTTTCAAAATGTAGTCAGGACCGATAAAGCGTAAACTTTATATTGATTTGAAAGAGGCAACAACACACACAGTTACTTACAGTCCACTCCTCCACAACCTTTATTAAAGAGTCCGCTACTATAGCTGTACTTCACCTTGCCAATTTCCCCATCTGTAATTTTGTCTCCTTATCTGCTGGAAGAAAATGATACAATCACAGAAGTGTTAGAGTTGGGAGCAATCACCAGTGGGATGACCTGGTTCAACCTCCCTGCTTAAACAGGGTTTTCCTAGAGCCCATTGAACGATGATCATAGAGATACTAGCTTGCCTCTAAATGATTTCAGATCCAATGTAAAAGCATGCTACAGAAATGCCTAATTATTTTTGCCACTACTATATTCTCCTCTAGCAGTGAGTCAGAGATTCTTAAATATGGGGGATTAAATTGCCACTATAATTTCATCAGCCTAAGCATTTATTAATTAGAAAATGGAAGTCTGTGAATTTTAAATTTTGGTATGGTCACATATATTAATTGAGGAGTTCAAGCCTACTTTTATTACGGTACATGCTTCACATATCACTTCAGCAAAGAGAGCAAGTGATTGATTTCTGCACACTGTCAGCTGCTATGTCTATTTTGACAGATTCAGGGTGTTACCACATCCAATTGCCCTGACTAACATGATTACAACCTAAGACAGCTATTAGCATGCCAATGATGTTTCTGAAAATGACTGTGGCACCATATACTGATTATGTATTTTCAGGAGTTAGGTGCCTTCTGTCAACTTTCCAGTCCAGACAATTGTGGTTTACTTGAAATACTTTAAAGGCTGGAAATCAAACCCAAATGCGTATTGGCAAATTAAAAAAACCCCAACCCTGTGTGCCACTTGGCAATTGAATTCCAGGGCATGTTTATAGGCACAAGGTGTTGGCAAGACCAGAAAAGACCATATCTAAAATATTTTACCAAGCAGAAAAGGACCTGCGTTTTATTTACTAACCCAAGAGCTCAAGCATGATATTCCAGGGCTGTCTGAAACTGCAAGTTCAGATTTATGAGTATTGAATGTCTAGAAGAAACAAAACCAAACAGCTGCTTACAAAACCAGTGATTCTCTGTACAGTGGATTCAAAGCACCAGACTAAAGATATATCTATATATAGTGTTCCTGCCCATGGCAGAGTGTGTGTGTATGGGGGTGAAGGTATTTGTGGTTTGGAACTCAAAGACTTTCAAGGCCCCTTCCAACCCAAACCATTCTACAAGTCTTTGCCAGATATACACATACATGCACCCAGATACAATTATGAAACATAATGAAAATAGAAAAGAAATTAATAATTAGGAAAGGTCAGTCAGCTCCAGGAAAATAATACAGTAACACGACTCAATGACTTTTGACTGACAGTGTTAGTGAAGTGCAAACAAGAAGACTCCCTGTCAGGTCAAAGAAGGTAGGTTAGTCTCATGTCATTACTAGTACAATAGTAATGCTCCTTAGAAATTAAACAGGAAACTGTGTTGTAGGGGAGCTCAAGTACTGAAAGGAGCAAACTGAAGACAAGTGAACTTGGAGCTCTCCAAGGCTAAAGCAAACATGAAATACCCAGCAGACAGCTGCTTTAACCTCCTTCAGAAACATCACTGCTTTTAATCCCTGGCCAAGGTTCTGCTGTCCAAAACATATCAGTCTTGAGTTCAGTCCCATTGGTGGAATCCAGGTTTTCTTAACCTCTCTTGACTCAGAGCAGACTCCAGTGCTTGCTTAGATGTCAGCTTGACCCTGACAGACTTTCTGGTTAGGTCTGGCTGCAACACAATTATTAGTGTTAGAGCCTTCCCATGCAGGAAGATCCAAATTAGCATATTCCAGCAGTAATCCAGCAGTGATCAAGTAAATGTTCATGTGTCCAGTGAGTTTGCTGTACCTGGAAATAGGAGAGGTCCTAAGAAACTGCCTAGGGAAGCCAGACTCCGTGAGATATTTCCCACCACATTCATAGCTCAGCAATTTAGAAGAAGATTCCTTCTCTGACAGGCCTTTGTCCAGAATGACTCTCTTCACTGATGTCAGACATGGCATTATTCCCTCAAGACCACCTTAAGTTCTAGAACATTCAGACAACAACTTCACACATGGGAAATGAAAGATTTAAAAAAAAAAAAAGTGGAAATGTGTAAGTTATAAATGGAAAAAAACCCCAGCAAACAGAACAGCCCTATTTTCAGCATTATGCCTTTCTGACTCAAGACATCACAAGAACTCCTAGATCTAGTTCATCAAACCCACAAAGAATCCAGACCAAGACATAAGGCAGCCCAGCATTATTAGTGTCAATATCAGCACATTTAAGAGAAATAAGGTGAAGATCTGAACTGCTGTGGATTTTCCTGTCTTTAGAAATCTTACTGACTCTGGCAGTCTCAAACCACCAAAGAGTTCATAGAACAGTAAGTACTATCCTCAGTTCTTAGGAAGAGGTAATAGAAATATCCATGCTGGCTTTTAACGGATCATCTTTTTAATATATTGGGTCCAAAGGAGGGGTGTGTGAGTATGTGCGTGCATATATATATATATATATTTATGAAAATTAGGTCTGTAAATTCAGATTGAATGGAAAGAGAGAGACCTCTACAAATAAAAACATAAGCCAGAATCAGCGCATGCACCCGAATGCTGGTGCAAGGGTGCCATTAAGCTTGAGAGTGTGACTGGGCCATGTTCCAAGTCCACACAGGGGCAAAATACAAATGCACAGGTGACATTTCCTACATTGCGGTTTTCAGGGGGAAAAAATGCTGGTGCATGGGCTGCAATGGAAGTGTAGCTTATTCCAACACGTTTCAGACCTGGACAGACAGGGTTCCCTGCAGACCATTCCCGAGAGTCTGCCTTGACATGGGCAGTGAAACCAAAAAGAATAGAAATCCACACTACTGAATTCTGTTCAAACTGCAGCACCTCTCACTGTTTTAACTCGTGGATCTCCACTTTGGATTTTACATAACAGAAAGACCGAAAAGTTTCCTAGTGTAGGATAAAATTCAATTTGAATGCTGTTAAGGCAGAAAATAAATTCTATTTTGACTGTAACGATAAAGACTGAAATTTAAAAACACTGCCTAGAATATGGCAGTAGAAATACAGTATGGAAAAGTAACCCAAAGAGAAAAAATAAAAGGAAACAATAAAAGAAATTAACAAAGAGTATCAAATAACTGGAAGAGCTGCATAAAAGAACTGGTCTAGAAGGATATTTATAAATTACTTCCCTTTCTCAGAGGGTAGTTAATGCTTCTGAAAGAAATGAAAAAGCAGTCAGATGCTGAAACAGACGTGTTATAAAGAGAACTAAAACTAATAAACTCCTCATCTACAGCTTAACAGAACAGAAAGAAGTGAATTACAGGTATTAAAATTGCAAAACCAGAAGTTTAGTATAAAAGCCAGAGAAAATGCTGGATACAACTGGACAGCAGGGCTGGGGGAGTTCCAGACAAGCCCGGATGCTTCCTGGTACAATGATCCTGTGGAGAGATATCAGTGAGGCTAAGAGCCCGCAGAGCTTGAAAGGCCAGCAGAGGAAGAGGGGTCAAAGAAGCAATTAAACTAATGCAAACACAAAAAGGCCCAAGACCACACAGGTTCTCAGTGTAGCTTTATAGCAGAAAACCCAACATTCAAGGTACACAATCTCTACTCACTCTATCTGACTCCCAAAACCAAAAGTGAGGCCAGTCCAGCAGCACAGAAATAAACAGACTACTATGATTATTGAACAGGCCAATCTTCTCTCTGAGGAGGGAGACAGATCCTCCCCAGATGAACAAAAAAACATCCATCCTCAGTCTATACGGTTTTAGTAGAGAGGCTTCCTATGGAATAAACCCTTGAGGCTGAGGCACAGGCAGGCAGGAGCTACATAAGCACGGACATGAACTAGCAGCACAGCATGTGCAGTATGGAACTAAATATACTAACACATCTTAGTCTGCTTCCAGATTGGTGCTGGCTTCTAACCTTATGTTTAGCTGCTGAACCCACAGTTGCTCTACCCAATCTTACATACACATGGTGAGTGAGGATAATGCGCAAACCACAGCAATGACAACATGTGGCTGCTGTCTGTCAATGGTCTTTGTGGGTCCCTTCCAACTCAGAATATTTTTTTGATTCTGTGATTTGGCTTAGAGTGATCTCCTCTGAAAAATCTCTATTCTTGAGGATAGGGCTTAGAACTGACATGAAAATTTGTGTAATTACTTCAAACTCATCACCTCCATCCCCCAAACTCCTCAGTGAACTCCGCAACACTTGAACTACAGAAGAGGAAGACACACATGTCCCTGCTTTCCTCTTTTGTTATTCACCTTAAATGAATTCCTGTTCCAAAAAGCTCCAAAAGAACAACAACCCAGCCCCTCAAAGTCTTGATCCCAGTGTAACAGAATGTACAACTAACATGACAGAACATAAACTTATTCTCTCATCACATAATCTGATATTCATGTTAAGCACTTTCTCTGACTCGTATTATGAAATATGTGGATGAATTTTAGTAACACAAAGTTTTATGGTTTCCAGTTTTACTATATTTTTAAGTACAATGCTGAAAGAATCCCTAATTAAACAGCTCCAAGACAAACTAGAGTTTGTGTGGTCTGAACTAATCAAGTATGTATTGCTCCTAACCTCAGTCAGCTATATGAAATTAGCTTTCCTCTTATTATTTTGAAAAGATTTGCAAGATAAAAAAAGCTTACATTTTTCTTGGCTATGCACTACAGTACCATTTAAAGGAAAAGGATTGCAAAAAATTGCTTTACTGATTTGGTATATAACACAGTTATCAAAAAGCATTCTAGATATCACTCTAAATGGAATAATCAGATTCTGCCCTAATAGCAAATAAACTCCTAAAACCAATTACGGGACCTGATAGCCTCCTTTGGAAAGACAGAATAACAATGCATACCAAAAGGTAATCAAAATTGTACCAGCCAGTCACCAGCTTCTGGGAATCCTGCTGATCATTGAGTTTTGAAGTAGGATCAACAATAGGATATGACTACGTACGTATTTCATTGTTTATTCCATATCCAACATCTGAGTTGATGTAAAAAGGCAATACTAGGGAATACACATCCTTCTCAGGTGGGATTTGTTATAAGTAAGAGATGGCTTAGGTCTGCTAAAGCCAGAAGACACCACTCTTGTCATCAAATGACTTGGGTATATAATGCACAGGAGAGAGTGTAGAACTCTAAGCCAACTCTTGTCCAGTGATAAAACACTAAAAAATAATACCAAATACATCATAGTATTAAAATACCAAATTGATTTGTCTGTAACTGAAAATTTATCACAGATTAATAGCTTCCAGTTGGAAATTCCTATCTTGCTGGTCACTGAACTCACACAGGCAGCAGAGTGTAATTTCAAGTACACATTTACAGAGTTCTGGCTTAGTGCTGTGCTACAACTCCTGTGGCTCCTGATGCACCACTTCAAATGCACACAATGTCTGTTGGTGTTTTTTTCAAAACAAAATTAGTTTGTCATCTCATGAAAATATTAATCTTCTCCTTAAAAAGCAATTTTTTTCCTCTTGCTCTGCTACTGCAACTATTACTGGAAAGCTCTATTGGAATTTCCTCACCCTAGAAAGCAGCTCTTCAGAAGTACTCTTCTTAAGAGCTGAGGTTACACAGGGCTTGTTTAGATCCCTTTGCATCAGCACTGTCCTTGAGCATTACAAACATGTTTGCTTACTTGGTGCCCCTTCTCCACATATCTGTATACAGTTTAAGTAGAACTAGTAATAGTAAAACTGTGTTTTAAGTAGTGTTTTCCTCTGTGTTTGCACCCTTGCAAAGTACAAGGCAAATTTTTAGTGTCTCCTGCCTTCTGTAAGATGAGACAGCTCAGAACCATGAACAGAACCAGAAAGAGGATTATTAACTAAACATGTCGATGCTTTCTCCTGGAAAGAGAGATTTTTTTTTACTCTGATTTTTCAAACTTAGAGTTAACTGGATGATGACATTTTCATTCAAGATCAAGATGCTTACTGGACAGTTTGTTTTATCATAAAAAGAGTAAATCAGTAGCAAAAGTGATTGCATTCTTTGGTGGAAATTTACAGCAAGAAGTAGCTTTACTCCCTATACCTCCCTATGATCTTGATATATATACTGAAATATACTTGATATATACTGAAAACCACCAAGACTGACCAAGAACACCACTTACTCAGAAAAGCTGAGGAAGCAAATGATGTACAGAAGATGGGCACATCACAGATATTAGCAATGGGTTAAGATCTTACAGAGAAGGAGCAGAGAGGAAACATTAAAGGACTCAGTAAACATTAACCTGTCAGTTTGGCAGAAATCAGAGACCTTCCTTTCTGTGGATGCAAAGCCCACAGAGCCACTAGCTGCACTCTCACCTTCACTAAGAAATAAAATCTCCAACTTCAGTGACAGACATTAACTAAAAGGCAGGATGAAAATCCAGCCCACTGAGCTACATAAATATACTCAGTAGGGCTCTTTTGCCTACTAATGGAAGTATTCTCTATTGCCAAAAATCCTGGAAATTTCCATCTTGACACTCACATAGCTGTCAACTGTATCATGAAGTAAAATGGAGATGAGGCTTGAGTAACAGGCTTGAATATGAAATTGTCATCATAAGAGGGTCTGAGAACACAGGCAGGATCCTTCATTCTTTTCAGGGTGTCTGAAAACAGAACGAGCTCATCTCCAGCCAGCAATGTCACCAGCCTTGCGCTTCCCATCGCTAATTATCCTTGGCAGGAGGAAAGAAAGGACACGAGATGTTCCAAGTCAAGGAGAGAGCAGATTTAAAAGTGAAAATCCATGCCACAGAGCCTGAAGAATGCACTGCAACAAGATCTCTTTGAAGCCAACAACCTACCCAACTGTGAGGAACTCTCTTGTCTCCATTGGCTCTCCTGGTATGAGACCATGGAGCACGAGTGAACCCTCAGATTTCCTAGGGGAATGCACTGTGCAGTCACTCGGATCACTCAGACCTTTCAAAGGGGGCAGGTCCTCCCATTCGTAACTCTGCGATGACTTCCTACAACCACCCAGTTGCTTTCATGGCTGTGTAGTATTAGGAAAATATTTGATGTATTTTTAGCTTTCTTCTATTGTAGCTTAGCAGCTGGATTCGAAGACCTGACCTGCGTATGGATCAGTAACATATGCTCTACCAACCAGCCATGTGTCCTCTAAAACATGACAAAAAGGACCAAGGCAGGATTACAGTTTTTAGGGTATAAATCCTCATGGATCAGGCAATAAGTTGCACCCCACTGTCATCCAAATTACTATGGTTAATTAGCAGCTTTTCATGTTTCACTCAAACCTTGATGGTTCAATTCCTGTTTCTTTAAAAAAATACTACTACTACATGTAACCTGAGAGAAGACAGAGGACTAAATGGATTAGTGACCTGATACAGCAACAATTTGTATGGCTTGGCTTGCCATAAATTCTGTTTAAACATTATCCTGTTGCTTAAAGCTGGACAGTCAGTGATCCTCAGCCTAGTTGGCCTGTTATGGAAGTGACCAGAGCAAACCACTTCTGAGTAAACCAAATCCCTGCCTGTTGAAGAGAAATGTCTTCACTTGGCAAAGTTGAGAAGGGCAGTGCAGAACATGGCTGTGCTTTAGGTAGAAATTTAATCTGTGCTGGGAATATTACCAACTGGAAATATTTGACTTAGAGTTATGTGTTTCCATATATTAACATACTTCCTACACTTGCTCACATCTGCCCAAATAAGCTATGAAATAAATATTTTCCACATTGTAAATATAGCAGATATTTATAATGCTCAGTGACACATCACTTAATCCAGAAGCCAGCTTTTGCAGCTAAGCCTTTCATGGTACGGATCAGCAGGCAAGTAAACAAGTTGAAGAAAATTTTGCAGTTTACTTACATTTTAGTTTGCACTTCTCTTATAGATAGAATTTCTTTTATTTACAAAAAATTACTTGTGTCAATGACTTAACAGAGTAACACCCAGTGCAATTTCCTTTTAACAGAATATCTTGTGACAAGAACAGCAACTTCCTTACTCTCATCTGTTTTTTGAGTATCAATCCAGTGTCTGATGCACAGAATCAGTGAGATGGAATATAAGTATAAAAGGTTCCTTGCAAAGCAATTAGCCTCTTCATTTAATTATATAGTATTTTAATGATCTCAATTTATCCCATTAAATAATACCTTTCTGTCAAGTCATTGCTATGTGTAACTTCTTTTACTTTTGATATGAGTATCTCACATATATTTGTTTAGTGAATTTTTAATGAAGATATTCTTTCTCCAAAGCATTTAGTTGAATTTTAGTCCATCAGTTGGTGGGTTTTCTTTTCTGAATTTTACCATTTTTAACCCAATAAATAGTAGTTTTAACTGGATACATCCAGAACACTAAAAATGCAGTGAATGAAACAAAGACACCCCTTCTTTAAAAGGTTTAGTCTGGCAATGTAATAAAATAGGTGTTAAAAAAGGCTGATTAAAAAAGCTAGAACCAGTATGATTAAGGAAACACATTCATTCCTACTTTCAGAGCTCTTCTGTTTTGTCAAGACTTCAGAAGCTAACCTGCCTACCAAGGTAGCCAAGTAATGAAATTAGCATTTGAAAAAAAACAAAATCTAACCTTTTTTACCTGGCAGAAAACTTGAATGGAACATTGTAAACAAATAGTATGGAAAATCCCTCAAAACCACAGGGTGTTAACCAAATTACATTTCCATTAAGAAAACCATAATAATGAACCTGCATAATAATTCAGTCTTTTTTTCTGGCATTTTCAGCTTTATGTGGTGTTAAATTTTAAGTCAGAAAGTCATTTACTAGAAAATAAACCACTAGTAGAAACATGAAGCAACATCTTCCACACTTAGTAGAAAGTTGTGATTGAATGACAACTACTTGCCCTCAGTTTAAATAAAAATTCTAATTACACTTTTCAGAAAACAGCTATCACAAAAACTGCTGAAGTTTGAAGTCTATTCCAGATATTGTCTAAAATAAGTACTAGAGTATTTGTGCCGCTTATATGAAAGGAAAAGGAAAAACTGAGGTAACTGCTGCTTGGAAAGAGGTCAAAGTCTGTGAAAGGACTGACAGCTGTGGAACTCCTCTGCTATAATTGAAGGGCAGTAGTAGCCCAAGATTTCTGTAAACATGACCATAATATATGTTACTTTAACTGCCATACTATAGCTACAGCTTAGCTAGCTTTGTTAACAGAGGAAGCAACAGAATAAACCGAACTCCTTCACTGATTATAAAATCAATTCCTGAAAGGTTTTTTTGGGGGAGAAGTTGGTTTTTCTTGGTTGGTGTTTTATTTTATTGCTTGGGTTTTTTTCTTGACAGAAAAATATTCATCCTCACAAGAATCTGCAGATGTTGCTTTCTCAGTCGGGGTTAGTACATACACTATTTTACTAAGTTAATGGCAATTCACTAGAAATTTATTGCAGTAGGATTAAATTCTAACAAACCAGTATCCAAAATAAACCAACAAAAATTATGTTTCCTCATCAGCTAAGTGGTGACAGATCCTCAGATACAGTATCAGATGCACTGGTAATTCTTGCAGAAGTCTGAAGGGTACTGAAATGTTACCCTAAGCAGTCTTGAACTACATATATTTTCACAATTTATACTGCAGTACTGCTTCAATGTGCCATTATTGAAGATAGGTTTATTTTATTTATTCATAATGTCTCGCAGTGCAGCACATGATTTGCGGTAGTTTGATTACTTCACAGGAAAGAGACTTTTCATTAGTGCTTTGATTTCACCAAACATTCCTGTGTTTTTGCAGGGTAAGATAAGCAGAAGACTGCTCAGCTCTTTTCTCATGCTACGGAGTGTGGTATTTACTTGCCAAACACTCTTAAAAGCTTTATTCTTGGTCAAATCACCTCACTCCTCCAAGCAATTTCCAATTCCTTGATTCAGGTACTATTTTATGCTTCAACATTCAAGCTGAATCTACCTAGAACCTGCCTGCTTTCAACCACACATCACTGTCTGCTCATCTGACAGTTCCTCCTGAGCAGCCCTTGACAAATTGCTGTTCACTCTTCTCTCTCATTCCTTAGTTTCTGTTTCATAGAGACCGACAAGTTAACCCCTCACTAATTTTGTCTGCCTCTGCACCAGTCTCAAAAACAGGTGATTTCTATTCTAAGATCTTCTACATCAGCCTCCCCTCTGGATAAACCTGACAGAAATTTTTTCTCCATTTTTTTCTACATCCTCTATCATCTTTGCCTTAAAACACCACTTGCTTAGGTCACTTCACTGACCTTGTACACACCTGCTTGAACAGTTTTTAATCCACTCTAGCACTTTGCCTTGGATTACATGGCTATCCATTTTCCTTAAGAGACTCTTAGGAGGAACTTTTTGGAAAACTTTTAGGAAAGCCAACTAGCTTGCCTCATCCAGGTCGCCTTTATCCTCCATCAACTTCTTCAGTAACACTGATAATAAAAAAACCCCTACAATTTCCTCACCAAAGCCATGTAATTTTGACTTAAGTTACATTAACCTAATTTTCCCCTTATGCTCTTCACGTATGAAATCTCTGTGGGATGAACTCCATATTCAATTACATAAAACCGTATCAGGAAAAATTTAAAAGATAATTGATGGAGTTATTCATGGCTATTGCTGTTCTAATAGGAAAATTCATTCCTCAATTTCATTTCTGAGAGCTGAAGTAAAATTAAGTTATATCTAATTCTTATGCTTTCCCTTGAAGACAGACTAAATTTGCATACCCTTTAAGGTTTTCAGGAGCACTTGTTAAAAAAGAACAGGAAAGGATTTTCAAAGTGCTTACTCTGTTCCATTCATACAATAACTGTTTTATCAAGGAATTTACAGGGTACAGATTTACTGTTCTATCTTGTCATTATCTCCACTGTAGTATTTGAGTGATTTACTACTCCTGAATTTTCAACAGATCTCCTAACTTTCCCTAAAACATTAAGATTTGCTAAGGTCACACACTGATTTCCATTAAAAAAATGCCCTTGGAATAATAATTTCCCCTTCATCTTCTACAATGAAAATAGATGTAAAATAATTCATAACTTCCCTGCCACCTCATCATCTACTTTAGCTATCACTCAAGTCTTGGTTGCTTTAGAGCGACCAGCCCTGCAGCCACAGATAAAAGGAGGACAATGATCAGCTGATATTTCTGCCTACAAAGCACAATGGAAGATAAAGCTTTATAATACTGCTCTCCTTAACCCATCATGAGAGCCACATCATGCAAGCATGCCAGTCTCTCTCAATGCTTCAAGATCCACTGAAAGAAAAAAAAAAAAGAGCTTCAGAGAAGCAATGGGAGGGCATCGTCAATTTATTTGAAGCTGCTTCTTGGTAAATGGTTTTAAAGCTATTTCACTCTCTTCCTTCACTATTACACATCAGAATGGCCCTTTCTGGCCAAATCTGTACATTTACCTCAACAGCGTATAGACAACTCTCACACTGTGCAGTATTGCATATTGTCTTTGAATCTCCCCTTTCTCTGGTGCTGAATATACACACACTGTAGGGACAGACACTTTTCCTCAACAAGTCTAAGCCTCCTGAAGCCTCTCAGGAGTTTCAGCAGTAGGAGTAAGTGTGGAGTTCGGAGAGGAAGTGGAAGGGTCAAAGGGCCAGGATGCTCTCGAGATTTCTCAGGAGTATGATATTAGCTTAAACTCTCTATTAAGAAAACATGCAGCCTCAGTAGGAGTTTAATGCAACCTGAAAGTCCAGCTTAAACTTGGTTTCCACTTCAGAAAATACTTGTATCCACCTACCACGTGATGAAGTACAACTAGCCCCTGATTTCACTTCCACTGCTGGGCTGCCAACCCATCTTGATCTGAATGCCTCTCCGAAGGAGAGTGAGCTCTTCCAAAGGGTTCAGTTGAGTTTACCAGGCAAAATTTATCCTCAGCCCTGCTCCTCACTCCCTCTCTGGTGCTCTGAAAATGCTGAGTCTGAGTGACAGGTAAGGACAGATTAGAAGGAATGGTGAAGAGCGCATTTAAATGGAAAGAGCTTAATATGACTTATATGTAATTAATCTACAACATTCATTTCCATTCATGCTCAGCTTATCAGCCTTCAACTGAAATATTTCTTCTGTTATGCTAAACCTCCTCTGGACATCCACATTAGTTAAGGAGCATGCAAAACAAAATGTGTCTACTTAAAAGAGCATCACATTGGGAACATCTTTGAACTAGAATATATTTTCTTCAGAATACTGATGTACCATACATCACAAAAAATATGCTCATGAGAGAACACAGTGGATAAACGGAAATGAAATTCAGCACGAGGTAATTCCATCAGACTTTCTGGTGACCTTATAAACACAACAAAAAGTGCTATTCATATATCACCTAGCCAAGTCAATATTTATTTTCTTGCTTTACGCACGCTTTGCAGGAGTGACCTTAATCATAAAAGCAAGGCACTAAAACGCATGGTTTGGTCCAAAACTTGTTTTGGCAGGCAATATGCAGATCTCCCCAAGCAGCTCTGCCAACATACCTCAAGCCAAACTTGCAATAGTCTGACCTAAAAGGACAAGGAGACTGGCAGAAATGAGACTACAAACATTTCCCTCAGGAGCGCGCTGTGTGCACAGACTCTTTCCATGTTTGTAAGGGGGAGGGGAAGGGATTTTCCATGTCTGTATGTGTTTTCCACATATATTTGCCAACAGTTCCTAGATTATCCCCAGAGCCTACTTTGAACACTGGGATAACTGCTTGACTGTAGGCTGTACTTCCTTTATGAACATGGAGACTTCAGAATAGCAGGCCAGATCTTGACTTCTGAGTTATTCTGGGCACACTAACAAAATAAATGAACCCTGGCTATACATCAGTGTCGCTGAGAACAGATCTAAACCCTCCAGTCTGCAGCACCTCCTGAGATTCCGGGGTTGAAAAGGAAGGCAAGCATAAGAGCAAGAGTAGAGGTAAAACCACACTAGATTTGTTTCTTTCCATTAAAAAAAAATAAAATCACATGTATCAATTTCTTTCTTCTAATAATGTCATTTTATTCTTATGCAAGTACAGTGAACATAAGGAGTGCTGAGACAGAGATATAAATTAGGCTAAAGCAGTAATCCCCCTCTTACTATCCCCCAGTAGTCCTGATGAAAACATGCTCTTAAAAACACCACAGAGCAGAAGTAGCTGCAAAACTCTTGAATGTCTGCTTCATCAGTGCGACATTCCCTCGATGTAAGCTGCCAAACTACCAATCCAATCCTTTTTATTTCCTCCTTTGTCATCATAAGGATAAATCTAAAAGCTTTTAGTGCATTTCCTCTCAGTTAAACTCAAATTAGTCCCCTCTGCTGGACTCCTACTGGGATGCCTTGGTCTGTCCCAGAGCCCTTGCTGAGAAAAGCCCTTTTCAGTCCAGCAAATCACCTCGGTACCTGCTACTCTGACAAGGCTGACGCCATTATTTATTACATAATAAGCTCTCGCTGTTGAGGGTCAATTATTCCATTGACTGGGCATTACAATAATTCTTGGTAATTAAAAGAGGTACTTATGTGAATCTAGATGCATATTGAAAGAAACATTAGTCCTTTTGTTATCTTGGCAAGCCCTTGTTCCTAGTCGGCCCAAGCAATTAGCATCTTTTGGCAATCCTTGTCAGCTGGGGTTTGGAAAGCCTGAAAAGAGGGTCACTCAGATGCTAATTTAGATACAATTGTGACAGCAGAGTTTAGAGGGAGCTGCTCCAAAGGCACCATCAGGGTTTAATAAAGCAAACAGCTTGGGTCCCAGTGACCCTGCTGAGGTAATTAAAAAGACTGCTCTATGTTGCTGTGCCAAATGGGAGAGTGGCATCATGAAGCCTATCCACAAAAATCATTTTTAAAAGACATATAATCACCCATTTAATCTGCTCATTAAACAAATCTCTCATGCGGACTTAACAGGAATTAGCACTTTCTAAAAGGCAAAAATTGACAGAAAGCAGACTGTTCAAATGATTGTAAAGGTCGTGATTCCTAAACGTTTTCCCATTATTATTATAAGCTCATTTAATGCTAATGCGTAATATTTGGGGTTATCGGTATTCAAGACTATTCTTTTACTACTGTCTTTATGGGAGAAATATGAACATCCACTTCTCAAAACTAAGAAGGTGCAATGACATCAGCTATAACAACAGCTGTAAACCCAACCCTACAAACTTTGTGTAAATAACCCCACACTCGATGCACAGCAAATTCTGTGGGGGTACTGCTGACACTTGGTTTGTAAGGATTCATCTCAGTAAGAGAGTTCTTGCACGCAACTATTGGCTCAAACTCCAAAACACAAGTAACATTATAATGCCTAATGACTTTAAGTCATACGCACCTTGTTATATCCACCTCTTGCGTTCCTCCAAGTGTTAAAGAGAACCATCGCTACTGACAAAGCAAAATTACCTTTCCTGCTTCAGAAAAAAAGAGTAAAACAAAAAGTTTCCCCTCTTTTGTGCAAACGAAAACTGAAGTTCCAAGGGTTCTAGGGCACTGAGTAAAGACTGAGGAAAATGTCCTTTGGCATGACAATGATCTGATGTGTATTACAGGCAAGCTGTCCTACTTCATGTAGAACGTAAGATTTTCCTTTTCAAAAAGTTATTCTGCTTTGGGTTGGGATAACAAGAAAAAAAGAGGAGAAAAACAGACAAGACAGAGGGTGATGCCAGCTGATTTTTTTTTCAGTTTTAATTCAGTATTGAAAAAAATTATCTCTGTACAATGTCTGGGAGAGAATGCAGCTGGTAAGTCGTCGCAGAGGTTAAGCAATTATATTGCTCCCTGAGTGTTTCCCATTTTACTGTGCTGCATTCAAATACAGCCTTCAAAATTCCAGTTTTCTTCACTCCCCTGATAATGAGAGACTAAAACATCAAGGAGGCAAGCTTGTCCCCAAAAAATAAATAAAGTCATTAGGCATTGCAGCATGCTCAGCCCAGCTACTAAACTCTCAGACTCATGAGGCTCGATACTGTATGACCTCATTATTGACAAGCTGATGTTCTACTGAAAGATGTTAATTAAAGACTCTAGAGATGTTACCAGCATACTTAACATCTCTAGCTATAACTGATGCATGCACATCTTTCACAAAGCAACGTGCTGAGCTGGAATGACAACCTCAATTCCACACAAGCTCAATACTTGTCCCCCTTACTTGGAAATGAAAGACCAAAATGAGATTAAAGCCCTACATGCATGTAATTTGCTAGATCAGTGTTTGTCATTTTGTGATCTACGGACTGGTAAACCATTAAATAAGTGTATAATTCCTTTTAGCTCTCAGCGTATCACAAACAAGACCCTTCTTGTACAGACAGACACAAACTTACAACTTCCCCAATGGTGACTATAGAGCAGAGTCTGGCAAACAAGGCAAAGACAGCCACCACCGTGGTCATTCTCAGAGAGCTGATTCAGCTGAACCACAGAACTGCAAACATGAGTTGTTCTCAATTCTAAAGATCACCAATTTGCTGCAGTGGTATGTCTGGTCAGTACTAATGACCTGACAACATCTGAGTACTCTTTTTTACTTCAGCCCTACAACATTTCAAAGTAGGAAAAAAACCCCCATAACTTCTCCAGAGGTTGCATAAGAGAGGTGAGAAGGGAAGCAATATCCTACCATAGGAAATTTATCGGTGTATAGAAATACTATTGACACAAGGATACTTTTTTCTTCCTTCCAAGTGGCAGCATACAGGATGGAACAAGCCATGTCAGAAATTCTGAGAAAAAAAACAGCCACCACCCACAGTTTGCAGCAGCTGGTGCAGTACAGTGGGAACGACCATAATCTTGGAAAGGGAACTACAGTATCGTACCTGAATAGCTGCAGAAGTCCCCAGGGAATCACCTACAGAAACCCCTAATCTATATTCTATAGGAGTACACCCAAGTTAATTAGGCTAAGGAACAATGATGATATATGTGGTAATTCTTATGCGAATTCCATCTACATCTATTTATATCTGGTTATCAGTGCATGCTACTTAACTTGCCTTAGGTTGTTCCTAAACCAATCTATCTATACCTGGAACAAAGCTCTTAAAATTGTAAAGAACTTCAGCACCAAAACAACAAAGCTTAAATGGTTAGGGGCAGAAACAGTCTTTCTTACTATGAAACAAAAGCTGAAACAAGTGTAGGATGGGGTGAACTACTGGTTTTGACCAGCTTTTTAATTACTTTACTATTTTACAGGTTCTTTTTTTCTTAACTCAGTGTGGGGAAGAAGGGGGTCAGGAAGATGACAATAATGTGGAAAGGATGGAGAACATAAAGAACAACAAAAAAAGAATGAAGGAGGAGGAAATAAATCATCAAAACTTTATAATCCTGGACTGCTTCACTGGGGTGCAGAGGAAAAAAAAATCAGACCATTCATCTTCAGCACGTTTGCTTATTATCTCTTGGGAGAGTTTAAGATGTTATACTTGACACCATTATATATATGTGCAGTTAACCTCAACCTGTATTATTTCTTAGTACCTTTGCAGTCTTATACATGCACACAAGTATCTTTCCTGTACGGATAAACCACGCCAGTTTCTCTGCATTGTATAGAGAATAATTCTTATAGCAAATGATTACAACGCTTCGACTTAAAGTACACTTTGATACTGACATTTGAAAAGGGCTCTGTCACTCTGCCTGTATTCTCTACTATCAAGGATGCTTCCTAACACACTTGAAAAAGTAATTCAATAGCTGAATAATCACAACTACACTTTCGGGTCTATTTAAAACTGCAAAAACAATGTGCTCTTTCTCTTGGGAGAGCTATGCTACCATTTGGTCAGACAGCAACACATTTTGGACACACTTCAGAAGTAGTTGCATGCATTGTGAAGATTTATAGTTGGACAGGAATCAAGGCAGGGGTGCAACTCCCTGGAAAACACTGAAATTCATCCACAGATGAACCATCACAGACAAAGTTGCAGATGCAGTTTCCTGACCAGTTTGGCTGTGCAAGAAGAGAGGAAAATTCAATCAACATTTAGTACATTTTTTTTCTTGAAATGAACCTTCATGCCACAAGTGAATGTGTTGTTTTGCTGCAATACGTAATACTGTGCTTACCTCTGCTTCTCTACCAACATATGTGACAGTCATTCCAGGCATTCCTTCTGCAGCTTTTTTTGTTTATTTTGGGGAATGTTTAGAATGCTTTTGTGTTGGAAAAAAAGAATTTTTTTTTATGTCCTATTTTAAAAAAAGCCTTCCAAACTGAAAGAATCATCTGTACAAGAGCTTCTAAAAGAATAAACACAGCTGCTTACAAATGAGTAAAAAGTTATAGGAAAAAGCACTAGTAGATGCCAGTTCAGTTTTCTAATAAATCTTAAGGCTGAGGTTGTCCTTTGATGCTTGTGAACTTTTGTATGGTCTCTCAAATGTATAGTTGGGTTTTTTTCTCCAAGAAGTTATTTTAAGTAATGATGAAAAGCCAACTTTCCACTAGCAGCTATTTGTAGTAATAAACATATAAAGTATTAATACGAGCAAAAGTTGAGTTATTAAAAGCATATTTAAGAAAAGCAGTGTTAGTTACGCTTCAAGCTCTCAAATAGAATTGAGAGATTGAAGACAATTTACAAAGAAAAGCATACAGGTCAATTTATCCTCAACAATGAATATTCATTTATTTCTGGTCACTGCCTACATCTGCTTTTCTAATTCCTTTATTTAACTGTCTGAGGTTATAAAGATATAAATCCGAGATCATCTTACTATTAGGCCCGCAGTTAAAACACAAAAACTCTCAATAGGGATACAACTAGTTTAAGAACATATGTGCTCTATGTTTACTTCTGTCTAGTAAAACAACAGCGTCAACTGGAATTTGACGTTTTCTTTATTTAGATCTTGTAGGCTGAACAATAAGCCCTGACAGCTCTGTCTCAGCCCTCTCAAGGCTTGTACCAAATGAAGCCTAAATTCACTATTCAGCAACTGCATTGGCCATGGGATGTCTGGAATTTGTTATGTGCACTCATCCTTAAAATGGAACAGCTGCTATGAAAGGCTGTTACAAGACACCCAAGAGGGCAAAAGGTTCCTGTGACACCCTTATCTACAACCTGATATGAACAGCTTTTGCTGCTACCCTGCTCCCATCTCTAGGTATAAAGTTACATGATAGAAAGGCCCAAAACACTCCCCTCAGTAAAAGAGAAAACTTGTATGGCTTCTGTTCCTTTTCATGCCATTGACTGTGCAGAGGATTAGATCACCTTTAAAATGTACTTATTTAGAGTAACACATCTGTATGCCAATTTTAAAGACATGCATTCTAGAAAACTACATTTCTACAGCCCTACCAAGCTCCACTCACCTTTTAATGAAAGCAGCAAGACACTCCTTGGCCATGCCATGCTTGCCTTGCTCACTTGATTGACTATATAGCCTATAAGCCCACAGACTAGTTAGTCACATGAGGGGCTCAACCAGGATTTTGCTGTTAAGGATCAAAAAGCAATAGCAATATAGTCAAAATAGCTCCTATGGGAAATACATCTTGTTACTGCCAGAAAGAGTATTTTTGTAAGAGAAGCATTTCTGTAATTCTTATTAGTTAAATAAAAGACTGGAAATAACCAGAAGCATGAAGACTCAAGGGTCTGAGCTCCCATCAGAGTCAATGGCAGATTTCCCACTAAATTCACTGGATACACAATGAAGACCAAATGTGGAATACAGAAAGGAAATGATCAGAGGAAGGACTCTTGTTCACAAATGCATTCTGCATCTGCGAAGTTTGTACCTGTGACTGAGTTCATAAATGAGACTGGTGTCCACACACCATACAACTGCGATGAGTTCTAGTTCTGGTGGGAATATGCTAAGAACTACTTCTATTTTAAAACAGAAAAGACAGCTTCATTTTTACAGATGCACAGTACTGGGCAAAGCCTAGTGTCATTAGAAGGTGTACTTTCCCACAGACTTCCCCCCCTCCCATCCCCACAGCCACTGCTTTCTCTGGTGCTTGCTGAGGTGACCCAGAGACCTGCCACGATCTGCAACCAACTTCCTTCTTCCAACAAAAGCAGTTACTATTTCTTGCTAAAGTTCCTTTGTATATCAAATCCTCTTTCTAAATTTTTATGGCAGAGATAAACAGGTCTGTAAAAAGGCATTTGCCCCAAACCCTTTTATGCCTACATAAACATTGCTATAACTGCAACAGATAATCAGATCCACTTCAGCTAAAGCTCAATACCAGCTTGTAGATACATCTTTTAACCAAACTACAATTTATTTGGCTGTGGGAATGAAATGCTATTCCCCATCTCTTTACACCCACCTCTGGGATTTTAGTTCGCCAAATTTCCTTCCACTGCTCTCCATAAGAGCTACGATTCTCAGCATCACACAATCCCACCCTCTATCAATGTTCTGGCCTAGGGTTTATATCCTGAAGTTTATATCCTATACAGGCTCTCTAGCGGGACAAAAGCCTTACTTTCCCAAGATCATGAACAACCTACTCTTCCAGATCGAGTCAGAAATTAAAAGCCCAGAGCAATAATATCCCCAAGAATATCTCAGGAAGTGAGGAAGAAAGAAGAATCAGGGAAGATGAGACTAATGGACTAACATGGAATAAAACATGGCCAGGAAGACATAGCAGTAGTATTTGCTGCAACAGAGACAAGGATAAAGTGAACCTGGTTTGGATGCATCAAGAGACGGGTAAGTGCAAGCAACAGACAACACACAGTTCTCCTCCAGAGCATGGCTTTTCTCTCCACCTCAAGATGATTCACCTGTACCAAAAGAGACAATCCCAACACAAAAATCCCTCTCCCTCTTTCAGAGTCCTGTCAGGAGCCGTTGCACTTGCCACAGTTCTAAGACAGATAGGTCAGCTCAGAGTAAAGGGGGGATGAATCAAAACTCCATTTTCATCAGCTACTACTGTACATGTTGGCCATCTACTATCAAAACAGAAGCTGCCTGCTTTGGGCATGCCTGGAAGCATGGCTCTGTATCTCAGATGGCTGAGTCAACACTGTCTTCCTTCTCTGCCACAGACTACTAAAGTAATATGTTAAATACTCATTCAGTATTAATAAACACATTTTTGATGCCCAATAAATGGCCTTCCACCTTAGGTTTACCATATTAACATTATCTTGGACTAGGCACCTTCTCATAGACTTGTCTAATTCTGTATTTGCTTCACACTTGCAGCTCCTGTTCCTTGATGCTTTATGGTGCCATTTGAATTTGAATTCTTTAGGGCAAAGTGCTGTCATTGGAAATCATACTAAAAATGGCAACAAAAAAGAATCTTCCTGCTTGACTCCTAGCACACTTTTATCAACTCTTTTCCTTCCCTCTGTCGAGTTTTTGATTGCTTTGTATATCTGCTACTTCTATTGCTGTTCTAAGCATTCTTCTAGATTCACTGTTACTCTATCACCCTGAGGAAACATTCACTGGGATCTACTTCAGCCTCTCCTTTTTAAAGTCCTCCTGATACTGTTTTCATGGTTCAGAATTACTAAGTCAAAAGTTCAAAACAGGAAGAAAAAAACACCTACCAAAATAAAACCCAAACCCACCTGCCTAGAGCTGTTCTCCCTCATCAAAAAATGGATGACTTGGACTCCAGCTGTTCCTTCAGCCCTACCACACTGAAACCCTCACTGAAACAAAGCCCTTGAGACAAATCCCGTGAGCTCACTCTTGGAGGTTTTTTTAGTTGCATGTGTGTCATCTGACCAAAATCTGCCTTTCCTGTGATCCAGCAACACACTGTACAATCAGATTTGTACTGCACTTTCCTCTTTTTCTCTCTCTCAGCATTAATCCCCTCCTCTGACTTTCTCCTGCACAGCTATACCGGGCTTGTATTCCCAGCTACACAGATGTGAAGTATACTCTAATTTTGTGTCTGGTCAGTGAACCTCGTGACTGTTCTGTTTAATGCATACTCTTTTTCGTGGCTGCCACTAGACTCATTGTTTTACATCTGTTTGCATTAAAGCACGTTATCCACTGAATGACTCAGACACTTAAAAGATCCCAAATCCCTCTGAATAAGTTTACATAAATTCTGAAATGCTTGCTCTTCCCTTCCTCTAAATTCAGTATAATCAGCTATCATATTCTACAATCTTAGATCTGATATTCTCATTCAAATTATTTATATATGTATTATTAAAAAGATCAGTCCTCTTGAGTATGCCACTAGTAACCTATTTTCAGCTAGAGAAATTATCATTTGCAGACACTGTATGTAACCTGCTTTGAGACACTTTCAAAGCCAGCAAGCCATTTTTTCTCCACACACCATGACTCTCTGCTTTAACCAGTAAGCTCCTTTATGAAACCTTATAATTTGTTAAAGTGTCATTAATTCACACGGTTTCAATTTTTCACAGTGTATTTTCCTCATAACATGAAAAAACATGGAACAGTATCAAGATGAATCTGGAAAGCCAGAATTCAGAGCAAAGAACATGTGCTTACTTCTCGAGATCCCCAATTTTCTGTTTATAACATCCTTATTCTGATAACAATGGTAAAAATACAAATAAGCTATTCAAGGGAATTTCAAACACACAAATACCACAGTGCTGAATTTTGTTCTTCTGCCCTTTTTGTCCTGAGTTAGGGTCTTACTCATTTTTCCTTAAAAATCATTAGTATTTCTCTAACAGCTGGCAAGTAGGAAGGGAAATGGTTTTAAAGATCAAATTAAGCAAACCTGATTGAATAATTCAGATTTGCCATGGGACTCAATTATTTCTATTAGAAATCCTTATTTTTAAAAGGAAAAAAGTTATTTTCTTTGGCATCCAAATAATTATTTCTTTTACTTCTGGAAACATTGAAGTAGTGGTTTCCTGAGGTTTTACACGTTAACTCTTTCATATTTTTCCTGAGGTTTTACCTGTTAACTCTAGACTGAAACAACAACAGATGCCTCAAAGACAAGCATAAAAGAGGTAAGAGATATTTTCTTCTTTGCTATGAAAACCACAATATAAATAAATTTGCAAACCAAAAAACATTACGGTATTTAAAAAAAACTATGAAAAAATGCATGGGTTCTTTTGCAGTAGAGCTATTTCTCCCACTTGCGTAGATGCATTTATGGATACAATCAGCTTTGCTGCAGAAGATCTACGCAACCTTATGCAATGTCAGTGCATCAACCAGCTGGAGGTCACTGCTGTCCCTGTGCCTCTCCAGAGCACAGAATCAGGGGTAACAGTGATAAATGCCAAGCAAGGCAAGCACCATGCTTAACCTCAAAAATTCCAGAGCCTCAGTAGCACAGAACCACTTCCAGGTGATAGGTGCACTCATCCACCACAGCACCACTGAGGAACTGCACCAAGGGCTGCAGTTCCTCAATCCTAGGCAGCCTGCAGGGCTGCATCAATCAGGCATTAGGACTGTGCTGCCTTTTTCAGCTCTGACTCTGAATACCAGAAAAAGAAAGATAAAAGCTATATGGTCCCCCCATTCAGGGCCTTATGCTGATGGGTGACATGCAATTAGACAGGACATCAATTGAAGGCCCTTGAGAAGAACTGAAGGCTCATTACAAGCCACGATCAACATTACACAATGTGCAAACTATCTGGAAGAGCACCCCTGCATCAAAATTCACTGCAAACCAACTGTATTAGACTTGATAGTTCATATCCCAGGAAAAGAAAATCCAACACCAAAAAACCCAAATCAAACACAAAAACCCCCACCCCCCTCCAAGTCCCCTATGTTTTATTTAAAGCCAGCCCTGAGGGTGGAAACTTCTTGCATAGAAGCCTGCTTGTGACTGCAGAGACAGACACATGCCTATTTGCCTACTGTCCTCATCCCACCTCTGCTCTTGTTCTATTCCCCTTCTTTTCCAGGGCAAGATGTGAGCTAGGTGATATGGAGTCTCTAGGAAGTTACATCTAAAGTGCAGAGTACAGAGATGAAAGGGTTACTGACTTTGCATTCAATAGGTCTGTGTCCTTTCACAATAAGCCACTTAAATCCTTTCATTCTCAGTTATTTGCATTTATACAGAGGATTTTTTTTTAAGCAAGAATCTTTACATGACTTTAATTAGGTCATGTCTGCAGAAGGATAAGGCAGAAAAAAGGCCCTCAGAGTTTTAATTTTTGGAGCAGAAACAATATCAATTTTAAGTATATTTGAAAGTATTCCCAGGTTTTACAAAGAATGGTAAAACTAAGCATAAGATGTTTTTTCCAATTCAAAATTAACAGACTATCTTATAGTTAAATACAGCCCAAAAAGGACAGCTGCACCTAGAGCAAAACTTCTGCAAGAAACAGCACCATTAAATCACTACACTTAACAACTGTCAATAAAAATTTCTCATGAAAAATCAAATGTTCAAGAAGCGTTTGGACAAGGTTCTCAGGCTCTTGGTGTGATTCTTGGGGTTGTCCTGTGCAGGGCCAGGAGCTGGACTCGATAATCCCCGTGAGTCCCTTTCAGCTCAGGATACCATGAAATGGCTATAGAGGATTCAAAGCTACAGGTAATTAACAGAAGGATGTAGTACTCTGTACAGAGTGGTGCATTCTGATCCTGTCGCTAAGGAGTGAGCTCCTACCTACTACTATGATTTTAGAAGTGTTCCGGAGTCTTAGTTCCAAGTATAACATGTTCCTCTTCTTATTGCACTGCTCTTACAACTGCTGAGAAAGAAATGCTTCCCCAATTTGGGCACCATTAGCAAATTCAGTAACTACATTATGCAACACAGCCCTTACTCTGCAATATAGAACAACGAACACCTCTACCTGAGAAGCACCTGAGCTAAGCGAAAGGTATGGAAGCACAGAGGTAGAATTACTCTGTCAAACTATCAAGATACAGTAACACTCTTAAACACATCCTGTGACCTATGAGAGAATCTCCTATTTAGAGGTAATGGCCGTGTCTAAGCTGCACAGAAAGAACAGGCTCAGCAGTTTGTCTAGGTTTGTAAAACTTGATGACCTGCTTGCTTACTTTCTGCACCAGAGGCTACTGACTTGTCTTTAAGCTTCTCCTCTTAATCATGCTGGAATTCACAGATTTCATGCACCTTGCAGGAGCCTGAGCTGCAATACATTCAGCCCAATCCAGAGTTCATACAATGGCACAAATTCATGTTCAGAGATAGCGACTGTCCCTCTCCAGAGGGCTCTTAGTGTGGCCCAATTTCTCACCAATATATTTATTTGTAAGCAATATGAAGATTGATAAGAGGACCACAACAAGGCAATGTGCACTCACTGCAAATGATGTTCTGAACCCACCAAAAGCATCAAAAAAAAGATCTAACATCTGTAAAAGCCAGGTATTTATCTCCTTTTCAAACCCTGGTCTCAAAAGATGATGAAAACAGTAAAAACAAGGCATGCTGAGGTCAGCAGCATGTGTTAGCAAGGGAAGAAAGATGATTCATTTCCAGGGATATAGTACTGTTTTTCTGGCAGACTTTTCACCACTCATCATACTGTCTTGACATAACAAAGTGACTTTTAAACTACTCTATCATTCCAGTCTCAAATCCTAACAGCAGTCTTCTTAAACTTTGGAATATACTGGCTAAACTCAAAGAAGTTTGGCAGGAGATCCCATCTTGGCAGTAGTTCAGGCTCACTCGCATTTTGCTGAACTGAGAAGGCGGATAGAGAAGAGATGTTCCAAGTGCCCCTTCAGGTGCCCTTGGAAGGAAAAGGCTGCAGGGTAGATTCTTGTGTGACACAAATAATCAACAGAAGAGTGACTCAAACACAAAGTAAGGGTTTGACCATGGTGGAAATTACATTCCATAAATAAATTCCTTCAGGACATGAAGGTCAAATAAGGTGTAACCCATGATAAACAAGGGCTTGGGTGTGCAAGGACCCAGCAAGGTCCTCTCACAGCCCAGAAAGCCAGTGGTGCCCTGGGCTGCATCCAAAGCAGCGTGGGCAGCAGGGCCAGAGAGGGGATTCTGCCCCTCTGCTGCACTCAGACCCCACCTGCAGTGCTGCATCAGCTCTGGGGTCCCAGCACAGGGAGGACATGGACCTGTTAGACAGAGTCCAGAGGAGGGACGCCAGGATGATTAGAGAGCTAGAACCTTCTCCAACAAGGAAAGGCTGAGAGAATTGGGATGGTTCAGCTTGGAGAAGAGAAAGCTTCAGGGTGACCTAACTGCAGCCTTCCAGCCTCTGAAGGGAGCCTATAAGAAAGACAGAGAGAGAGACTACTTACAAGAGCTTGTAGTGACAAGGCAAGGGGGAATGGCTTCAAACGGAAAGAAGGCAGGTTTAAATTACATGTTAAGATTCTTTACAGAAATTATTTACTGTGAGGTTGGTGAGGCACTGGAACAGGTTGTTGAGAGAGGCTGTGGATGCTCCATTCCTGGAAGTGTTTAAGGCAGGTTGGATGGGGCTCTGAGCAACCTGCTCAGAGTGAAAGTGTCCCCGTCTCAGCTGCGGGGCTGGAACTAGATAACCTTTAAGGTCCCTTCCAAGGCCTATGATTCTAGGATTATTTCAAAATACCTGATACACCTTGTGTATTACAGCATAAACCTTGGCTACTGGAGTTTCTTCTGACTCTGGAAACACCCACTGAAAAGAAAATCTTTGTAGTGCAGATTATTTGTCTTGAAAACATTTTTTAATTGGCAACACAGTGAGAACATGCACTAGCCTTTTCCTCCTTCAAATAAAAGGTCAGATCTTACCTTGGTTTGAGTTCACAGGAGGCAACTCGTGATTACTGGCAGTCAAAGTGCTTCTTCCTGAATTAACATTTCCCCTGATTTAACACCACTTCAGTTTCAGTCAGACTTTCAATTGCCTTGTGCAAATTTACATGGACCATCTGACCACGCAAAAGGCCAAGTGGAAAAAAAACCCCAAACAGCCAGAAGAGGTCAAAGTTCAAAGAACATGCAATATTATTTGGAGTCAAGACAGAACTGAAATGACTGCGCAAAGGAGACGCTTATCTGACACCTACATAAACTGAAATTACAACACACTTCAGAAGCAAAGACAAAAGTAAAAATCTACATTCATGGTTGTATTTTATTAAACTGTGTTTCAGTTGGAAAGTTGACAAGATCTAGAGTGATATTAAAGAATCGGTACTATCAGTAGTGTACACTATCAGTACACTATCAGTAGTGTAGCCATCTCTGGACTATTCACAAAGCCTCAGAAGAGGCTTGGAAATGGAGCATCAGAAGTCACACAATTGAGCTTCAGAAATTATAAAACTAAATTATAATAATTTATGACACTGGTGGTGAATCGCAAGAAATAAAAAGGTAGCCAATACTGAAAGATCTGTTATAAACCATCATTCAGTCCAACAACAAAATTTAAGTAGTATGTGTTCACATTTCAGACTCTCTCCTGGAGACACCCAAACAACACTGACAAAATTTTATCACATACAGCAACATGCTGTGCTCTGCTGCAGAATTGCCTAGGAGAAGACCTAACCCAAGCCAGGACTTGACAGTGCCAGAAGGTTAACACCAAGCATCCTATCAGCCTTCTGTAACATGAATGGGAGGTTAAAAAAAGGAACTTGGAACCTAGCAAACTGATAGGCCTGCCACAGAAGGTGGAAGCAGATGGCAAGGTTTCACCCATGTTGCTAAATCAGTATGGCATTAAGCTTGAAGAACCTTCCTCCATTGCTCCAGTCGCTTCATCTCCTATGTCAGGTATTTGGCACTGAGTAACTCTGGGTGCATGGGCAGGCTGTTCTGCACTGACATGACCAGGGAGCGAAACAAAACACAACAGTACTTGATGTGATACACCAAAGAGGCCAAAGAGGGCTTCTGCACCAGCACAGAGACATCAGCACTAACTATAAGCTATCTCCTGTGTGGATGGATGCAAAGCCCTCTGACACCAGGGTTGGATAATTAAGCCTACAGCACAGACTATTTTGTAGACTCTATGGCAAAGAACAACACATTTTCTCTATACTTACACAAAAAGTTTTTATTCTTAGCATGCTCTGAAGCCATACTTGAAAAATGAATTGTCTTATGTGTTAAATGGGTCACCTCTCCAAAATAACATCAAATAACAGAAAAGGATGAGGGGTACACATATTCAATGACTACCACTTACATCTGCGAAGACATGGGATCCTTGCCTGATGAACAGAGCAATTTCCTTCATGCTACAGTACACCAGGTGGATATTTCCAAAGTTTCCAAAGCATATGAAAGCAGAGAAGGTATACTGCAAATTTTCTCCTGTTCCTACAGCCTCCTGAGCAAAGGCAGGCACATGTTGTTTATAATAAATCGGCAAGAGTTGCCAACACTAGAAACAGTACATGAGGAGCTTGAGGAGGAATTCCAAATTATGCAGGCTCAGATTAAATGGGTTAAAATGAGAACTTTTGCATGCTGAAGCTTGGAAAGATTACAAGTATGATGTGGGACTTAGCGATATCAAAACAGTGGAGTTTGGACTAATCAAGGAAGGAGATAATTAACATAGAAAGAGCACAGCTTTGAGCAGCAGACACAAGGGCATACAAAAATGCTCATTAACTCCAAGATGCATTTGCAAATCTGAGTTTGAACCTTATTTTTCCTCAGGGAATAATGGCCTGAAACCCCTTTTAAAATTAATCCTTTCCATTTTACTATTTCAGAAAGAATAGGTGCAGCAAGTTATTCAGAGTAGGCAGGGGCAGCTGGATGCCAGACTACATCCTTGCTCTTGAATTGATTCTGAGTTGGAATGAGGGAAATTTTGGCACCCAAAATGGTAACAGAGTTCAGCCCACACATGCAGAGACTCAGGATGGCTCCAGTCAGACCAGCAAGTTGCTTTTGTACCTGCGCTGGAAAGGAAAGGGGATTCTTTGCCATGGTGAGAAACACTTCAGAAAGAGGCTGGCACCTCAGATGAAGGGAGTATTACGGTTTTACAGGAGAGAAGGATGATGTGAGTTCCAGAACCTCTTTCACAGCCCTGTAGAAGGCCCCTTGACTTGCTTGCATTTCCTGATATAGACCCTCAATAATTACTCAAAGGATTCAGCATTAAGAAAAGAACACGTTACAGCCTGTTCCTGGAAAAGTAATATTGATCTATTCAGTGCTCCAGTCCGATCTATACACCAGGGCAGTTTCAGCAAAAGTATCAGGACATGCATTAAAGTATGAACTTGTTCTCAAACTCTTTATTCTGCACTACTGCTTCCCACACTACACTTTGCTGCACTAAGATTCCCATCAAACGTCATCACGGCCTGCAAGCTTGAGTAATGGGCTGGCCTCTGGCTTATTCTTTTTAGACCAGCAAGCATGGTGGGAAATGGTAACCTGTTCCCTGATCTCTTCTGAGCAAAGGAATGCAGGCAATGAAAGAAGGAGATAGTCACTGGGAGGGCAGAGGAAGGCTAAAAGGTAGAGAAGGGAAAAATCAAGTGGGGGGGGAAATAATTTCCAAAAAGCAAGTCTAAGCCCTTTAGGTGTTCACACTCCCCTGCTTCTACCTGCATCTCTCAGCTTACCCCAGTGTACCTCTGAGAAGCCTGACAACTGTATGAACATCATACTGTGCATCTACCATTACTGTGCTGAGTTTGCATGCTGCCTGTTAAGAGGCCTAAGTCCAGATGTCTGCTTGGTACAAGCCATGCAAAGGGAGATCCAGCGACATAGTACTGGGGAGATTACCTTCCAAAAAAAGAAAAAGCAAAGTGCTTAGTCAGAGCAGAAGCCTCTCCTCTGAAGTTATTCACTATCCTCTAGAATGGAAGCTTACTCACAATAAAACCCAGTGTTCCCACTCCCCTATCCTTTCTCTTCTCTTGATCATCCTGTGGTTTGTAACCATTTGGAAAACTTCAGGGGCGTTCCTAAGTAGTTACAGATGTGTAAAGGATGCACACTACTGGCCACTTCATCAAGAAGATGACATAACCTTGCATGCCAGCTTCAAAAGTAGCTCATTTAGTACTGAACCCAGAGACACAATTGTCCCAGACTTGCTTTGTGCCTGTTGAGAGTGATGGGATTATAACAGCAGCTGGCAGTGCTCTGTTCCAAGAAAGCTCACAGCATTATTCAGTTTTGAGTTCCCTCTTCCTCCATGGAGCCATTTGATCTTTAATCTCTTAAGGATTCTTAACCCTTTTGATGCATTTCTCCCCTCGACAAAGTTTTATAACACATCTTTATGTCAAAATGTGGGAGAAGACTATTAGTAAGATGTTACAGCTGTGCATCTATTTTGAACCCTACTTACAAACACTTGTCAACTTTGCATTTGAATGAAGAACTGTCTAGCATGTATTTTATGAAATTAAATACAGAGAAATAATATTTTAAAATCCACTGCTCTGCTTTTCCTGAATCCAAGTGTGTAACTGGAAAACACTGTCATGATGTTGCATGGCACCTGTGACCCCAGGCTACCAATGCAGCCAGTACCCTCTCTGGTATCTGCCATCTGCCTCTCACACAGTACAAAACACTACTGCTTAGAAACACTCCAAGTCGACAGTTGTTAAGAAACTTCTGCTCTGTCTTTTACTGTGTTCCTGTTTTGCTGGGACACCCTTTCAGGACCTGCTTCACTTTCTCTCAGCATTGTCTTATATAATTAAAGGATACCTTCAACTTGCTGTTTATGATCCGGTTTCTTTCCCATATGAACTGAGGTGGCAAGACACTAACATGATAGCTTGGGACAAGTGGTGTTTTCTACAAAGATGATGATCAGAATCGTCAAAAAACAGAAACAAATAAAAGCCAGTGACTTGAGAATTAATGGAGATCTGTGATAAGCAGATGACAGAACTGGACGGAAGACGGCTCTGGTTGAAGAGAAAGGGAAACTGCCCAAAGGGTCACCAACACTACAGTGAATAAAGAAACAACAGGAGAAAAGGACAAGAGAGAGAGTAGTACAGTGTGGCTTGATAAATGTCAGATGAAATCAATAACATGGAATAAAAGAAAGTCATGGGCTACAAAAGAGCTTGGGACACAGAAAACAACGTGTTTGGGGCAGAATTGCTGGAAAAAAGCAGAAGAGGACAATAATGCTGGATATGGCAAGAAAGAATATAGAGCGTCAGAAATCAGATCTGGATTTCACCTTCCTTAAATATCTTGAATAAAGTGGAAAGGAATACATGGAAATCAACACTGATGAATGGACAGACAACAGATGGATGGGAAAATTACGAAAGTAGAGCAGTAGTTCAAGGCTGAGAAATGGCACAGCCAGGTTAAAAAAAAGACTAGCACTGATGAGGTTCCTAAGAGTATTATACAGCTGAAGAACAGTATTTCAATACTGCCATTAAAATGTTATGTATATACTACTTAAATAGAAATATTATTCATTACATGGGTTTCTTTTTCACCACCTGATCACCGGTATACATCCCCCTCTAATTCCCTCCTCCATCTCCCCTGATCTTGTCTATTTACTCAGTTCCTACTATCAAAAAATCCAATAAATCTTTATTGAGTTAGACTTATATATGAACATATCTCCTCTCCAAGGAACACATTTTAATAATTTAGATGGTGGGTCTGTACTGCATCATTTCTTTGACTTCAGGGGATGATGTGGTGAGCTAGAAAGCTAATTTAGACAGGCTTAAAAATTACTGCATTTCCACAATTATCCTATGTTCCAGTATTCAGTCTGACACATTTGGTGTGTATGAATGGTTACAGTATCCTACACCCCTCCCCAAAAGATTTCAAGGAACATATCCTGCACCATCAAGCATGACACATGTACCCAAGTAATGAAAAAAATTACACAGCACGGCAAGCTATTGTTTGAAGGCAAATATGCAATTACAGTAGCAGTCATATTGTAAAGCACACACTGATGGTAGAATTAAAGTCATATTAAAACCCATCCAAGCCTTACAGTGACACCGCTAAAGCCCACAAGAAGATTGACTCTATAGGAAAGCTAACAGCTACTTGGGATGTTTTCACCATAAGAATTCAACAATAGCAAATTTTTATTACTGCAAAGGGGGAAATTCCCAGCTTTCCAGTGAGAGGCACAGAAAGGTCACAACCCATTAGTCTATAAAATTCAGAGCAATAAATACTTCAACATACTAACATTCACATTTTCTCATCCTTCTAGCCTTGGGCTCCAACAACAAAAGCCTCCACTTTCCTTAGTAGATATGAAAACTATTTTTAATGGATTAATTTGATTTAAAAAATCCCTATCAAGTGTTTTAAATGGCATACATGACAACACTACCTGGTAGAAAGCATATATTGTCTCATGTCCAAAATAAGAATCAATTAAATTCTTCCTTCTCCCTTGCTATCAAATTCATCTTCTCACTTTATAACCTTAAGACAGGTTTGAAACTCATCACTGGCTTGGGCTAAAAAAAACACTTATTTTGAAATGCTGGTCAATATAAGGAGAAAGTTCCACATTTGAAAAAATATGTACAGAGAAAACCTCTTTGGACAGCTGATTTAATAAATAAAAATCCCCAAAACAGGCAGACCATGGAGGCAGAACAGGAGGCTTTTGGGCTTTGGAATGCTGAATCCTAACTGTGGAGTGCAGCTGTGGCAAAGAAGTGCTCTGCATGTCACCACGCTGACCAAAGCACAGCAGTGCAGCCACACTTTTGACTTGCATATTGATTTTTTTCAGTTTAGGACAGCACAAGCTATATTTTTTATGTTTCACAGCTCAGTTCTGGCACAAAGTTTAAAACTTTCCAAACTGTTTTACAGATTACACCAACGGCCAGCAGTAGCTAAGCAGGGACAAAGAGCTCTAACTCAGTAATGTATTCTACTGTGATAAATTCTGTTTGAGCTAGACTGTGATTCCTGTCCTAGTTAAGTCTCACTGGAAGAAAAAAGGAAGGAATCAAATATAAAGCAAAGAACTCACTGAAATGACTCTTCAGGGCCTTCCCTGCAGTGCTAGCACTCAAAGCTATACCTGGGCTCCAGTAAGTTTTTAGCCACAGCAACACTAATTAATTGAGGGCCCTTTAGAAAATGCCCTTCAATCCCCTGCTGTGACTGCTGGATGGCTCACAAAATTTCTCCCTCAAGTCCTTTCTGCTCTTTTGAAGCCCTGCTGGAAAACACACTGCACAGTCTGGGGCAAAGAAGCAGCTTCCACCGGACGGGACGCTCCTGGAGGTGGTTCACTGAACAGGTGCGAGGGGCCCAGGGAGTGAGCAGGAAGCAGGACTGTGGCTGCCAGCCCTGCACAGCGCGGGGGCCCTGCAAGGAGCCAGCCAGGGAGGAGTCCAACTTGACACTGCAAAAGCTGCTGCTCGTCTGTCTCTGAGCAGCAAGAGAGAAAAAGTGTAAATCCAGGACATGAGAGAAACAAAGGGAAAATCCTACCTACAAACCAATGCAGGTGTATTAGTAGAAATTAAGTTTTAAGTGCCATATGCATCCAAATGTACACAAAATTTGTGGTGCAAGGTGACAACCATGGTGACCTGAGATGACTGTGGGTGCACCCAGGTGTACCTATGTGGGGATACACACCAGGGTGCTGGGCAACAGTGGGTAAAGAAGCAGGAAGAAAACAACCATGCCAGTGAGGCTGTGCTGTGTGCAGATTTTAAACACTGGCTGCCTCTCTGTATATCAGCAGAGAAGCCCACAAGAGGCAGAATACAAATCACAACTGATTTTATTCCAGCCAAAACTAGCAGCAAGCAAAGACTTCCAGGGGACTTGGACATGTGTGTTCAGACTCACTGTACTGAAACTGATGAAAGAGTGTTCCTTATGCTGCTCTTGACAGGAGCAAATGATTAAAATTCAAGTTTCTCAAGAATGGCAAAGCCAGCCAGAGGCTACTGACCCAGAGGCAGCTATTGAAAGACAGCAGGTGTGAGCAGATCTTGCTACTCTCCTCTGCTAAATCACACATTAGCTGATGTTTGAAGCTAGCAGTGTCAAGGGTGAGCTGGGCTGAAAGGGGCAATAACAACACTGAATGTAAACAACAGCTTAAAATAGAGGGGAGCACAAAACAACATACTAAGTGTCTCAGCAGTTTGCCCTGAGTTTTGACCACCGCTTCTCCAACAGATACTTTCCACAGTAAAAGAAACAGATTTATGACAAGCTTATAACGAAACTGTCTGAAAGACCAGTAAACTTCTGCATGTTGCCACTTTCAACAAAATTAATGCCAGTGTTATGTATGATGGGATCTATCCTTGCTTGACTGTTGGGCTGCCTTTTTTCAGTTCCCTGTTTCTATGACCTGTATTTCCTAATGTCCATCAGTACTCTCCAAATTCAAAGGCACAAAACCTTTGGTCTGTTCACGGATTCCCTTGAAGAGTAGCAAGAAAAACTTACAATGTCAATGTATTGCATGTAGCTCTGCTTCTGCTACAGAGATACAGCTATTTAACAAAACAGCTGCCAGTTTGGAATCTGAATAATTAATCTGTTTGTGACACCCCCTGGATGCCTCCTGGCTTATCATCTGCCATACATAGGTGCCTGTATTACAGAAAAAGACAGTGGTAAAATCACAGTTCTGACCTTACTAGACCTCATTTTCACACAAACTCCCTTGCCAGCACACTTTTAACAAAATTAAATTTTCTGATATGCAAATATTTGAAGACAACAGAATTGAGATTAAAAAGAAGACCTATATCAGAAGCTGGCTTCCATTTGAGGAAAAAAATCTTGCTTTTTTCTCGATCAACAAAGTAACTGTCAGATTTTAAGTATCCGGTAAAATATTATCAATTAATAGTTACCTCTAATACTGCCATTAAAACATGAATCTCAGTGCCTTTAAAAACACTTTAGGTGACATTGTTATTTAAAATTCTAGATTAAAGCCAGCAAAACCAAGGATTCTCCTGTGGTCACAGACTGTTCACATTGGTTGGTTTTTTTTGCTTTTTAAACTTTTTAAAATGTAGCTGATATGTCAAGCTTGTACTCAAAATCAGTTTCAGCCAAATAGCAATTACTACTACTTAAAAAAACAGCTGAAAAATCCACTGATCTGAAAATCCAGCATTGCTTGTTAACTGTTGCAGAACCATCCCTTTCCCCATCCTGAGCTCTGCAGCACCCATTGAGGGATCTGTCCTCTGAATATTTTGGTGAGGGAGTAGGGGGAGACCATTCTCGGACCACGTGAAGTGATGGGAATGCTCTTCCAGGCACCCCTGCGGATCCAGAATCAGGAAGAGCACCGAAGACTAAACTCCCTGGGACACAAGCTGGTTCACTTAATGTGTTCAGTACATCTGACTTTCAGTAAATGGCACAAACAGCTACACTACCTGCAGAAAATTGCTGGTGAATATCTAGACTCAGGTTACTCTGAAGATACCTAATATTATAGCTACAATTTTCCTGTTCCATTTTGAGGCTGAATATTTGGAACATGAATAATGCCATTAACCCAGGAGAATTAGGTAAGCCCCATGATTTTCCAATGACTTAGTTTTTGTCTGCACTAATTTTACCTCCAAATCTGCATGTCTGAAACTCCACACTCTTCAAGTCTGCTTAAAGTGATTACATCTTCTCAGTAAATCTTAGATTGTTCTTTCTTCTGGCTGCAGAGCTGTCTGCCTGCAATTTCTCAAAAGAGAGCCAGGATTTCATATCCATTGGCCCCTGCATTCCTGCCAAAGCCCTGCAGAAATGAGAGCTGCTGCAGCTGCCAGGGTTTATTTACACACATTCCTGCCTCAAATTGAATTAATGAGCATAATATAACTCAGGCAATGTCCTCCACAGCTCTTGTTTCTCTTTGCCCCTCTTGACATTTCTTTCTCTCACACAACCCCTCTTGTAGTCTGTCTTAAAGGAGTATCTAAAGTGATTCTGGTGTAAAAAAGTAATTGCAGACACATTCAGACTGATAAACGTGTATATACCTCCTTACAGCCTAGTTTGTGGAAAGCCCAGGATCACCTGAATGAGTATCCAGAAAGTTAAATTGAACTTATTTGCTCTGTTCATTCCAAGTTTGTCAGTTTAGCAACAGACTTCAACATTTAAACACTCAAAGACCCAGCCTTGCAAAGAGCTCTGATGCAACAGATGAGAGCAGCTGATGTTACAACATACCTACAGTCGTTAATGTTCACACACTATATTTAGTAAGCCATCTCTACAGGTGTCTCCAGCCCATTTCTGTCTTCAGAAATCTGAAATTCTGCACCCACAGCATAACAGGTCCCCCCATTAACAAGCCCTTCAGGCACTGTATGGACACATCACATACAGGAAGCTTCTGTTATGCTGCTAACCAGACCAAACTGGTGTTTCAAATATGTTATGGCACAGACAAAGCTCGAAAATGTTTGTCCAGATATTCACATCCATATGACTACTGAAGTCCATTTTCCCCTATATTATCACCCCGTACAGAATGTATCTCACACACTGTGTGAAACACATGAGGCTGGAAAGGCTTAGAACAAAAGCCATGTACTTCTACTGGAAGAGTGTTAAGAGAAAATGAAGAAAATCTTTAGTGATACAGTTGCTACATCAGCACTTAATCAGCAATATTCACAAGAACATGGCTGGCAACAGACAGGGTCCACCTGTCTCACAGGCGGAAAAGGATCTCTGCACAAGAGTTAGCAGGTGTCACTGAAAGAGCTTCAAACTAGATCTGAAGGGTGAAAGGGATAAAACCAGGCTCATTAGATATAAGCCTGTGGGTGGCATTCCATAAGGGATGCTGTGCTTATGAGATTCTTTGGTCTGATGTCTCAGTGGAGGTAGGGGAGGGAGATTCACGCAGCAGCAAAGATGCAAAGGTTACTGATGCGTTAGAAACCATGGAAGCTCCCGAGTATAGTCACTTAGGAATTGGGGCTTCTTCCCGAACAACTGGCACGATCATTAGCCCCACCAAAATGGATTTACTCCAATGCCCATAGCATGGGCAACAAAGAGGAGAAGCTGGAAACCACTGCATAGGAGGAAAGTTAATAATGCATTAATGGAAACATGGCGAGACGATACACAACTGGAGTGCTGAAGTGGGTAGAACCTCTTCAGATGGCACAGGCAAGGAAGGTCAGCTGGTGGGGTAACCTTGTATGTTAGGGAGCCTTATGAATATCTAGAGCTTGATGGTGATGACAGGGTTGAGGGTTTATTGTAAGAATCAGGGGAAAGGTCAACAAACCATATATCCTGGTCAGAGTCTATAACAGAGTGCCCAACCAAGATAAAGAGGCAGAAAAAATAAGGAGCTGGGAGAAGTCTCATGACGACTGGCCCCTGTTCTTGGGGAGGAGTTCAACTTACTAGATGTCTATTGGAAATACAATACAGAGGAGAGGAAACAGTCTAGGTGATCTGCTTAGTGGAAGAAGGAAAGGCTGTGGCCCCTGTCTGTTTGGACTTCAGTAAAGCCTTTGACACCAATTCCCACACCATTCTTCTGGAGAAACTGACTGCTCATGGCCTGGATGGTTGCACTGTTCCCTGGGTAAAAATCTGGCTGGATGGCTGTGCCAAGAAAGTGGTGGGGAATGGAGTTAAATCCATTGGTGGTTGGTCATCGGTCATGTTCCCTAGAGCTCAGTATTGGGCCAATCACCTTTAATATCTTTTCAATTATCTAGATGAGGGGGTTTGGTGCAGATGACACCAAGTTGAGTGAGAATTTTGATCAGCTGGAGGGCTGATCAAAATAGGAAAGCTCTCCAGAGGGACCTGGACAACATGGATCAATGTGCTGAGGCCAATTGTATGAGGTTTAACAAGGCCACGTGCTGGGTCCTGCACTTGAGTCACAACAACCCCAGGCAGCACTATAGGCCCAAGGCAGTGTCTGGAAAGCTGCCCAGCAGAAAAGGACCAGGGAGTGCTGGTCAATAACTGACTGAACACGAGCCAGCATGTGCCCAGGTGGCCATGAAGGCCAATGGCATCCTGGCCTGGATCAGCACTGGTGTGGCCAGTAGGACCAGGACAGTGACCATGCCCCTGTACTCAGCACTGATGAGGCCAAATCTCCAACCATGTGTTCACTTTTGGGCCACTCACTGCAAGAAGGACATTGAGGGGCTAGAACATGTCCAGAGAAGGGCAACGGAGCTGGGGAAGGGTCTGGAGCACAAATCTCATAAGGAACAGCTGAGGGAGCTGGGGTGTTCAACCTAGGGAAAAGGAGGACCTTAATGCTCTCTACAGCTACCTGAAATGAGGTAGTCAGGTGGGGTCAGTCTCTCACTCCAGATAAAAATTGATAAGAACAAGCTGTGCTAAGGGAAGTTTAGATTGGATATTAGAATAACTTTTTCACTGAAAGGGTCATAAGGCATTGGAACATTCTACTCAGGTAAGTGGTGGAGTCACCATGCCTGAAAGTATTTAAAAGACATGCAGATGTGCACTTGGGGATATTTGGCAGTGCTGGGTTAATGGTTGGACTCGACAATCTTAGAGGTCTTTCCCAATCTTAATGGTTTTATGATTCTATTAAAGCTCAATGGCAGCAAAGAACTGGGACATGGTGTGTGTACAACTTCCAGTGTCTTTCAAAACAATCAAGCAGAAGCCCGCTCTAGCTGCAACCTGCACAGACTACAAATTTTGGTAACATTTGGACTGAACAGAAGTGGCATGTCCTGAACTCCCTAACTAAAAGACAGGAGACACTAGGCTCAATTGCAAGGCTGATCATAATGCTGTGCTTCTGCATATAGACTATTCATATGAGGAATATCAGGTATTTGGTGTTCTATGCCACAAAGAAGGGTCCATGGGAAAAAAGTGACTGTCTTAAGAAAAATACAGGGCAGAATGTCTACAAAGAGGAAGGTGAAAATGTTGGCTGCAGGAAAGACCCTGGAAGTGGCAGAAGATCTCAGAGAACAGGGACTTACATAAACATATGAGACCTAGGGAACATAATGCTGTAGGAGGAGAATTCGAATTAGAATAATTAAATAGAGTAGAAGTATTAATCTCTCTGGTCCTGAAATAAACCATAGTATTCAGATCCACTAGAGGCTGTCATTTACTTTGTTTTGCCTGTGACAGCACTCAGCTAAACTTGAGTCCTTGCAGGCCACTTTCACTCAAATCTGATGCAGACTAAATATGGCTTTAAACAATTCTGCTAGCTAGCACACAAAAAGCTGACAGACACTTATTTTTCTGACTTTTAACATCAGGAGACCAGACCACACCTACTCTTCACAGTTCCAACTCTAAATTCAGTAATAATTCTGTAATAATAATTAGAAGCCCCCCCTCAGTTCCCTCTTTGGCCATTTCCAACTTTTCTGTATAATTCCATGCTCCTTATTAACATTTTCTTCCTTACACACAGCTGAAGTCAAACACACTTGTCAATAAACTTTTATTGGGTCTTTGGAAAACATTTTGGATTTTGTGGCTTCCTTTCATATGCCTGTTGGTTGGTGTGAGGATGGCAGTGATTCAAGAGTTCAACTGCTCTTCACATCCCTTCTGAATGAACAGTAATGCTGAGACCCACCAGCTAAATGAGATTTTGCCTAGCCCCAAATAACAGCACTTTGTATAGGTACCTGATTGACAGAGCCTTATTTTCAGTTGTTCTGCTCCCCACCAGATACTTGTCTGGTGATACCATATATTTACTTCTCTCTCCTCCACGTTTTAAAGTTTCTTATTATATAGATATCCAATTTTACAGAAGCACAATAAAAGTCAATTGTATAACATTATCAAAGACATTCCTCTGATTTCTGTTTCAGAGTGGACAAACTTCACTTGAATTGGGAAAGGCTTTCCCTGAATGCAGCTTCTGTTGAAGCAAAGCTTCAAGTAATTACTTTTCATGCTTCTCTGAAATAGAAATAGGCTAAAAACATCCCTTCTGGTACATCTTTCTTACAATTTCTTTCAGAACTCCACAACAAGATTATTCTATATCTGAAAATAAAATGCCTAACACTGGTGGTTCTACTGAATGTACACAGACTGCTGGATAACATGCTGCTTAGATAGATACTGGAACCAGAGTACTAATGATGAAGTGCCAAAAGAAAATCCTTTAGATATTTACTAGAACAGATGCCTACTTCAAAACATTGCACCAGAGGTCCTTGCAAAGGTGAGAGCCATATTTTGTAAAGTATAAAATGACGTTCTGACAACCATAGCATCTTCTCTTTGAGTCACTCACACATTTTGTACACCCATGCAATGGCAACCAATGAATTGAGTATGGTGTGGAAACTCTCATTCCCTCAGCACATCCTTCGCTCAGTACCGGGTACAGCCCACAGCATATTACAGGAGGAGCTGATGGCTGGTAGGTGTTCACCCTTTTCCTTCTCAGAAATCTTCTAACATAAGATACAAATCCTTTCAATTCAAGTGAGAATGAGATGATTAAAGTAAGTTTGCATATAATATTGTTCTAGCTCATTTCTTTTGAACAGAACTGCCAGCTCCCAGATACTGAACAGGGTAAGAAGTGGTAAGTAGTACTTGCAGAAAAATGCTGTTTGACACCTTGCATTTGGGATAATTTACTGAAAACAAAAAAGCCATGTTGGGTCTAACTTTTACTCTACATTTCAGCCACTGTACTGAATTCTTCCTTCTCCTCACCCAGCATCTGCCATAAAGCACTCCATGGTACAGAGAAAGAATGTCTATATTTGCTTATCCTCTTTTGTGTGCAACACTACTGTCCAAGGTTTCTCTGCACTGGCTTGCTGACTCTACCATAAGCATGAAACTGCCTTATCTAAGCCATATCTTAGAAATGGAAGATGTGTCCAGAGCTGCAAGAGGTAGCTCTGCAAGATGCTCAGCAAAAGGCTGTAGTTCCTAATAGTGAAAGAAACTTGTTTTCCAACATCAGCCTACTGAGAGGTATCATTGCTGGGTTTTATGCTACAGAGACCAGTGGTGGCACATGAAAACATAACCGGCCCCTCCACACTTTAGGCATTATATTATGGAAGCACCCGTATAATTATGTCCTGTTCTCATATCAATCCTATTGAATCCAAAGAAAACACAGCTCTCTGGAGACACTCTCCTTCCTATACCTTCTGACAAAAGTACTTGTATAAAAACACCAGCTCAAGTGCTGCAAATACCCAAATAAGAAAATACACTCTACAAGCCAAATAGGTGCAGTTTGACTTCCTGCACAGACTCAAAACCCCAAAGGCACTCTCAGAAGTGGCTGAATTCAATTGCTTTTTGCCTGTCACATCCACCAATAGAGAAGCAGCAGGAGATACCATCACTGCTGTCAGCTCGAGTTAACGGGAAAGCCATGGGGGCCAGGCTGTTCCGGCTGACCCACACCAGCAGCCAGGGCACTTGGAAAGGCTGCACTCCTTCCAGCCTCACTACTCCTGAAGCCTGTGTACCTATGCTTGCCTTAGAACAATATAAGAGAGATCATTTCTACTCCTCAGGGCTTTTTGGATCAAGTTTTGACATAATAAAATTGGGGGAAAAAAATGATCTCATGAAACGTATACTTTAGGGAGGAAAGGGAATAAAGGTATGTTTCAAATTGATCTGGAAATATTTTCCCATGTGGCATAGTTACGCTTGTCTCTTACAAAAATGAAATCCCCTAGTGAAGGAAAGAAACAGTGGCACGGAGCACAAATTCAGCTAAACAAACAAAAGGTCTTCCACAAACAAAACCCCTTTATAATATGTAAATTCAAATAAAAACATAACATGACCCTCCTGTCCCCAAGGAACGAAGGTAAAAACAACATCCCAACCAATCCCCAAATATCTGCTATCTGGGCTTCCCTGCATTCATCAGAAAACCAAGTGACTTAAGTGTGACCAGAGCAAGCCATAAAACCACTAATTCCAGCTCACAGACAGTCACCTCCTGCCCTCTGGAATAGATCCCATCTGCTGCTCCTTTTTTTAATGCAGTCACAGCTTCATTGCTGCGAGTTTAAATCCACTTCTAAAAACCATCTTCTCTACACAATTACCCTGCCACCTTCCTTTGCTTCTGTCCCATCGATTATGGGAATTACAGCATGCTGGTCTGCTTCCACGTCCTCTCTGCCATGGCCTTCCTCATCATGCCAGACTTTTAGACAACAACATCCATGTAGGAACAGGATATTGCTTGATGCCTTCATAGCAGCTGGAGATGCATCTGGTTTGCCCACCTGGCAAGCTGGCAGAGCAGTGCTCAGCAGTGAGCACCTGTTGAGGCAGACCCACACCTCCTGGCTAGCAAGCCTCTCATGCTTCCCCCAGCCCAGCCCGTGGAGGACATCACTAACCTACAAACTTCAGCTGCAAAAGATGCTGCAGAGGCAGAGTGCTGCTTCGTGAGAGGCATAAAAACTGCTTGGCTGCTTTCCACTTATCCCACAGAAGAACAACTTTCTCTTTTACTGAGATGCACACAAACCCTTGTCAGACATGACAAACCCACACTGCAGAGCTGCTTGGTTTTCCTCCTTAAGTTTCTAATGCAGAACACAGCCTATACTGGGAACGCTCTGATTCAGTACGGCAAGTCATACGTTCTTAGTTTGTCCTTGGTTGTCAACAGGACTCAAAACACAGGCTTTTTTTTTAGACATGAATATTAGTACACACTGCCTCTGGTACAATACAGTAGCCGCTCTTGTATATTTAAAAGCCAGCTGTTTCTAATTGAGAAAATATGGAATAGGATATCTTCCAAACATCTTTCCACGAACTTGCAACCAGGCTTTGCTACTTCCAAATATACGAATAAAGCTATTTGGGAAAATTTTGAAGGACATGAAGCAATGTTGAACTCCAAACTGAGAAAAGATGCAACTTCCAAAGCACAGTCCATTACTACAGAATGATAATCCCATCCTGAATGAAGGAGCTTGTTCTTGGACATTGCTCTTCCCCACTCCAAAGCCAATAAATCGGGATAACGGACAATTACACGAAAGTGTAAATGCTCTGTATTTTTATTTAAGCTACTGAGCAGCATTCACACTTGTTAAGGCTACCTGATCTCCAAACCAACAGCATGGCTAGAGTCCCAGGTTACACCCCAATGCTGAAGAAAAACCAGCTGACCACCTCTGCCCCACCTGTACAACCTGCAGGTAACCATTCACAAGCACTTCCTTTCCTACTGCTCCCCCATTTAACATGCTCACCTGCTAGCCACAGCTTTTGTGCAGAGCAGGAACCAAGAAGTGAAGTGAGCACATGAAAACTTTGGAGAAGTTTGAAGCCAGCTGACCGCCTTGCTCTGCACTGCCAGTTACCAAACCTGAACAAGTATTTATGTTTCTGGCTTAATGCTATTTTCACATGGCTCTATATAGGAAATGCCAGCACAGGGCTGGGCACAGCTGCATGTACAGTCCTGCTTTAGGACTTTGTAAAATATTTCCTAAGGAGAAATTAAGTCTGGGACATCTTTCAGAAATATGTAGAACAGGTTTGTGTCAAAGTTGCCAAATAGGTAAAGTGGCATGTTTTGGGGGATTAGCCCGCATAAAATAAGCATGCTTAATATATTAGTTTCACATTCATGACTTATAAAAATATTAACTTATCTCCATTTTTTCATCTTTGTGGTGTATGACATAGTACAACACAATGCCAGAGATCTAGAAGTGAGAGATTAATTTCTGAAAGTCATGTGTGGCACATAAAAAAACAAACCCACCCCTTCAACAGATGCTTAAAAATATATGCATGCTTCGTTAGTCTAATTTGTCTGCTGAGAGCCTAGTCCAAAACTGCAGAAAATGTTCCAAAACCACATCAAGTGCCACAGAGACCTCTGCGCATAACAATAAAAACAAACATGATCAGCAGGCATTAAGGACCTTAATCTGCAGGCAAAGTCTGATTTGCACATAACAGCTGGATGAAGCATTTTCACCAACCAAAACGTTGACACCACAATATAATGTGCAATTGATTGCAGACAAACAAACCACAATCAGAACAGTGAATTTTCTAACTAGCACCAAACTGTGGAAATATGAGAAGCCAGAGAGCACAACAACGGAGACCTCTGGAAAACAATTCAAATGTAGAGAGCAAGACACAAATATTCTGGAAAACACAAAAATGTACATTAAGCTGTCAGCTTTGCAGTGTGGATTTGGAAGGGCAGTAATGTGAAACCTGTTTATTACACCGCAATAATGATTATTATCTTGCCTCCAGGATTTCTGGGGGTTGTTTTGCATTGTTTCCAAGTCTTGAAAACCATGAAGTTTTCTCACATGCTTTGGTAAGAACTCAATCAGCACGAGCTCAGAGAGTTTCAGATTGAAGGCCAACTACAAAACCAACCATGCAACCCAAGCCCATCACACCCTTTATCTACATCACCTCCTTCCCTCAAAAGCCAACAATAGTGCAATAGTCAAGGCAAGCTCATCTTGCTAATGCCATACACACAGATGAATGGGAAGCTTTGCTAAAAAAGGCACAGATATCTTCTTAACAAACCATTAAAACAAGCAAGTCCTGCAACTGTCACATTATGTGGGGTCAACCAACATCTCCATTACTGGGATCTTTTAAAAAGCACCTTTAATCCAGATAAACCTTGTGTGCAGCTTCTTTAAAAGTCTTCATAAGCAGACAAATTACCTAGCAAGAATCTGACAATTTAACTGGACAAGAAATAAGTATCTTCTGTCAAGGATGTGCAGAGCACTAGGAAATAAAAGCACGCCTGCAATTACAGTTGTGAAAGCTTTTACATGGAGCTGTTTCAGCTGTGCTGGTGGTAAAATTATTTGGATTGTGGTTCAAGAAGTCTTCTCTCTAATGCAGCTGTAAAAGGTAACTAGGAAGTGCAGCAGCCCCAGTTTCAAAACCTCCAGCCATAAGGTTTTGATGAGATGGGCCTCCTAACGACATCCTAAGATCAGGATGATTGTTAAACCCCAATTCTGCAACATGACCACATACAGCACAAAGCAGAAGTCTAAAAAATTAGATACACCAGCCTGCACTTTAAAATAACCACAGCACATGTCTCTCTCAAAACCAGATTAAAATCCATCTCCTTCAGGCAGAAGCCATGAGATACTCATCTTCTTAAAGACATTTCCTTAATGGTAACTACAACTAATGCGGCAGACACAAAACACAACACATATTAAGGTAAATAAACTGGAAGAAAGAAATCACAGCTATGTAGTAGTTCTTTCATCATCAACAAGCAGATGCTTCAGAGGGGTGTCAGGAATACTCCTTTTCTTGTCAACCCTCTCTCCCTTAAAACACTAAAAATTTCAGCTTAAGGTGGGGAAAGAAGATACCTGTTTTTCTCCATCTTACATAATATCTAGATCAAGACTCAAAGCATGATCACTTTCAAAGCATCCTCTTGTACACATAGGCATGCTTTCAGGTACAGGTATTTAGACATGTGTGGGGGTGGGAATATCCACACACAGACTTTAATTCCATACAGTGCAATATTATTCCCATGAACCTAAAGTATGCTTCAATTCCAATGAAGAAATCAATACAACAACAGAGCATTAGCAGCATATTTCTTACACCATATGTATGACTCATATAACAAATAAACACAAATGTCAGTACTTACTGTTCCCTTTAGGGCATCAAATCTTCATCCCCAGGAAAACAAAATACCCCAGATTGCATGAGGGCAGGACTGTGGCTAATGTGCTCATCAACAAAATACCACTGGGTTATGAGCTACAAGTCCCATAAGTTCAGGGACATGATAATTAAATAGAAACTCACATCCTCAGAGTGGCACATTTCTGTACCGATTCTTCCAGTTAATGAGTATCAAACTGTGTAGCTCTTTTTAAAAACACAAACATCTATTTGCTTTCAAAGATCTGTGGTGGTAATTCATAACTACCCAAAAAAGTGGGAAATGACTCATATATTGTACAAAATACTGTCATCTGGAAGTGACCATTCAAAAGCAATCAGTTCCCATTAAAGCATCTTGGCTCCAAAGAGAAGGCAAAAAAAAGGCACCAACTTTTCTCAGTGTCACTGTTCTCATAAATATAAAAAAATTTCACTTGAAAAAAATACAAAAATTCAGGAAAGCCAAGAGAGCAACCATAGAGTTTTCTTACATTATTCTTACATTATTTCTGATACTATTGATGAGAAATTGTGTGTCTGAAAAGGTTCCCCCAAAGCAGACAGAGTTTTTCCGTAAGTACCAGATGTCATGCTATTGGAAAATTTCTATTAAGGACTATGGAGATTTTATTAATGGCTTTGTCTTAATATGTTACATGTATTCCATCATTAATATTGTAGTGGAAACAGAAGAAATACGCTGAGTCTGACAAGAGAGAATAAGAAAGTCGCTTTCCTTTGCCCTCAAGAAGGAAAAATGGTATTATTTTCCTGTGAGAAGGCTCAAGATATTATAGGCAAGAGAAAGAAATCAATACTCAACAGAGAAAGAAATACTTAGTGCAAACAGTTTAACAAACCCCAGCAGAAACAAAGCATCACATACTTTTAAGTCTGCTAGGCTTCATGCTGACATTTGGTGAAACAACAGAATAAAATGTTTTGCACCTCCTGTGCCTTCTACTGATGGCACAAAGTCCTGGCTGGCACAAATGGTAATGACTATTCCAGCTAAAATCAGCTTCCTTCAAATGCCATTAGATTTGCATAGCATGAGGATCTAAAATATCCTGGAGTTCAGTTTATTTGAAGATAAACACACTAGGAAGATCTGAAACAAGAACAGTGCTTTTAAGACACCTCGATTACTTATAAATGAACAAAAGAATACAGCAAGAGTAAAGAAATTCCTTAAGCCTAGGCAGCAAGGCAACTAATTTTACTGACTAGAGCCCAGCACAGTCCCAGCTCATTTCACCATGAGCTGGTTTTATGACAGCAACTGATTACTCAAGAGACTTTGTGGGAGTTAATGCAAGTGGTAAACAAGCTCCATTTACCTTGGGAGCTTTCCTTGATTTTACAAAAGGATAAAAGAGAAAAAAAAAAAAACAAACCAAAAAAAACCAGAAAAAGAAACCCACATTTTTCAACTGCTGCTCCTTTGCTCAAAAATACAAGAAAACTGGTAGAATGATATTGACCCCCTGCAGCACACACTGAAAGCTGCAAAACAGCTTATTTCTGACTGATTGAATTCAAAAATAATCTCTCTAGAATGATAACCTATCCTTAACGTTTTAGATTGATAATTACTGATCCAGATACACAGCTCCACAAGTACTGGACTGGACGCTCTACCAGCCAAGGTAAATGTGTTCTCCATTAAAAAAAAAAAAACCCGAGAATAGATTAGTTTCCTCTTGGCAAGATATTAGTACCACTTCTCAAGTCATAATGTCAGAAAATCAGAGCACAAAACCAAAGGTTATGTATAAACACTTTCTAAAACCATACTCAAGAAAAAGCAAAGCCTTATTAATCTGAAGGTTTTGTTCCAGGACCTGTGGTTTTATATGCTGCAGCAAATGTTGATGACCAACACAACATGAATTTTGCTTAAGTTGCAATAAAAAGTAAGAGTCATTTTTGGGAAATAAAGAAAGGCAACAGCAAGCTAAAGCCCATAGTTTGGCCCCTTATGTGTGAAGCAACACTTCAGTGTATTGTCTTTTAGAAGGCTGACATGTTAATAGCAGCACTAAAGTCTGCTGTGGAGGACAAGTTGTTCTTGATTCTGCATGATACTGAAGTCAAATTCCTGCCTGACATACGAAAATGTGAGTTGGAGCTACTGATGGTGTATGTGCTGTGAAACATGCCAGGATCACCATGAAATACTACCAGAGGACTGAGGCTTTGTCTGTCAGTCACTCACTTGCTCATCCCAGCCTGTCAGCTGTCAGTCTCGGCTGTAAAAAAGGTATCCATGAAAATGTATCATAGCCACCATGATCCTCAGTGCTTTAGAACATAATAATGAAATATATATTAAGGCAGAACAGCAACAAAATCATGTCTGACTGCTCTTGTTGAATACAAACATATTTTGAGTAATCTCAAAAATCTAATTGGCTTGCCAACACTTGACTTTTTTACCATTTTATAGTACATAAGGGTAGCAATCTAAGCATATAATGTCTTGAAATTATTAGATGGCTTTTCTTTCTGTATAATAAACCACATCTTTGCATTGAAGTCTAAACTTACAACCCAATACATTTTTTCTGGTAAATTTGAAAGCAGTTCTCCTCTACAAAATAACTTTTTATCATACAATTACTAAATCCTTAATTGTTACAATTGTTAATTGCTATCCCTGTATTTTAAATATGCACAAGGCTCTTGAGTGATTTTGATAGGCTTGTGAATCGATCTTCTCACCAGGGGTTGAAATGATGACACTGAAGGGAAAATTTTACCACCTGGAGCTCAGCTGACACAGAAAGAACAAATCCAGAATTCCTCCAGTACCATAATCAGTAATGTATCAGCTCTCCTCCTGCTTCTGACCATCTCATTCTATTCTCAAGGAAATTCTGTTTATTTGAAATGAATGAAGGTAAGAAGCAACGATATGAAACAATACATATAGAAAAGAACAAACCCATGACAAAATGAAATCCCAAACTGAATACGACATTTTGTCAAACGCACAAAATCTTGCCAGGACTAGACACTAACAAAAGAGACCGTCCCACTGCCATCATAGCCAATTGGGAATTGTCATATAGTATCCTCAGTGCATGTAACCATGGATGATGTCAGTATGGGGGAGAAAAAGAGCTCTTTTCATGAGGAGATTAAGCTAAATGAATACTAGGATTAAGAAAAGGTAAAAATGAAGTCCAAGCACTCTCACTAGAGTAAAAGTCCTTCGCTAGCACTATGTGAGCGTTGAGGAAGCGGGAGGCAGCAGCGCCGGCGACAGCAGGGCGCTGTCCCCGGAGCCAGGCGTTGGTACTGACCTGCCCCAGCATGTCCGGCGCGATGGGGAACGTGGGCCAGATGGCCGAGTACACCCCGAAGAACACGAGCCAGAGCAGCATGCTTCCCCAGACGGCCAGGTGACTGAACTGCCAAGGAACAGAGAGAGAAGCAGAGTCAACACACGGCACTTCTCCATTCACCCAGCCCAGAAGTCTTTCCCTGTTCAGGTCCCTGTTGGTCTCACTCAGGCCTGTCTACTGCTCTTGGTTTTGGGCCAGTAGCACAGGTTGTTCAAACAGCATAAACCACTTCTCTTTAATCTTTGCCTCATAGCAGGGCAGACAGATACTCTTCTCAGCCAATCTGTCTTATTTGGAGCTCTGAAAACTTGTCATATTTTCCTTGGAACCATAATTTCTCTCATCTAGTTCCTTTATCCTGTCATGCACATTCCAGATTCAACACATAAATCAAGGTAGAAATTTTCAAAGGCGCGGGTTAAAGTTCACATGGACAAATCCCTTATTGCAGTGTATACATACAAGCCATATACATTGCTTACTTTCCCTGGAGGAAGATTCAGTGTTGTGTAATACACTACCACAATCAATATCTACTGATCCACTTCACTTTTTTTTGTTTTAAAGGTGTTCTAATTGATTTACAGATATGCAATGCAGTTTACATCTTTACTGGTTCTTTAGTCTGTAGACTCACTAAGAGAAAATAAAGAACTATTAAATTACCAGAGCACATCCAGAACAAACTTCTTCTCAGTTGCATTAAAGTCATTTTTCCTACACACCCAAACTGTTTTTCTGTTCAGGATGATTTAAGTTGTTTTACTTTTACACCACAGTGCATGAAACCAGTAATTTCAGTTGTAACAAGCAACTGAGATCATTATTGGCTCCAGCTTTTCTGGATGCCAACAACTCCTGTGGCTGATGACTTTGGCTCCAATTCAGAGAATAACCTGCATAAATCTTAATTACTAATTACATATGAGTTCAGGAACATGGGAATGAATTCATATACTGGGTGCTGGTGGACATAGTGTGTTTGTTCAGCTCTCAGCTTTATACTTCCTACTGGATGACTGTGTCTGTTGACTTTTTGAACAGCATGTCTGAGAACCCAAGAAGTGTCTGAGTATTGTGTTCTGCTTGCTGTGAGATAAATTCAAATTTCTGGAAGAAGAAGATTGCTCCTAATTTGCAACTGCTGGACATCCTCAGAAAGGACAGCTTTTTCCAGGCAGTGAAAACAAACAAGCAAGGAGCCTGCAGCACCAGTGCAGACTGGCAGATAGCTGGGATCAGCTAGAGACTACCTTACAGAAGAAGCATTCATATGACAAAATGTCAGAGGCAATGGAAAGAACAGTCTTCTAGGCACTCTCAGAAAGCTGGAATTTTGTTCAACCCTGAAAGTTGCTGCGCTAATAATAAGCAAGACATGGGATAGGCCCCTTCCTGGAGAGACACAGTGGGCAGGAAGATTTGTTTTCAAACTTTGTTATTTATTCTGTTTTACCCAGGAGATCTGACCTCAGTAAATAAACAACTCCTTATTTAAAACAAACAAACAAGAAACAAACTAACCAAAACCACCCAGCCCCAAACCCCCACATAACGAAAACCTCCAAAATACCAACATACATGCTCAATTCAGTATTAATGTGAAGAAAAGCAAGAAACAGAAGAATTTTTTTTGAACACTTGGAGGACAAGAGGGATTTTATCCTTTCAGTCAACTTACTTTTCTGAAAACTGGCCACAATTCACATCAAGATTCTGACTAGAAGCCCTGCCCCACTGAGCAACTGTAGTTTTCAGCTCCCCAAAGATCAAGTACTGCAAGGCTGCTGCAAGAACTCATCTTCAAGAAAAGTCAGCCCCATGCAATTGCAGAACAGCATCATCACTGCTTTTTGGAAAGAATATGATACCTTCTCTTGAGCCACAGCCTTCCTCTCAGACAACTGGACAGAGGGCTCAGGACAGCTTGGACTGGGGCTTCCCTAGCTCCTGTACTTTATGACTAAAACCAGTAAAAATAAAAGCAAGCAGAGAACCCAAACTCTGACGTAGACTTATTTTGTAGGAAGTGTATTTATGCTAGTGAAATGATATCAGGTTTTTTGTCTCACTCAAGTTTTTCTCTCCATTCTGCTGCTAGGATAGTTTTCAATTTTTGCAGATCTTCATCCTTTCCTGCTGAGCAGACTTAGCTCATTTTATGTTGTCTTTACCTCCTTCTCATGGTTGTCCCAATTGTCTCATTATCTCAGGCTTATATCTGCCCAGACTGCTTCTCTGCCTTTAAAAGAGCTTCTGTGTTCTGGAAGAGCCCTCCTAGGCCTGCTTGAAAGTGTTCCTTATACAGTCACCCACCAACCTTCGCTCTGCTGATTCTCCACTGACATCTGCATTTACCCCTGGAGACTTCACGTGCAAAACCAGAAGTGAACCGAAATCAGAAAACAAGAAATCAAGGTTCTTCCAGAAAAACTAGACAGAATGTGTGTCTCTCCCATATGCCCTGCTTATCTGACACAGTTCCTCTAGTGTGGTAAAGCAGTGATAAAAAAAGCTCTGTATGTTTGGGAAAAAGCCCAAAGATGTTGCCAGTTTTATCACAGCCTCTCTTTCCACACTACCTACTGGGTATATCAGGCTCCCAAAGACTTTGACTGCGTTATTTATTTAAAGTTTTCTGCCGAAACCACCATGTTCTCCCAAGTGGCAGCGACCCTCTCACTCTCTAGAACAAATCGCTTGTAACCAATCTACTTGATGATGGAGAAGAGGCTTAACTCAGTGTTGTAAATTTAATACTCTTCAAGTAACCTAAAGATTCTCTGTGTGTTGATTCACTCACAGTTGAAACTATAACCAACATCAGATTTCAAGATGATGAGGGAAGGGAAGAGGAGAAGAGAAGCCATCAAACAATTCACAACAAAACAGGCTCACATGCCTTCAATGTTGACTTGGTTATATGCTTTTCTGGTGCACAAGGGATTAATTTAAGGATTTTTGCATTTTAAAATGTTGATACACAACACAGAACTGATGCATAAGCAACAGTAAAAAACATTCATATTTTATTTTCAGATGAGAGAATGGGGCAGAAAATATTGACATCTCCCTAACAATTAAATAACCCATACAGATAGCATTTCATCTTTAAAATTCAGAACAGATGTCAGCTCATTGATCTTCACAATTCCTCTGGGAGGAATGAAATAAAACATTTTACAACTAACAGAAGCAATGAGGTTAACAAGATCTAAGCCAAACCCTCGAAGAAACTGGTAGAAAAAGAATATGTGTCCTCAAAACATCTTAGTCTTGAGGGCAGAGTTTCTTCATATGTCATGAAAACTGGATTCCCATAAAGCATCTTACTGGTGTGGAGAAAAAGGAACTCCATCAAAATAAAAAAAAAAAATTAGTGTTGCAGAGGGGCTAGGGAAAAGGAAAGGAAAAAGGTGTTGACAGGTCATCAACACAGGAGTCCTTCTCTCCCTGTCCCTCACACTCTTTGGAGTTCACTGCCGTGCTGGATTCTGTCACCTACCAGTAAAAGAGCACTTGCCCATTTCAAGCCAATAACTCAAATCAAGGAATCAACATAACTATTTAACTAATGTCCTTATTACACAAAATTATAAAAAAACCCCAAACAACTCAACCAATGTGAAGTCATCACTAGTTCTTTTTACCCAGTTCAAAGATGTTTTCAAAGCCCAGTTGTTTATCTGTGGGCAGACACCTTTCATTCCCTATTGCATTAATTTTGAAGGAGCTACAAAGTACAAAGGATAATTTTCTTGATGCATTTTCTTAAGCAATTACTGTAGTATGTTGATTTCATGCAAAATTTTCCTCATTTTTAAGTAGAGATGCTGACAATACACTTTTAGTGTACTCTTCCCACTTCTGTCTGGCTGCCCTTTTTCATCACAGATATCGTGTGATCTACGAGTTCATTCCTCTCACATTCAGTATTTAGGGAGCTTAGCAGTCTATCCTTACATGAAAGACCCAATTAAAACTCTAAAGTCCCAAATGATTTTTAGTACTTCTTGTCTTTATCAATACTCATTAGGGAGGAAGGTGTGCTAATAAATAAAAGATACTGGAAAGTACTTACTCTAGTCCATGCAGTTGTTTCCAAGCCAGCTTTCAGACAAACAGTGACTACAACATACTGCAAGGAAAAAGAAGAAAGATGACAACTTCATTACTAACACTCCAATTCCAAGGTGTTCATGGCCCAATCTCCCCTTTACACCTAAAAAGCTACTACCATTTAGGTAGCAAACCAGGAACTTGGAAGGGGATGGGGGAAGGACAGAGCAGAAGCTATAGTTGGTGCATGTCTGTGAAAAAAATTTAAAAGGAAGAGGGAAAATCATGGACACAGCATCAGACTGATTTTTTTGGTCACACATTTTCTTCAGGCTTACACCATTTTCTTGTGGTGAAAAAAAAAGGTTGGAAAGAAATTCTACTATTCAAACATTGCTAGGATACACAAACTTACAGTGTAAACTATGTTTCCAACGAATAAATAGTCAACTCCCTGTCCATTTGTGAATACTGCATCTGAAAGAAGAAGATAAAGAAGACCACCTTTGTTATCAGTTTATCAACAGAATGGACAAAAGAACAAGGAGATTTTCAGGAGAAAATAACTGGTCCCAACCTTTTCTTTTTGAACATTGAAGAGCACTCTTAGAAGCTGTGAGTTAATGGTAATGCAGAAGTTGTGCTCAGCCAGGCCTCAGACACGATGCTTGGATAGAGCACACATCCATAGTCCCAGCTGCCAGAAGTTGGCCTAGTAAAGGGGCAGTGCTCACCAAACCCTAACACGTAGTTTCCCTGTAAGAGCTGAGGTATGTCACTGTCACTTTTTCTGCTGCTATCTGTCCTGCACTAATTGTCACCTCTAACAATACTTGTTATTTGCATGCCTGTGAAGAAAAAGCAGTAAACCACCAGCTGACTTGTGGTGAAAGAGAGCTGAATTAAGAAAAGCAGTGACAGGTTTTTTTCATTTGTAAAGGACACATATAAACATACACAATATCTCACTGGAGGTTAGTTCGATAACTGAGCAGTAGTCAGTCTCTGCCCACCCTTTTCTATCAACTGTGCACAAGGGTGAGTACATACATGTTAATCTATCATTTGAAAGTGCCAAGCTTGGCAATACTTCAAATGTCATTTAGTCTCTCGGCCCTTGCTGAATCAAACTGGAACACCATGAAAACACATTCAGCCACCACATAATGCCAATTGAACTTGTACTCACAGGAGTTTTCAAGCATTACTCAAGCATGATAAGTATTGCTATTTTCACATGTTTTAAGACATCTGCTAGGGAAATACATGAACTGCAGGGACAAAAAGGCTTAAGATAAAACCTTGGATTCATTCCTAAACACATACAGCCTAGCACAGTGAGCAGTTCTACCATGATGATGCCTTAAGTTTTAGCTTTCATATTATCCAGATTCTGTACTGCATTAGTATGTAACTCTGAAGTTCATACAAAGTGTTAGCAAGTTCTCCTCACAGTTTACTTAGACAAAAAAATCCTTTTCCAGCCTGAGAACCAAGGACACCACTGCAGCTCCAGGCCTAAAAAGTATAAACAACAGTGAATTGAGGAGAGCAATCTGGGAGGATGGGACTTCATAACCTGAAGCCATAATTGTACAATTAACCCCAAGATGTAAATGGACCAAAACTTATGAAAGTGTGAAAACTTGTGACCAGTCATCCTTGGCCAGGCTCTTGTACTGCCCAAAGTGTATCCTCTGAAGGCCTTTTTAATAAATACCTACTTTATTCATTTAACAATTTCTAGCCTCTGTTCTAGGTAGCCTCTCAAGGTAGCAATGACAGTAACATTTTGTTAGATTTATTTGAAAACCTGCACCTGACATTTTTAAAGAAAGGTTGTGTACTCCAAGATCAGTAGATTTTTAAGCCTATAAAGAGGAGTTCCTAACACCCTGACCTCCATGATGAAGACCCTGCCTAGCTTACACCTAAAAAGCCCCTATGTATTTATACAGCACAGTTAACCAAGCTACTTGTTTTGTTTTCCTTCTACCATGCTGCAAGTGGCTGTCTACAAAGAACTGACAAGCTCTAATTATTTTCCAGAAGTTGCTAGCTCTGTATCCCTATCCCTGCTTTCTTTTCAATGTTAACTACTAAGAAACAGCAGCAGAGTGACTAACACTGCAACTGGAGCTAAAGCCTGAGACAGCTAGGTTAGGAACTGGCATGGTTTCTAGCCACTAGCATCTTCCTCAGCCCAGCTCCTCCCCAGTGGCTTCAGGCATTTACCACATCATTCATGGACACACCAAGATTTTACAGCCACCCTGCTCTTTCCCCTGGTGCCAATGAAATAGGTGAAGAGCACTAGGGAACTTAGCCTCCCGTACCAAATGAACCCTGTTGGTGCCAAAAGGCTCAGTTTATTAAGAAAAAGGCATGCCTAAACTCATCAGTTTTGCTAGAATAAGTTGACATGACACAGCCATGCTCTAGTGTAACATCATAGTGAACATTTAAGAAATTGAATAAATTTTCCTGTAAGTATCAACTTTTTTAAAGTCATATATTTTAATGCAGTAAGTTAATATCTTTATTTTTCAACATTTTCTATGACCTTTCATTTTGGGAGGCTACACAGTCCTGGAAAGGAATGATATTTGTACTAATGAGTACAGCAGAATGCTCAGTGAACACTCATTTCTGAAGCTATACAAGTGCCCATTCCTGGACTACATGTACTTCACATTCTAAGGAACTCGAGAGGTTAAGAATCATCCCAGTGTGAATGGCACATTTTTGTCTCTGGCACTGAAATCCTTCTTGCACTTGGAAATTCAATATTCATTCCTCTCTGGAAAACAAACTCAGCAACCTATTCAAAGGAACTCAGAAAGTTACCCATTGAGCTGGTATTTCAATCTTATAATTCTAATTGATGAAATGAAAAGCACATTATCTATTTAGGAACTAGAAAAATATCAATGGAAGACTATGTAATTTTAACTATAAACACTACAGATGTCAACCTAAATTTCTGCAGTTGAACTTTAAAAAGAGCTATTCAAGATTAATGTTTGTCATAAAAAAGTGTAACAGAACAACAAAACTCTTCAAATCAAAACAAAAACCAACCAACCATAAAAGACCCTCTCCTACAAAACTGAACCTTCTTTTAGCCCATGTACAGATGAAAGGGAAGTCCCTTTTTTATATGGTCCATCAGCCATGGAAGTTCCCACTGAGGATATGATACTGACATTTAATCAGCCTAGTAGAGAAGCATGAACCTAACCCCCACAAGTATCTTTCCTATCATGCCTCTGACATGAGCATTCATCTTCCTTCTCTTTTTCCTTCTTTCCCCAATTAACCCATTCTGGAGCCAAGAAGGTTCTTTTAAAATCAGTGTTTTGCAGGAAAGAGTTTCACTTCTGAAAAAATTATGATTTTTGATAAATATTCTCTTCACTAGCCCTAAATTCCTTATCTGATCTAACCCTATTTCTTACTGCAATCAAAGAACAATCAAATATTTCCTATGATTTTCCCCACCCACACAACTATACTGGAACCATGTGGGATTTACTGATCCCTGAAATACCATGCAGTTGCATTACCCTGAAAAGAAAGACTTAATAACCCTAATTTGTACACCAGAGAGCCTCATTTCCCCAGTATCTCTGACTCTTGATCTGGTTTGCTTCCATTCCAGCCAATTCTTTCTCACAGTACTGCATTATGGAATGGGGAAGCTCCAACAGGATATAATGCAAACATTTCTAAGGCAGCTGCAGTAAGAACATAATTCAATCAAATGCTGAGATCTCAACACACTACCATAAAAAAAAAAAGGCATTTTGTGAAACATCACTCAGTATTTGGGTAAGACTTCTTAGCAAAGCAGTAGTTTCATTTTTCACCTATTAAAGTCACTATATGAACAATAATTATGTTAGATTAGAATAATTTCTGAAAGCCACTACACAACTCACCAAGCTCAGCAGCTAAAGACTATTGAACTGTCTGGCAGCATTATTTCTTGGGACTTGTCACGACCCCCCCTTCTGCAAACACACTGGTTCTGTAAGACTGAACATCAGTTACTCACGTAAGAAATAATGAAGCCCTTACCATGCTCCAGCACTTTCAGTGGAAACCAGAAAAGAATGATGGAATGGATGAGGGCATTGATGCAGTGACCCCAGAAAACCTGAGGGAAAACAAACCAAGCCATCAGCAAAGTCCAAAACTCTCGACCTCTCTCTAACTCCTAACAAACACTTCATTGTGTAGTTTAGAGTCAGAAAATATTTGTCCTGAAGTGAAATACCTAGACTTCTGCAAGATCTATTTTCTCCTACTATTTCTGCTCTTTCACAAGAAAACACTGATCCAGTTTGATCATTTTATTCTACCAACTTGAAGCATAATAGACAAGCATGCTTAAGATCTTTATTGAAATAAGGCAGACAGATTGAGTCAACTTTGTTTAATTACCTCAGAGAATAATTTTAAAAGAGTGATTCAGTATTATGAAATGTTCTATTTTCTTTTAATGGATAAATACTTTGTGCCCCACAGTTTTTAACTAGCAGATAATGCACTTTTGCACAAACTAGAGCTTTATATACTTACAACTTCCTCTCAAAACAAAGCAACCATACAGCTTCCTTGATTCAGAAGTACATTTAGATGTGCTCATTATGGAAAAGACAGAGTATCAAATGCTGGCATTTCCCAGAATTTAAATGGCAAAACAGAGTAAAATGTGTTCTTCAAAACTCAGAAGTCCAAATAAGCTAATTCAAATTCTATTTTCCAAAAAAACTACTGGAACAGAGCTATACTAACCATGAAAAAGGACCCTAGCAGAGAGTGTTAAGACAATATGTATGTTAAATAAATCCAGGCGATGTCATTGTGACTTATCAGTAGTTATGAACTGAAAAATCATACTTGGATATGAATCTAACATTGAATCAAAGTTTATGGATATTTCAGGACCAGTTTCAGGTGAAGTCACAGCAGAAAACCCTGATTTATAAACAAGGATGTTTTTTATTTAAATAAAAAATAATCCCTTGGAAAGAACAGGAAGGCTGAACAATCACTCTCAGTGGTTAGCATAAAGCAGAAGTAACATCGGGAAATAAGTTATTTTCTGACACGAAAAATCTGGAATATAAGAATGCTTATGTTTTTTCTTAGATTAACAGGGTTTCCCTTACCCTTGTGTTGAAACCATCTGCATTTTGAGTGATTTTGTATAGTTGTGGAAATCTAAGCATGCTATCTTGAGTACACGATCGTTCAAAAATTCCCAGAGTAAAGGGTGGCAGTGCAGTGAAAATCTGCAAGGAAAGCAAATACTAATTGAAAACAGCTCTTAGTTTTAAGCATATCTCATATAATGTTTCCTTATCTAGACAAAAGCAAAAATCCCACAGACTTCAGTGCAGACTTACTACTACCTAGCGTGTTATTTGACATAATTTTCAATGGTCCAAACAAGTCCAATCATTAATTTCACCAATTTGTAACTCTCAAATATCAACTTGCGAACAAAAGAAACATGAAAGAAAATTTGTATTATTAACCAATAAGCTTAACCCAAGATGATAAGCATCATCAGTTTCGGATGTACCAGCTAATCCAGCGAAGGTCAGACACATCAGACTGCAGTGGAAAGACAACATGTATTTTTACAAAATAGCCTTGTGGGAATAGGTTCCAATATAGCTACAGTTGTAGCCATAATTAGATATGCAATGTGCTTAACCACTTCTAAGTTTACAGACAGAGTAAATGTGGAAATCACATTAAAAAAAAAAAAATCTACTGAGCAACAAAGGCCATTCTGCATTATGGTACTTCGGGGATTCCCCTGGCAGGCATGAACTGATAGGAACAAATTAACTGCAGTGTGTGTCTGTGCTACGGGCAGACACTTGGATGACCAAGCCTCGGAAGCCTTCCAAGACAGGCAGCAGGACACTCTGCCAGAAGCAGAGTAAATTAGCCTCCACTGACTTTAACATTGCTGCTCTTAAAGTGTTTCCAGGATCCGAGGCAGCTCATTTAAAGCCAGCTTGGGTATCTAGGTTTCTTGTGGTCCACAGTGCAGGCATAGAGTGAAAGTAACACCAGAGTGCAAGTCTGAGCACTAAACTTCATTCACTTCCTTTTACATCAATGTTTTATATCAGAAACATCACTTTAAATCCTATACATACATATATTTTTACCAGTTTCAGAAGTGTTCTTGAAGTTAAGAGGCAGGTTGGAGTTATGAACTGTTTCTAGGGCGTGTGCACATTTGGAGAAGGCGGGCTGTGATTCCCACCAGCAGCACGCTGGCAGCTGGGGAGCAGACAAAGAACAATGGGGAGGAGCAGAGACAAGTGAGAATCAGTAATTACAACCCTCAGTCCAGTGGGAATTGTGCGTCTTTGCTCATGAAGTGATAAACCAGATGGCTAAAATGGCAGCAGGCTGAGGGTACAGATCTGAAACTGGGAGCACTGGTCCAATATATTCCGAAGAAGCTCATGTTCTCATACAACTTTAATGTACTTCCCCAGGTCTCTTGTGTTTATTGGGGCACTTCCGTTCTCATTTGAAGTAAATCTTCCAGTGGTTTTGATCACAAAGGCAAACCTCCAGTGTGAACTAGTGCAAAATTAGGAATTACAATGCCACTATGATTTCATACACTTCATAATTTAATGAGACTACTAATGAAAGAAAGGGTTAATCTGCACAGAAGAGAATGACTTAGCTAAAAGCACTTCAAAATCTCAGCCCAACAAATTATGGAAGTCCCTAATATCCCACTAGGCCTTGATTCTCCATGATTCCATGCAACCAGTCCTAATTTTAGAAAATATTGACCTTAAAAAACAAGGTTTAGTTTCTGAATACAAAAGATGAGTTTTATCCAGAAGCTTTAGGTAGGGTAGATAGATTCATCAAATGAGGTTTAAAGATAATAGATGCAAATATCCAAACATGAATGACAGTGACTGCATAACAGTCAGGAAATTAGGGTGAAGGGAATCAAGGGAATGATAAATCCTTGAATAAGTATCTTCAACTAAGAGTAAGAAATCTTTTGGAATATGGGGGGGTTGTGCCATCATTTTTAAAATTAATGTGACAGAAGTTAAGTGGTTCCATTAATACTATGCAGTGATAATTTGCTGGCTTTTTCTGTATTAGCATATATTTGGAATGAGTTTTTTTTAAAGAAAGAAAATTAAACTCCCTCCCTGCAAAGAGACTCTTTAACACTAACAGTGTCCTAACAGCTTATAAATCCAGGCACCGGGCCACTCGTAACATTACAAAGGTAACACTGTCGAAAACATCAACACAGGTCTATGGTATGCTACAGAACTTGCTTCCAGAGATCCTTCAGATATTCATCTATGTGATTGATTAAATAATACTGCTGATTAAAGTAATAAAGACATATGACACAGTGTGGCACCCTGCAGGCCATGTCGAAAATCAGAAAGCACGCCCAGACCGACACGCCCTGCTCGTGTTTCAAGTGCAAAATGCTGATGACACAGTGATGCAGCTTCTCTTCCTGTACCTAATGGAGCACGAGTCAACCCAAAGTAACTGCATAATGCTTCTCTCAGCATCTAACTCTACAGGGTCTGAACAAAAAAAATTCATCGAAACTCAGAGATTAGGCGTATTTTGAGCATGAACTGTCACCAAAATATTCCGTACAAAACACTGAAAATGCATTCAAAGAGGAAATTAAATTCTACCTAAAATCTGCAGAGTTTTATGGAGGTTATAGTAGGTTAAACACCTATTTTCAAGGTGTTGTCCCAAATTTTCATTTTGCAATAGAAGTGTAATTTAGTTTTTTCCCCTATCTCAGAGTGGATTCAAAGTGGCTTTTACAAATGAACTCACCTTTCCTGACATACATCTAGGACAGTTACCTGTGAAAAATGGGACACAACAAAATAATATAGCAGTCCCAAGCACTATCAAGTCAAAACATGTAGCACTTACCACGTTATACAGACCAATGCACCATCGCTCAAATAAGATCTGCCCAGAAAATCCATTAACGAAAGCAAACCAAAGCTGAAAAAGAGACAAGTTACAAAAAGCTTTAGATTACTCATGCAGTACGTGCTTCCATTTACAGTAGAGGAGAAGGATGTGGAATACAGACCACCATCTGGAGACAGATGCTTTTCATGCTCTAAAAATAAATTATCAGCAGTGCTAGGCAGTTATTTTAAATACTGGCAGAGTACTGCTTCTTTAAAATAAAATACCCAGGCTGTGGAGCAATTAGCTGTATTTACATCATTGCTCTAAAAAAATAGATGGCATCAAACTATTAAAAAACCCTTATCACTGACAAATTAATATGCTTGCAGCCAGAAGCCAATCTAATTTCCATCATGTTTGTTAAAGACCAGAATTTTCAAGGTAACTGTTTTGATGGATGTTCTACTTAACTTGTATTGCATTTTTACAGTCCCAGAATTACAACGATATCTACTTGTCAGTTACGTGATCAATTATAATTTTATTTTCTAAATGATGCAAACATTATTATTTAATAAACTACCTATTTAATAATTAAAATTGGATGAGGTTGCAAAAACAGGCTGCAGAGTCATCACCCTTTAACAAGTTTACAAATGCAACTGGGCAAGCCCTGAGCAACCTTGTTTGCATTTAATGTTCACCCTCCTTTAAACAGAAGATTGGACTAGATGGACTTCAAGTTGCTTTCCAGCTGAGAGGATTCTGTAATGACACAATCCCAGGAAACAGCTCTAAGCTTCAATGCAAAGGTAAACTCTTTTCAGCATTTCCGTGGACACAGCTTCTTTGGACCTATTAATCTTGCTTAAGCACCTTTTTGAAGCACAAACTGCTGTACTAGGTTGGAACAAAGTTTCTTAGTGGACATTGAAAGAAGCTTAGGAAACAATATAACAAAGAAGGGAAAGAATTATCATTTTCCAAGTAAATTGGAAACTGGGAGAACAATAGCAGTTTAAGAGCATCCTGAAACAGTTTGCATGTGAAATCATTACACATAATAGATAACAAAAGATTTCTGAGAATTTCTGGTAACAGTCCCTTTCAAAATCCACAGAACACCATATTACTTTGTTCGAAATTAATTCAATATTGCGTATGAGAACATCCACCCTGTTTCAACATATTTTGTGTTGCATTGACAAGTCCATGTTGCACTGGATGCACTATGTATTGCAGATCAGTCAAGTGCTACCCATGCCCATTCCCTTCCTGCTCCCTGAGAGCCCCTGGCACTTAGTTCCAGGTTCCTTTTCTGACACCATTCTGTCCCTCATTGGCCAGCACTCTCCTACCTGCATCATTTATTCTCTGGCTTACTTGTGCAGTATTAGTGGCCTAGCAGAACATCTCAGACAACAAGCAGTTAGCTGTATGTCATCTAATCTCTTCTCTGCTCCCATCCAAATGGATATAGAATAATCAGGGAAAAGAAAAAAAACCAAGTAGAAAATGAGACTGCATCAGGACCTATCACTGTTCTCATAGATGCAATATCTAAACAGACCAGGACTCTAACATGGGACAGAGGCAACGTCATGCAATATTAAAGTATTTACAAGGTTGGAAAGAATAACAAATAGCTATTCAAATAGGCACTGCTGCAAGACATGAAATTCACATGCTACACAAGAGGAAAAAGTGAAACCTTTTCACACAATACACAGCTGGCCTATGGAAATGTCTCCCAGATGATGCTGTAGATGCAAAAGGCAATTTGAAAAAAATAATCACAGAAGGAAAGCTGGAGACCAGATGAGTCTGCCAGAGAATAACCACTGTTCACAACCAGAAACCAGGTTAGTTGAACTCTTATTTCTCTACTTCTTAGATCTATTATATCACCATTCTTGTCTGAAATTAATCACCTGTTCTAATGAACTCTCATTGTTCAAGTAAGAAACAATGACACTGATTCCAACTCAGATCTGTTTATAGCTATGCTTTGCACAGTTGGTCATCTGTTTAAAATTACTTCCTGTAATTTTTTAAACCATCAGCTGCTCTTTTGAGTAGCAAGTTTCTATTTATTTCTCACTATATTACTCTGAAGTTTGCACTTTTCAATACCTGCTGCCCATCCTGCAGCTTGTAGTTTACAAGTGCCCTTGTAAGCTTTCTTAAGGGCCAACAGCTTCACTGCTTTACCACTTAGCTAAAATGCACCAGTCTAGTATAAACTGCAAAATATTTAAGGTTTCCTTTAAAAAGTGCCTCTTTCTTTCCCATTGCCAAACACACATTCAATTAAAAGAGCCTTTAAGCATTCACCTCACCAGCTCTGTCCAGAAAAAGGACAGATGACACACTCTACATCCCAACTTTCTATCATCAGTTCTATTGCATTGATACCTTGAAGGAAGACTCTCTAAATCTCACTCTAAGGACACGGTTAATGGCCCAAAGCAGCACACTGGCCAGTCACACTCTCACCCTTGCAGTGTTCCAGCCAGTTCTACACATCAGCCCTTCAAAAGAAACATATGAAACCGCTTTGGTACAAAGCCTGAGGTCCCAAAAAGAAACCATAATTTATTTGGGGTGTTCAAGTTAGGAACTTGAGGGCTTCTTCTAAGAAGAATCTAAGCTCTAAAAAAGCATGCTCCCAGATATTTAGCAATAATGATCTAGGCATTTATCATCTCCAGGCTTATAGCAATTAATTGCAATGATGAATGAGAGCAGCAATTCTAGAAACAATAAATAGCTCACAAATCAGAAGCCTGTCTGGCTGAGTTGGCAACCTGACTGCGCTCTGCTCAGTTTTCTAGATCCCACTGGGCAAAGCAAACTTCAAAGGTTTGGTAGCAAATGATGAGGCCTTTTATAACATTGGCTCGTGCTGCTTAGGAAACAACTGCTTTCTGAAACCACAGCTTCCCACAACCAGTCCTCCAGCAACAGACATAGCTGATTATCCATCAAGAGGGTAAAACAAAGCAGCCAGAATTTCTGCAGCTATCCCATGGCTAGAAGACAAGCCCTCAACCAGGCAAATCTAACATCTTAGATTCTTAGATTCACATTTCCCAACAAAAACATTAGCAATAATGATAATAGAATCACATAAAATTTAGAAAGAGCAGAGCCATTAGGATGCCTTACAAAGCAGCAGACAGACTGTCAAAGCACAAGTGAAAAACACCCACTCAAAAGAACAATTCCTTCTACACAAGATGTACTGCCCTGCCACAACTGCATGGTGCAGAATCCACTAAAGACCCTGCTAAGACCATATTGAGATGAATGAATCAATACAGGAGAATACTGAGATGTCTGTGTCTGACTGGAGTAAACAAGTGTTTAGCTGTCAGTATCTTGAGTCTTCTGCAGCATCTTTCAACATTGAAAGAATTTTCTTATATAGAAAAGTTTTCTTCCTATTTCAAAGGCTGATATAATTTGGATAGGCAAGAACTAACATTTAGAAAGTTCAATATCCAGCCAATCCAAAAGTCTGATTTGAACTCTTTCTTTCAGCAGTATCCACAGAGGTAAAAATTAGAAGAAAGAGCATTTCCAACACTTACACAAGTTTTCATGCATCACAGGCTCCAAACAGAGGGCAAAAGTTATCACTGTTACAATGCACTAAAAAGTAACAGCTATGCTTGTTTTTCCCACAGATTCACACTACCAAAGGCTGACTGACAGAAAGACTGTGGGATACTGTGTCATACTTCCTCAATATCTTCATGTCAAGAGTAAATCAGATACTCTGCATAAAATACACATTTATTTTGAACTTAACACAAGCCATAAACTGCCATGCATGGTTTAGGGACCAGCTGTTTGTAGAGAGAGCATGGTATACCTTAAGGTGAGCAAAGGAAAAACAAAAAGCCCAAACCCTCCACCTTAATATTCATGTTAACAAAATGTACTAAATATATTTGAAGTTGCAACAAGCCACATTTGACTCAGACTCAGTAAGCTGGTAGGAAAACTTTCCAAGTCTGCCTGGCTTGCCAAGCTCCAGGGGTTTGTAGGGCTCAGCTCCAGTACTGCTATAAACAAATGGACCCACAGTTATTAAACCTCTTCTGGCTGGAAAAAAAGAAATCTTTTCACTTTAACTATTACCTAGCTGCCAAAAAGCTGGAAAAGCTTATTTGTAACTCAGCTACAAAATACACTTTTTTCCCAAGAAACAAGAGGTCCAATTTAAATGTAAAGAGATTCAGACCTAAGGCTGAAATCTGGGCTGATACATTGCTGTGCTTTATTATAGCAGATATTGCAAAGATGTGAACCAGTAGGTACCGTGCAAAAAGAAACTGGAACGCTGCAAACTGAAAGCTAGCCCACGTTTCCTGCCTCGAAGTATGGTTGTATTCTTTAAATAAGAAACCCCACTGCTGAAGCACTTGATGCCAGCTGTGATGTGGGCACTTTGCCACTAGAGAAAGGGGAGAAGGGAATAAACCAGAGGTCAGCAAAAGCCAACAGATGGTAATACTTGGTTAATATTGACTTCAGCTGCAGGCAAACTGAGGATCTCAAGGTAGAACAGTCCCACAGTGCTGTTTTGAGCACATCCATACAGCACATCCACCTGCTCTAGAGTGTATTTTGAGAAAAGATCAAGTAGTATTTTCAAAAAGTATTCCCACTCGAGCAAGTTGGAAGGCAATTTTAATTCCATTATTGCTTCATGCATAATTACTGCAAAATTAATGCCTGAAATAGTAGGAACTAATTTATTTAAGCGCTCTAAGGCACTGGGATAGCAAATCATCTCTATTCTAAATGTGTATATCTATGAAGGCTTGATAATAGACAGCTTAACGAGTACTAGAAATGTTTTCCCAATTCTGCTAAAGGGCACAGAAAGCTAATGTAGTCAGGGTACCAACAATTGCCACAGGCACCAATTATAGCCAGACTGGATGCCGTTACTATTCAGAAATTAGTTAAATTCTCAAAATACCCTCTCTCAGCACACACACATTTTGCATGTTCCTACCAAATAGGCTCATTTACAGTTTGCCCAATAAATCAGGTTTGTGTGTCTCCAATGCAGTTCATTAATAATGCATCCTGATTTAAGATCTCATTACAGCTGTCTCTCTCAACACCAGCCTCTTAGTCCTACCCAAATGCTCACAGCCTTAAAATAATCCCTTCATTAGAGAATGTACAGCACCAATTTTATAACACAGGCAAAGTGTGTTAGTAAAAAGATTTGACAGGGTAGACATGGCTATCTAAGACTCACGTCATTTGCTGAGGAATATTTCCCTTGCTCCTTTTATTTCCCCCAGTGTTTAATAATTCTTTGCTGAAAACAGATCGATATTTTACAACTGAAAAGAATTTGCTCTAGGCCTGTGCACTCCAAACAAGTGCCTATTCAAGGTTAAAAATCATCTCCAGTCTTCTCTGCCAGTGTTAACAATTATTTTCAAAGTTTCACGCTGTTTTTGTCTCATTAAAAAAACCCCTATGCATTGACTACAATGCTTTGTCAGACAGGTACTAGAGCAACCACTACAACAGAGATTTCCTGGCTTTAAACACTGATTTATTAAATAAGCCTGAACAGCTGCTATTTCTCCTATTCTATTTCTTCTGTTCCAGACTTCTTATAGTTTATATTTCAGCATACTAAAGAGCACAGGTTTTATCAGCTTCATTTTTCACTGTTTATAGAAGATGCATATGCAGAAAATTTTACTCCTTCCTTATAAAAATTGTTTTTCTGCTCCTCTTCTCTAACTGGTCAGCTGCTAACATCCTTCCTTCAAAACACAGGTACCATTCGACAGGAGAGGCAGGCACAGAGCAGAATGGAAGGGGGAGAGGGCAAGAGGAGCCTCGCCCCACACTTGGACTCACAATTATTTCCATTTCAGTCCTCAGAATAATTCTGAAGACTTGAAAATAAAGTAAGAATTAGCAAAGATCTGGGTCTTTTCCTCAGTCATTCCCACTAGAGAAAATTATGCTGCTTATCCCAGGAGTTTTGAGCATTGTGATACAACCTGATGACAATCCAGCATACATCAAAAGCTCTTACCACTAAGACCTAAAAAGATTGCCTCTTCCAGCAACATTTGGCACCAAATACACAAATAAATGTACGTAAAAACATGACAAAACACAGCAGGCCCTGACAATGCCTTTGGCTGGGTAGTGGCTTACATTTTTTTTTTCTTTTTGTTCCTGGAGTTACATGAACATCTGATCAGTGTGTAAATGATTCTATTCATGTTTATGTCACTGGTAAAATGAAGGCACAGCCCATCCAAGCACATTTTACAGAGCTGTAATATAACTTTTTTTTTTTTTTTAAATCTTATGAAATCACATAGAGAAAAGGCAGGCTATTTCTCCATCTCTTTTGGTGTGAAAAAGGACTTAATGTTCCAAGGACTTAACATTTGTCTAGCACACTAATTGCTGCAGAAGCAAGCCTATGGTAATGTGATTAGAAATGGCCTGCCCTGCTAAAGAGCAGATGTACTTGTCAAAAGATGTAGTTAAACTTAGCAATTCTTCAGAACATTTCCCTTTTACAAATATAGACAGCTCTATTCCGAGTTTATTTTTCCTTCCTTAAGTCTTCTGAAGAAAGCTGACACTGCTACACTAGAATTTTCATACATATATATGGAACACCCTTGAAGTCACTGGACTCACATAGTTACTTGTCAAAAAACAAATTAAAACCCAACATGGTTCAGTCAAGCCCTACCACGATGCAGAATTTCAGTGTATCTGCACAGCCAAAGGAGTCTAACCCACAGCTAGAGCAAAGCTACCAGGACTGATGACGCTGGGAACTGCCAACCATTATCCTACAAAGCAACCAGGGCTCCCTGCTCTGGCTGGGAGTCAGGCTGAGAGGAAACAAGACATTGTTCCTCCCATCCTCCTCCCACCCCCAGCTTGGAGTGAGGAGGGCTCAGCTGCTTGGTTGGCAAGCTGGGAACATCCCTCCAGGCCACACTGCCTGCTGCTGAGCAATGGAAACTCATGCTATGGACTCCCAGTGCCATCAGCCTTCCTTCAGAAAACAAATAACTGTAAAGAAAGGTTTCCACTGATATGACATCATCCTTATGCACACAGCAGCAGTGACTACAGGGTTGGAGTCAATTCAGGCACGTTAACATCTCTTTGGGGGGACTTGTTTGGTGGGGGTTTTGCCTCTTGGATTTACCTAATCAAGTTCTTTAACTGCCCTTGAGTCCTAGTGCATCACTGTGGAACTGAGAAGTACAATATAATAGCTTATGGTATCTCCTCATGACACACTAGTCTTGATACAAGTTTCACAGCTGTGTAATTGACCCATATCACACACACAAGATAAGGACATGCTACTATATGGTTTTAAATTATCTGCTGGCTTTTCTGAAGCTATATGGTATCTTTAACCACTGATAACATAATAGAAGTGCTTCGGATTTGTTATTCCTAATTTGTTCTCTAGTGCTGAAATAAACAAATGAAAGAAAGAAGTTTAACTATTTACATTGATAGATGAGAAAATGTCAACAGTTTCAGGTAACTTATCCACCTGAAATTCTGCTAAACACTTGGACTCCACTAAGGAAATACACGTCCAGTAGCAATAAAAGCAGTATTTGAAATAGAAGACTAGGGAATTGTGGAAGAAAAGATGCTACAACTATAACCCAAGTAAGGGCATCGGAAAGAAAGCACAGGAACAGCCACAAAAACCATCAACCAGACTGGTACCAGATGTAGAAGCAGAAGGAAAGCCAACAAAACATGCAGTGCTCCATGAGTGAAGCCTAATAATGCCATGAGTCAAAAGTGAGGCTAAACACATCAAGGCTCTTCACACCTGGGATGTGCACTAGGTCTCACTGCAACCTGAATAAAACATGTCACCAGAGAATGCAGCAACAAAATATTTCCACACCTCTCATACCAAAGCAAAACCAGACACAAGCCAGGAGCTATGACACTAATCTAGCCCAGAAAATGCAGCACACACCCCCACTACCAAACATTCTGTGTATTCGGGAAGGGAAGAGTGGAAATATAGTAAAGATTTTTATGAATGTAGAAGCATTAACCCCTTAGGGGTAAAGGGTTTCAGGAAGGAGCAGGATAGGTATTGAATTAGAGAGAGAAATGTATAGAATGGTATAATTCATTTAGAAAATGGTACTATTTTTGCTTTTAGTTTCTTTCATTTCATAGCATTGGGTAGCTGGCATTTAACCTATACGTTAACCAACACACATTCAAATGCATTCATTTATACCTGCATATGACACGATGAGCAATAAGATAAAAAGTAATAAGGAAATTAATATTCATTTATTGCAGTTAAAAATAGTTGTGCATTCTTATTTCTTGGATATGAACCTATGCAATGTGCTAGGTAATCAAAATTATTTCAAAATTTCCAAGGACAAGACGCAATCCCAGTACTGATGGAATAAAACAGAGTGACCAAGATCCTGACTATTACTATTCAGCTCCTATTTTATAGGACATTTCACTTCAATTCTTTCCCTTCTTACTTTTATTTGCAGAAGTCCCTTTTGTTACAGTTATAAATGCAGGTTCATAGACTTTGCTTTTCTTGTCACCACATAAAGGAATCCTTCTGCAGAGCTGCTGAATTAAGTGTAATAGGAGCAGTTCTGTAGCAAGGTCATTTTAGGTCTGGAACCACAGTCCCCCTAGGATTCCCTGTTATGGCTACGTGAAGGACCAGATTTCCCTTGCAAGTCTGTTTTTACCCCTCTTCCTCCCCATGAAATAAAATTCAGTCTCTGTAAGACCTTGAATTAAGCTACTTTTATCCAGGAAGTTTATATGAAGTTTCCTGACAGCTTGGAACCTAAAGAAAATAGCAAAATTAGCAACAGAAAAGCCAGACCACTATAGAAACTGTAGCTCATCTGCTGTCATACTGACAGGAGTAAAACCGTTACAGGGGTAATCCCAGGAGCAGCCCACGTTTCTCATTACCCCCAACCCTATCAGCATTTCAGCACAGAGACAATATTCTAACCCAAAACTACCAGGACACACGATGTAATCTGAAAAGCTTCCCAGTCCTTTCATTGCATTTGTTCCATTTTTATAAATAAATCCATTTTCTTGGTCAATGCAACAATCTAGTAATAGACAGGACCTAGCATTTTCTTTTGTACACAGCTGCTTTTAAACATGCTACCCCTTCCCTTCAGCTTCAAAACTAGTACAACAAAAAATCTGTCCCCTGGTCTCCTTGCATCCCCCCTCATGTAGAAAACACACACAATATTGGTAACTTAAGTCTACATTTATTGCTTTACATGCTGGCAAAAGCTAAAAGAATTGAGTTCTAAACATCTTCTGCCAAAATACACAGCACATTGTAAACATGTGCAATTACTTCACTAGTAAATTACCTATTGATGTACTTCTCACTACAGAAATAATGTTTGAACTTCTTTAGGAAGGCAACTAGTTTGCTTTCCCTGCACTACCTACAAAGAAATTCTTGGGGCGTCTTTAAAGCATTTGCTGTATCTTCTGATAGAGCTGTGTACAAAGAAAACCAAAGTTTTTCTTTGCTAGCTGGGAAAAATACCTTAGAGAAGAAAAATCTATAAGCTCACACACAGGAGCAAAGCATTCACATGATTCCCAAGTTCAGTCTAAGATATCATTATGTGGCTTTAGGAAGATATTGCACACTCACTCATGACATCAAGCATGCAGAAAAGACTACTTCTTTTTATAAACGTCTCTCCTACAAAGGCTGGGTGATGCAGGAGAGACTATGGCAGACTGATGATGTTTGCTACAAACCTGTTCTTAGTTTCACAGCATTTCGCAAATTTTTAACTAGAGCAAATTAACTTGCACGATCACCTTCTTGCTGGATGAACTCTTCAAGACAAATGACCACCAAATTGCCCCCAAACATAGGCCAGAGATATACCTCTGCCTTTTATTTTAACAAGTTCCTCAAAACCACAGTAAGATTATACACAATGAATCTGAGATGATACTCACAGGAATGAAGTCTACAAATGAGGCTTGAGCTTTGCCAATGCTCTAAGGAGCAACTCTGAGAATGAAGATGCATTTGCCATGTTTTACACAACATAAAAAAACAATATGATGAAAGACTAGCCACAAGCTTGCTTAAAAATTAGGAAATACATATAAACTGTAAAACACTATTTGTATAAGACCCCACAGCTATTTTGGACATCAAATGAATTTATAACCCAAGTAGAATTTCCACAAACTAACTAGCATAAAGTAAACAAGTGTTGCTATCTTCTAATACTGCAGAAAATGGGAGGCAGGGACATACGTACAGAAAGCATCCATAACATGATTCCCATGATCTAGCTGCTGTACACATCCCTTCTACCACTCCAACAGCAGCTGTACTTCAGAACTATATTCAGGTGCATAAAAGCACCTGAAGAGTACAAGAAGGAATAAATAGATGTGTTCAATTTCCAAGCCAGATGCATTAAATGCAGGGGAGATGTATATTTATTCCCTCTTAACGAGTTCTCAGGACAGTGAACTCTTCAGAACACAGCAGAGGCTCCGAAAGACATTCTTCTCTATGGAAACCATGTATCATGCAAAAACCTGTCCAGCTAAATCATAGTTATGGTTTCCCTCTTCTTGCCTTCTTTCTTCACTCTATGTAGGGATAGAATACATTGAAGACAACCAGAAAATAGGAGTAATCAGATGTATGGGGAAACGTCTGTTTATGTCACATGCAATAGAGAATCTTTCCTCCTTGGAAGCATGTATCAGTGTTCCTAAGATCTCAGTTACTGGGGAAAGGGCTCAGCTCCCTAAGGGAGCATCTCAATTCCACCAAGAACTGCAAATGCTAACTCGGCATAAGAGCATAAAGACAGTCATACCCATTCAAGAAATACCTGATCCCACCCAGGTGCCTATTTTTAAAAGCACATGCATGCATTCCAAGCCCTGGGAAAGACTATGTCTCCACACAGAGTAGGTACCATTTTCAGTACTCACTCAGTATCTGCAAATATCCAGCTCTGTGGATTTTCCAAGTCTCCTGTGCCTATGCAGTAACCTTCACAGTTCTATTCCTCTGTGACTTTCTTGTTTCCTCTTAAGCCCCTATAGATGTCCTGGAATAGTATCTTATTTTAAACACAAATTAGGCTGCAGGTTTATCCAAGAGAATGAATGTGAGTTGATGTTACATGTGCCATACTGTGAACTTGCCATATCAAATGAATGCTCTTTATTTGCTGAACAGGTGCTTTGCTCTTCGTTTTTATAATCATGGAATACTCAGAGTTGCCAGTACTCAAAAGGAGTCATATAAACTGATTTCTTCAGAGAAGCACCATGTTCAAAGAAAAATTGCCCAAAAGTAGACCTGGCAATTCCTCACTTCTGGTTGCATCCTCCCTTACATCTCTGGTTGCATTTCTCTGGTTGCATTTCTAACAGGAAAAGGAAGGGAAAAGCTTGTATGAGCTTCTATAGAATCCAAATATGTGTTTTCTTGCTGGTGGTCTGTTTCTTGGTACTGAACTTGAAGTCTGGAAACATGTAAAATGATTGCATTGTATTTCTGGGGGCAGGGTGGTGATTTCAGCTGGAAGTTGAAATAACTTTTTCTCTGTTTCAGAAGCACAAAAAATATTTTGACCCTAAAGAGGGCATGTTGATTGTGAGGTAATTCAGACAATTATACCCAGGCTGCTGTAGCCTTTACATTAGGAAATATTTCCTAACCTGTCGAATCCTCTTTCCCTCAAGAGGAAAATATTCAGTAGTATTCAATTAGGACATTGTAGTATCTGAACAAAAAGAACATGTGTTCATGCTAGAACCTGATACTAGTAAGACAAACAAGACAGAGGATAACTGCCCAGGAATGATGGAAGGCACCAAGGACCAAATATTTTTATGTCAGCACCTTGCAAAGGTCTTCCAGCCTCGTGCAGCCCAGGAATTAGCAGTGTCATACACACAGTGGCTCTGAGGTTGGAGCTTGTCCTCAATTAGTTATTTTCAGGGGAATAAAATCTCAACTTTGACTGGCAACTTCTGAATGACAAGATCACTAATGCAAGTAACCACTCGCCATCTTAAAATAATCTGAAGACCTAACATTACAGCAATGAAAATGGATTGGTTACTATTTCTGAGGCTTAAGCAAGATGAAAAGTTTTGGGTTAAAAACATTATATTTATCATTTACCTGAAAAACATGTAGCTTACTAAGGGAAGAGACTCTGACATGTAAATTCTGGATGTATTTCTCCACAAGTGGTTGGATGTGGCTGCATGAAGTGGTACATTCTCTATTGTTAAAATTGAGTGACTGAGACAGAACCCAGTGTAAAGTGGTTTAAAGTTTCTTCTAATATTTGAGCAGTGCAAGTATATTAACAAGCTTTCCCCCCCACCTTTCAACTTTCAGAGCTAAAATCCCCAAACAGTGAAGTGAAGGCTATTTCTGACATCCACTTTCCTCTCATATAGTCATCCAAACTCTAAACAAATGCTCCCTTGCCTGCCATACGGGCTTGTCTACACAAAGAAGTTACAGTGGTTTAATTGCAATGTGATTGTAAATCCACTTAAATTGGTTCCAAATGTTCTGTGAATGCTCTAAGCCTGATTTAAACTGAAATGATAGCCCAGATAGTTTGTTCCACAGATTTAAAACCTGCATTTAAAATTCACTTGATTGTTGTGCTGCAGTATGGAAGACAATCTTAACAGAAACATAAAGTCTGTTGTGATACTCTATTTAGAGATGAAATGACTCTGAGAAAACGCTACTGAGAGACTGGAGGCTGGGAGAGCCCTATGCAACACAAGGCTGGCTTGCTTTGTTGAATTCTAGGTGGATCTTTGGTGTCTTTTGAGGAAACAATAGCTATGCTGTTTTATTCAGTTCTTCCAGAGAGCTGACTACCAGTCTCATAGATACCAATTGGCTTGTGTCCACACTGCCCAGCATCAGCACCTGGAGGAATAGTAGGTTGACTGTCTTGCGGTCCTTTGTGCTTGGTCTGAGTAGGCAAATGCGTGGAGTTTTTTCACAAGACTTGAAAGGGCTGGAAAGAATGAGGTTTGTGTTTATAGCATTAGTGAGGGCTCGTGTTGTGGATATAGCACAAGATAAGAGGATATTTGAGGGTACTAAGCCTACCAATATGATTTAAAGGACTACATATGTTGAGGATGACAGTTCTCAGACTAGTTGTGGGCCATATGCAGTGAAAAGCATTTCATAGCTTAAATACTTTTGCCACTGGATAATCTTTCTTATGTTTAGAATAAAAGACTAATTCTCTTACCTCTTAGCACCATTGTTTAGCAAAAATATTTTTCCCCCCATCCTGGCCTCAAAAGATCTGGGATACCACTCTGTTTCATACATCTTGGTTACCAGGCTTATTTTCTAGGTAGAGTTGACAAAAATCTGTTGTTATACCAAAACGTTCAATATTGACAATTAACCAGCTTCTTGACATGTTGAAATTTGTGGAGAGGCAATCCCTCAACTTTGACTCACTGGTGCCCTGTTTATAATGTTCCTTTCCCTTCCTAGCCAGGTAGAAATAAACCACTGAACTGTCAACTGCTGCACTACCTTCTGCTTCATGTAAAGACTTGCACTTGAGCCCAGTGTTTTGAACCCACCTGAAACTCACAGTCAAAAGTTCTGGGCTGCCCCCAGAAATACAATGCAATCATTTTACATGTTTCCAGACTTCAAGTTCAGTACCAAGAAACAGACCACCAGCAAGAAAACACATATTTGGATTCTATAGAAGCTCATACAAGCTTTTCCCTTCCTTTTCCTGTTAGAAATGCAACCAGAGAAATGCAACCAGAGATGTAAGGGAGGATGCAACCAGAAGTGAGGAATTGCCAGGTCTACTTTTGGGCAATTTTTCTTTGAACATGGTGCTTCTCTGAAGAAATCAGTTTATATGACTCCTTTTGAGTACTGGCAACTCTGAGTATTCCATGATTATAAAAACGAAGAGCAAAGCACCTGTTCAGCAAATAAAGAGCATTCATTTGATATGGCAAGTTCACAGTATGGCACATGTAACATCAACTCACATTCATTCTCTTGGATAAACCTGCAGGTTAAACTGCATTTAAAACAAGATACTGTACTCAAAACTGACGTGTTAGATTTCCCCCAAAGAACAACAGAGAATGAAAGAGAATATTGGTAGTTACGGGTTTTAATTGCACTCAGTGTTAAGGTCTCTCACGTGAGATGTAACACACAACCCACGAAAAACTGTTTTTCATTTGTATGGAAATCTTAAAACCTTCTAAGGTTATTTCTAATATAGCACAATTATTCTTCTCAATACAGCGTAGATTCAGAATTTTAACCAACAATTTCAATGTTTTACGAAGTAGAACCATATACCATGAAGTAAATCTATGGCCACAAAGCAATTTATACTATGGCTAATTAAAAAAAAAAAACAAACCAAGGCACAAAAGTATATCACAAAAGCATATTGCAAGCTATTTCTCTTGACTGAAAGATCTCCTACTTGCCATAGCCATTACAGAGGTACTTTCCTTAGCCTGCTCTGCATGCTTTACCATCAACATGACAAAGAGATCACAAGCAAATTGTGAAGATGCCAGTGTTCCAAAAAGCCACCAAAGACAGATGTATCACAGCAAAGCGAGCAGCTCTCCTTTTCACAATTGTATTTTTAGTAACTCCTCCTACACCTTATACCAGATTAAGACAAAACAAAACCTTTGCCAAATTGATAACACTTATGAAATGATACCAGAGTTGACACTACAGTATAGTAATAGGATCAAATTACTTACATTTATGGAAATCTTAAAATATCCTCTTAGCTACATACAGCTTAGTTGTTGGCATTTGAAGGCAAACTCAAATCTTGCTCATGAAGACTTTTGTCTATAGAAGTAGTTAATTAGACCACCTTTTCTCACTATTAAGATTTTTTTTTTAATATTAAGGTTTGAAGGTTCTAAAAAGTATTACTAAGGTCATTACCTTCCTGACAGCATCAAAATACAAAATACAGTGAAACAGCAGGGTTGACACCTCTGAAAAGGTGTGGTTTTTTCCAATCCTGGCACCTGGACTGTATAGAAATTCACCTGAGGTAAAAGAACTAGCAAAGAGAAAGCACTTCCTTTATTCTACAAAAATTAGGATCCAAACATTCAGATGAGTACCCTGTGAGAATTTTTGAGAAAAAGTAAAAAAAAAATTGAAAAGTACAAGGGGAAAAAAAATGTTAAAATACTTAAAAAGGCAAAGGGCCTTTTGCTTAGCAGTGGTTGCTGCTGACAGTGAAATGCGAACAGAAGCTTTTGGCTTTTTTTTTCTTTGTTTTTTAAGTAAAGCTGACTTATAAGCCTTCTGCAGAGTTCTATAGTTGAATAATTTAGCCCATGGATGATGCTTTATTAATGGCATGCTTCAGACGTTATCACCAGAAAACTGGATAGAAGCCCAGATGTCTGGTTTAAGACCATTTTTATTTCCTACATTTTCAAAACATTGCATGGGGCTTTAGCTGCACGATTCAGACGAACTTAATGAGAGTCATGCAGCTATGCCTGCATATGTTGCTTTGAAAATAGAGAAGCACTGGTTTGGGTTCTGCTTTTCTGAAGCTCTCCCTGGAGTGATTTAAAGGTGTTTTTTCCTCTCAGTCTTTTCTCTAAAGGTCTTCAACACTTTACCTCACCATGTCTGACAGATAAAGAGCTGAAACTTTGGACACCTCATTTTTTTGAAGACCCCAGTACTCTGGCCTTGTGTGGTACTATGAAACCAAACAGTAAACTGCCAGGCAATTAAATATAGTCCACTGTGTGTATGTGCTCAATTTAACTGCAATGGGTTACTTCAAATCAGAACAATACTGTGGGCACTGAGCAGAGTTACAACTTGGTATCAACATATGTCATTTATTATGATTGATTACTACTTACTGTAAACCATTTTAATACTCACACATGATCAAACTTAATATAGGTTATTCAGGTTCAAATCAAAACTTCAGTATATATATTGTATTACACACCACACATCTCTATTGGAAAGCCATGCTATAAATCATACATTAAGGAAAAAGAGAACCATACATATGTATAATTTACAAGCTATTTAATAAAATAATTTTGGTATATTTCTATTGATAAGCTATAAGAATAATTTTACTGCATTCTCATCTTTTCAAATAGCTGAAAATACAGATTTTCTGATCTTCTTTTGGTTTCTTTAAGCATGAGTGTTAATCTTCCCCTTTCTGAGTTTATGAATTGGCTGCTAAAGCAAGCGCTTGTCCCAGTCAGCTGGAAGTTGCAAATCTGCCTTCAGGTCCAAAGAGATGCAATCCCATAAAGAATCAGGAGTTCACTCTAACCTCTCAGTTCTGCAGTGCCATTGCAACAGAAGAGTAAAGCGGAATATGAAGACTCACTTTTACATCTTCAATGCTCATATTTTACAGAAATAAATGATACAAGACACCACATAAATACTTAAGTTTGTAACAAGTTCTGAGAGAAAGAGCAAGCAACGCAAGCAGAATTGCTTCAGGGAAGCCTAGATAACATATAAATATTGTGAAGAAAAAAGATCACCTGTGGTAGGCCAGCAGGGATAACTTCAGAGAACAAACAACTGCTGCATAAGGCTCCCTTTCCTTCATATAGAAAAGACTGACATGTACACCAACACTAATGAGGCATAAGCTATACTTCTGAATTGTATTCATAATCTATGTGACGATTACAAAAAGCCATGACCCCCTAGAAAACATCTTCCAGAAGTTTGGAGATCCCTCTGATCCTTACCAGTGGTAACATGATAGAGACTACCAAAGGCATGAAAATGAGCCTGTAGGGCTCATTACCTTCTTGTAGGGTTTAGCTGGAATGGTACCTTCAAGTTTCCTGCATTTCCTGAGATCACTGCCCCTAGAGAGCTCTAGAGAGACTCATTCTTACTAAAAATGCATACACAGTACATCTTGTGTCACTCTAATGACAATCTGTCATCCTTCACAAATTCCCTAGCTGCCAGTTTTCGATATTATTGATTACATTCTTTTTATTGATTAAATTCTTTAATGTACTGAAACACTATGGAATAAGATATTTCTATATTCAGGTGTATTAGGCTTTTGTATTCTTTATGAAAGAGACTGGGTTTAAATACATGTCCAAAAACAGGTTAAAAAGACAGGTAGACAGCCTTGAGAGATAATGTGTCACCAGTGCACAGAAATTTGAAAGAAGTATGAAACTGTCCCAATTCTTCCTCAAACAGTAAGTATGGTATTTCCCTCCTGATTTAAGTGACTACAGAAAACAAGCAGTACTGAAGGTCAGTTTTCTGGTGTCTACAAACAAAGATGGCCTTTCAACAAAACTGTCTTCCAACATTAAATCAGTATCATCTCAAAAACATGCACATTTCCTAGAAAAAAACCAGTATCTTCAAGCACTTCTTGGCCTTTATGTCAGTAGTTTACCTTAAACTTCATATTACTATGTCAAGCAGGTGTCAGTACAACAGGAAAGAGACCATAAATGACTTGTTGCTGCAAAAAGTTGTCATACTAGGAAAAAAAGGAAAGAGTGAGATGGCTGAATTTTTTAACTTTCTTTCCAGCAACACCAAGTAGGAACATTTTATACTCATACCATAGAAGCAATTCATTTGGCTGCATCAGATCAATTTTCCTTAAGGCTACAGATATAATTTAGAAGATTTTATTAATATAATAAAATTCAGTAAATAATTTGTCGTAGTTTGACATGAGAGGTGTACCCAACTTCTCAGTGGCTTCCCCAACAGTCAGTTACACACAAACCTTTTGCCTCACTTCCCAAACTCCTCCCCTGTCAAACTGACATAATTCTTATTTCAGATTTTGGGAAATAACCACCACAAATTGAAATACTGAAAACATTTACTGCAATACACTTGTTCTACTCTATTCCTTTTAAATTTTCATTAGCAACTAATTTCTTTTAAAGATGAGGAATACTGGGAATTACCAAGTCTGACACATTGCAACTATAGTCTCCTGTTGTACACACAATGGGGATTTCAAAACAGTTTGGGAGCAGGTTTAAGCAAGAGTAATGCAAACATAGAAATAGCTCCTCTTTGAGAAATACATCAAGGATACAAATTGACATGTGCATCTGAGGAATTCAGTTCAAAATGCTTTTCAGGAAATAGCTGAAATTCACTAATCGTTGATAGAATATGCTAAGCTATTAATTTTCAGATGGAACTGTGCTGGACTTCCAGCTGTTTGAAGCACCAAAGGAAGACCTGTTTAAATTTTGGTACTACTACTACAACTTGTTTGGTTTTTCTTTCCCTGCTCCTCTTCCCCAACATAGTGACAACTTTTATAAAAGTATCTTTCTGCTCTACAGCAGACATTAAACAGTTTTATGGCTGGTAAAGTAAGACACCTTCAGGTGGTGCACACACAAACATGCACATTCAATTCAAAGAAAGCCTTTTATAGTTTGGAAGAAGAAAACTGACGAGTGCGATGGAATGACATGTATATTTCTATGACAATGCCTTAAACCTCTAATTCTCTGATGTAGCTGCAATCAGTCTCAGAGGATACAACAGTAAGCACCTGAACAGTGCTAGTATTACCTCAAATTATTTTTCAGGACTTCCTAGAACAGTCTGGCAAAAACAGGTACTGCGTGATTTTGTGGACACTGCTGCGTGAGCCAGGCACTCTGTGGGGAAAGTGTACAACCCTCAAAATTTACACCAGCTCTGCAAGTGTTGACAAGAGATAGTAAGACTTTTAAAATTTTTTTTACAGCATTATCTTACAAGATTGCTCCTGGTACCAAACGCCACAAAACAAAGCTGGTACAACTTCATATTTGCAATGGAAGCAGGAACTATTTAAATGCAATACAACAGCCATTTTTTAGGATCTCATTCTTCATATACTGTTAAGCAGGCAGCCATATGCCAAAAATGCTTTTTGAAATGAGATACACACTCACTACAGTAGTTTAAGTGACTGATGCCAGTGGGGGAGGGGGAAATACACGAAGCCTGGCAGGTGAAATTCTGTTTGTCCTCATTTATTAGAATTAAATAGTAATTGCCTCTGTTTAAACAGAAAAGAGCAGACATTTGCTGCCCACCAGAGCACCTTCCAGCTATACCTCCAAATGGAGAAATATGATAATTAAAGTTTTATCTATCTTCATTATTTTTAACGTGACAGCAGGTGTAGGAGTACTGCTTGACTTTGTATTACAGAAATGTATGCAGCAGCAACTTTCCTCACAAATGAGAAACTTAACCATGGGCTCACAACCTCAAGTGGAGTTTACTGTACCCAGCACTTCGATCATTTATTGCTGCTTTGGAGCTGCAATAAAAATGTGCAGATTTGTATTTTCATAACAAAGCAGTAACAAATTTAGTAACGAATCTCAAGATACCAATGTGGGTAAAGGGAGTACCTGAAACTTCTCATGACATGATTCTCTACTGACACAGCAGTAAAACAAGTAGGAAGACAGAATCAGTCAAACCAACCAAAACACCCACCTAAGAAACCAGAGTCAGTCACCAACACTCAGATTATGATGAAGTCAGCTACACATAGAGTGACAGGCAATGGCCAGAGGAATTGTGCTGAGTTTCTCAAGAACAGGGTTCTCAGGAGATCATAATCTACCAATCTGGCAACCTGCTCTACAGGGTACAAAGTCATACTAAAAATAAAAGAATTGAAATCAAGCTTTTGGGCAGACAGACTGTCATGCTCGAGTAGTTCTCAGTGAGCACAGTTATCCTAATAGTGAGCAGGAATAAGTCTCAGCCATTAGAAACAATGAAGGTACCAGCAGTGTATTTGGGTACCAAAACACTAAAAGCTGCATTATTCTGTGTGCTATCCTTTTTAAAATGCAAACAAGGTAAAGACTTCTTTGCTGAAGAGACAACAGTCATTCTCCCCAGGAAGGGAGGTAAATTAAACGGGACAGCTTTGTGCCTATCCAAATGCCACCTCCCCTCCCCACCAACCAAACTGGGCTTTACAAACCCCACAGAGACCCTTCATAGACCACCAACACACACTCCCCTTCCTTCACCAAGTCCAAGAAAGGAAGGTTTGCCAAGCTAACTTGTAACTTTTTACATTCCCAAAAGCCAAATACATAAGGATTTCCAATTCTAATCTATATTTTAAAATGTTCCACATTCTCATGTCTTCCCTACAACACTTTCTCAGCATCATCAGTCAGCTTGAAAAGAATGGCAACTCTCAGGTCTGGCATCCCTTGAAGCACTATCCTGGTTTTAGGTAACATTCCTGCTTCTTCCCCTAGATTTACTGCTCCTACCTTCTTATTTCAACTCAGCATAAATCAGGGGCTGCTTAAAAAGCAGTAATAACTGCTTCCAGAGAAAAAAAGTCTGCCAGAACTTTCTCTGTCATTTTATCACTCCTCCATTGCAGAAATAGCTTGTACTTTAGCACAATCCAGCTCCTCCTTGTTGCCCAGATGGCCTAACACACATTCTTAAAGATTTCCACATACATATACCTCACAAATCATACACCATAAAAATCTAGTAATTGTGCATACATTTTGCTAAAATGACAGTCTCTGATGCATTCTCAGTTTTGAGAGATCACAGCTTCTCTATGCACATCAACAAAATGTGACTGACATAGGGAAAGGTTTTTTTGTTCATATATGTCTTTGGGATCAACTATCACTTTTCAACTTCCTTCCCTCTTCTTCTCCAGGTCTGTGTTTGGAATGTCTTTGAGTAAAAGATACCCTGACAGCCCAAAAGGGAAAAATTGGTACATTTTAAGTTTCCCAAGCAATTATGCCATGGAGATTACTAGGGATATCATGAAAACTAATTCATGCCCTTCATTTGCTCCACCTCTCCAATTTTTTTGTCTTTTCTGCAAATATACATAAGCAAAGGCTCCCATCTCAGCTTACTAAAATAACATGCAAAGTCTGACAAAAGTCTACACCTCTGTCAGAAGAGCTGGTCCTTTCTCTTGTCCAAGGGCTCCTGTGTACATCAGGAAAGTCATCTGGCTGAATTCTAACCTTAAAGAGCCCATCCTGCAGCTGTGCAAACACTAATGCCTTGGCAAGGAAGAGAGGAAAGAACACACCCCTGGGGAGACATGAAGACCAGACTGCCCTTTTCAACGGCAGTGCATGTTCATGTAGGATTAAAGCACAGCCCAGTTGCGGATCCAAGCGATGGTGAAAGCACAGCCCAGTGACAGGCGCAGCAACATCCATGACACAGCAGGAGGGACTGGGACTTTCTAAGGGAAGTGGCACCTTGGAGGTGGGCACTGCCCAAAGCTGCCAGTGGAGAAAGCTGCTGGACCCACTGCAAGAACATGGCGTGGATACCACCAACATGGACTGCAGCAGACAAACAAGGACTAATAATGCCACTATAGAAGTCACAGCTTGAAATTCCCCAGATATCATGCATTTAAATATTCAACAGCAGTAAACAAAAGAAAAACAGGAGAAAGTGGAGCGACTCAGCATTTTATCCCTATACTGTCCATTAATCAGGACATATTATTGGGCATAAACACATTTCTGAGTAGTACAAACCCACATGATATTTTTAAGGATAATGAATATGAGCTGACACAAAGCAGAAGCTGAATGTCACACTGCTTTGCTGCTCCAAACACCTGTCATTCCTTGGCAACAAAAGGGAGAAAAGGTCAAGACACTGTTAACAAAATGAAAAGAGAGACTCACTTTTCTACCAAAATTGAACTTGACAGGAACCATCACCACAAATAATGCTGAGAGGTTCAGGTGTTACTGCCTACGGAAGGTTTAAGCTTATGCTGCTATTGAGCTGTCCATGTATTTTAGTCAGTTACCACCAATAAAATCAATCTGCACTGTCAATTACTAACAAAGATAGCATTATTTGGGGTTGGATAAAACTGTTGGAGAAAACAACTGTTTCTCCAGCTGCTGAATACTGTTGGAGAAAACACAGTATTGGATTTCTCTTTCTAACATATATAGTATTTATGAAGTTCATAATATATCAAACTCTGCAGAAGCTAGATACAGCTAAGGCTAATATATTCCATCTCCTCCCTTTCCAAAAGCGTTCATGCAAAAGCAATTAAGGAAAGAAATCCAGCAAGAAGAAAGAAAGCAAAGTAATTTTGTCATGTTTAAAAGCTGGCAGACCAAGTTTTGACCTTCTTCACTCTCCTGAAAGCAGGAAGCCACAGTGGTTCTTCATAGCTTTGTCTTGATGGAACAGAAACAGATCGTAACATACACCCAAACATGCATCAAGAACACTTAGCTCTTGTTTTGCCACAGAATGGGCCCCTCTGCCTTTTGGGGTCTAGTTTTGGGGTTTTAGCTTAAGCCCATGATTACTGACATTTATATTCCACATTTAACTATACCCACAAACGGTTTAAAGAAGATGGTTGTCTCAGTCTTTAAGTATTAGTCCTGAATCTCCTTTCCCTTGTCTGACACAGACCTCATTACACTGGACTCCAAAAAACCCCATTAGTCCAGGATGCCTTTTTTTCACAGCAGTTAGTTACACTTAAACTGCAATGGCTCACAAAAGGAATCAGGTTCAAAATAGTGAAGAAGAGAAGTAAGTAAACAACATTATGAACTGTCAATGGAATATCGGGGCAGGAGCTACAACTGACTAATATTTGACACCTCGGTAAAGAAAAGTGGATAACTTAAAAGCAATACTATCAGTAAATAGCGTAATTTGCTATTTCTAGTGCATTTTAATATGTTCTAAATGATTTTGTTGAAAAGAGATAGAGGAGATGTAAGGAGTTACAAAAAGCAACTACTCTCTAGAACACAAAAATAACCAGAAGCATATCAACAGTCATAGCTATCTGCAAGGACTCAACATCTCAGTAAAGATGGAAAAAATAAGTTGTTTTGGACAGGTTACTCAAAGCTTTCACTCCTGTTGTGGGCTGTCACACAGGCCAACGCCTCCTAATGCCTATTCAGTTAAGTGACACAGGATCCCACATCGGAAGGGAGACTCCCAAGGGCACTCAGTGACAACACCTTTTTTAAATGTCCCTAGCCACAGAGCTCTATCTCCTGACAGGGCAGATATCCCTTGGGCGAAATACAGTCAAATCACTGAACTGGTTTTACAGTAGAAGAGGCTGTAAAAGTACATTTGAAAGCACCACCTGTGCTGCTCCAGATTTACTTTGCATACTGATCATGGGAGACATAGTATAGTTTTTACCTCTGATCCTGCTATAGTAAAAAAAATTTGGTTCAAGACTGTGAACTTGGGCAAACAAACACTCCAAAGCTATACTCTAATTTTTTTCTTTGACAAACTAAGATATATTTTATTTCAAATCCTTGACATGAGTTTAAACTAGGTTACAGATGCCTTTTATGCATCCCAAGATAAAACAATCTCTAGTGGTTAATTAGTGAAACTGGATAGAGGTATTTTTATCATTAGTGCTCATCCAAGTAAAATGGCAAAATTATTTGCTAGCAGCATTTAAAAATGGAATCTGTATTCAGTTAAATTTGTTCTCTGCCCTAGCTTCTTTGGGTCATGAGCATATAAACTCAAGAAACCTCAAAATAATCAAGACCAGCTCAGTTCATGATACACATACTGGAAAGAAATTCTATATTCCAAAAATTTGGTGACCCTACACTCCTGAGCTAGCCTTCAGAAGGATTTTGGAGTTGTCTATGAAGTGGTATTAAGACACCAGGAGTTACTAATTCATTGATTGCATGCATCTGTAATTAAAGGACTCCCTAGAAAATCCAATCTTTAGAAACATATCCCAGCAGTGCCTCCAAAGAGGTCAGAAAAATGCCCTTATCAACAATTAGAAACTAAAAGTTGCCAACGACACTGCTGCTGGAGCTCAGGTAAAATTAGCTGTTTTGCTTAACTTGCCAAGAACAAAGACGCAAAATATGAGTAAAAATGCTTCAAGATGATAAAACTGAACACAAAACAGAATGTTTCAGTGTTACGATCAAGTCTCTTACACTCAAAAAATTCCACGCTGTATCCTGACCTTACTGCTGGCAAGCAGCTGGCAGCCAGGCAGACTTGAGTCCAGGCAAGGGAAATGCAGCCCATACAGACCAGCACTTCTTGGGCTCACACAACAATATCCTAGCATGTGGCTTGGAACAAATAAACTCATTTTATTTCCAAACAACTGCCTGGAAAGTAGAAAATGTAATTACTATTCAGTCACTTCAGTGAGACTGCCCACAGGCTAGCCACCATGCACTTCCAAAAGTGGGCTCCAAGCTGAATTCTACACTGTGAAATGGCACAAAAGCATGACTTGTGAATCAGTTTTATACCTTGTTCACAGCATTTCCAAACCCTCTGTCACTCTGAAAAGTGTTTTACAAAGACCTGTGTAAAAAGAACTGCAGCAACCTCCTTTTCACACCCAGGCTAAAGCAGTGTTTTCAAATATAACATCTGAATTTAACTGCAGCAGATACAGCTAATAGAGTAGAAGTAATTCCGCTTTTTTCTCCCCTGGAAGCCTGAAGTCTTCCAAGCTATATTTAAGTAACAGAACACACACACTTACATGGCCATTTTAATCCCAATGCCTCTAAGCTAAACAGGAGAATTAGACACACTGTTCCAAATTGTCAGCAGACACTGGCACCAAGGCAAGTCCTCCGCAGACCCCTTTCTAAGCATTGTGTACTTCCATTCTCAAAAACACTGACCCTTCTGGTGACCAGCAACAAGACCCGAGGAAATGACATGGAGCTGTCTCGGGATGTGCAGGCTGGGTATCAGGAAAAGGTGGCTGGACACTGGAACAGGCTCTCCAGGGAAGTGGTCACAGCACCAGCCTGACAGAGCTCAAGAAGTTTTTGAACAACACTCTCAGGCCCATGGTGTGACTCTTTTGGGGATATCCCATGCAGGGCCAGGAGCTGGACTTTGATGATCCTTGAGGGCTCCTTCCAACTCAGCTTATTCTGTGATCCTATGAAAGGCAAGTAAATTGCTGCAGAAATGTATTTTGAAGATTGCTATTTAGAGCAATGAGGTACAGGTAGAAATGGAGAAACCTCACATCCTCAGCATGACAGCCCGATGGCTTATCTAGCAAAAAGTAAAACAGACAAAAGACCCTGCTCCACATATGCAATATGCCTAGGACCTTACTTTGCTCTCAGTTATTCCCATGCAGATGAGGAATGTCTCTACTAAAGGAAGTCCATTTATAGGGGTATAGGCCAGAAAGAAAATCAGCACAGCCTCAAAGGATATAGCTGTGAATAGATGTATTACCATATATGCATCGATGCATCTGTAATGTTGGATTTAAAAAAAACTCCCTCAAAATCACCCCTTCAGTGCAGAACAGCATTGCTAAACTCAGCATTCAAGTGCTAAGCACAAATAATTCCATTATAAAGTTTATTTACACTTTCAACACCAACACAAATTTGAAATTTAGCCTTCTCTGTAGCAACAAGTAATGTCATGTGCACTGAATTAGCCTAGATGAAAGTATTTTTTATTAAAACAATGGGTCATCCAATACTGAGTCAGAGCAGTCAATGTTTTTCAATTCCATGCTCAAGGCCACAAGAGGAGTTATATTTTTATGTGAAAAATTTTAGCTTTTGGAAATAAAGCTGGGCTGAAATTATCAATTATGAAATCTTGAATTTCAAAGCTGGTTTTGTGATTAAAAAACCTAGGCTTGGATTTTCCTAACTTTCATAATATATGTTTATTTTCCCTGGTAAAAGCTTCCTCACATTAGGCTCTCTCTCCTCTAAAATGAACCTTTATTTTTATTGGTGACATAGTTGAAGTGAAAAAAACATTTTTTGATGACAGGATTGTGTCTTTGAAGAACACACTGCTCCAAAGATGACTAAATGTTTCACACTGAATGGCCTCAAATTTAGAGAACAACATTATCATTGCTTTGGTATAAGCAATTAAAGCTTATAAATATAAGCACACCGAATTAAGCGTACATTTTACCAAGTGGGGGGGGAGGGGGGAAAATCACTGTGCTGTTCATATTCCTCTTATGTAAATGTACACAACAAACTGATCCAGGCACTCAACATACTCTGTGTCCAACAAAATATCAGCGTAGATCTCTTCTATTGCAGCGTGTACTGAACCTGATGGGTGTTTCATCTAGAGATTTTGAGACGATGCAAAGGAACCTGATTTATCATTTATAATATCTGGAATGTTAAAAAATTAGACGTTGTGTTGGCTGCAGGGTGTAATCAAGGCAGTTGCTCATAAATTCAGAGCAATGCTGATAGTTTCCATCATGCTTGGGAAAAAATCAAACCCAGCCGTTACATAGCTGGGCCAATTTGGTTTTCTGGGAAGATGGACTGCTCTCTCATGGGTCACCATTCAATGGTGAATAGCACTACAAAAAGAAAGGAAAATTAGCACAGATTTATCTTCATGACTGATTCCTTGGAAACTCTTGGGATTAACAGGCTCAATTAGGAAGCCAAAAAAACAAGAAGCCAATCATGGATTAAAGTTGATGAGATCAGCCTATATACAATGCTGAATGTCTTCAGACAAGAGGCGGGGTTGAAACAGAGAACAAATTATCAGTAGCAGCATATAAACCAAGTACTGTATAGAATTCAGATATATTTTTAGGAACAAAAAGCAAAGCACTATCTGGACCATTTTGGATTAGGTTGTAAAACTGTATTTTACAATATTCCAAGAACCCTGGCAGGCTCCTTGTAAAATCTGTTTCCTGTAACTATTGCTACTAAAAGATGTTTTCTTGAATTGGAGCCTGCAATCAGCTTTTTTGGTGGGCAGGAAGGGGATAGTGTTCTGTGTTGCCCTAGGTCTTTTCCATGTTAAACCTGTGTACAAGGCTGATAAACAGTGCAAGAGAAAAATAAGCACATATGTATGACCTGTTTTTCCACAAAATATTGAAATAAAATACTGAATTTCATCAGCTTTGTTCCTCACACTGTTCATTCCTGTGTTTTTCATGTCTTCCAAGTTCTGTACTATACCCTCCATAAATATTCTGCACTTTTTGAACTGATTAACATTACCCAAGCTGAGAGGTATGGAATTGTTTTCTTTCACATGTTTCAAAAACAAGTAAGAACAGAACAAAAAAGATTCTCTTTTTGGATAGCATTCATTTATCTTAAGACAGACCTCTCAGTACTGCTGCTTTAGGCAGGTTTGTCACAGGTCCTGTGACATACCTGCCAGTCCCATACTGTTCTCCACGAGCCCAGAGCCTCCACAAAGGTTATGTACATGGACACTACATACATTTCTCTCAGGCACCTAATTTAAACCTGATACCAATTTTAAGGACACTGAATCTCACCTTTTTGTCTACCTGAAAGCACCCATCTACAAAGAGTAAGTTAGTTATTCAGGTTACATATGCATTTGTAAGAATCCAAATCTAGATTCCCAAATGATACAAAATAAAAGTCACACATACACATTACTTCTTTGCTTCACCATGATAACAGCACTGTGCTAAGCTTACCACACCAACTGAGTAAATGCACAGAAGTAACAATTATTAAATGCCTGCTGGCATTTGAAGTATTTGAACAGGCAACTGAATAATTTGAATAAGAAGACAAGACAGCTAGCTGCCTTTATTCTTGTTATCCTTGTTACAAAGTTTTGCAACCATATGTTCTTACCCTTAATTTAATACTGGAGGAAAAGACTGCTCCTATTTTTTTTAAGGAAGTTGCTTTATATGACAATAGTTATAGCACTTCAGTCCTCAATTTACTGCAAAAATCCCCATGCTTAAGGTTTTCTATTGCCTGGCTGTAACTTAAGAGTGGCAAAGTCAATTGGAAACAGAAAGCACAGAGATGTAGGTAAAAGTCAGATCATATAAATCAGGGATAAGCACACAGAAGCATTGTAGCTGGATATTTTTTGGTACCATAACAATTCTGCCTACCATTTGGAAAAGAGAGTTGAAATCCCCATGCCTGCTTTCTTTCCATATTTTTAAAAATACCTGTTGTGTTTGATGGAAAAGCAAGAAAACAGGAAAAAAAAATGCAAGGTCTCACGCAGCAACATTTCATGTGTGCTTTTGCAGCCAGTACTATCAGCTCGGCTGAAGTGGTGACCACTAGGAGTGCGTGAAGCACTTAACAGCTCTCATTGCCAGACCTTGCTGACTCACAAAATCACCTCTTGTTTAAAAGCATGATTATCTAGGTATTGTGTTTGCTCAGAGCTTTTGAAACTTGGAAATTCAGCTCTAGAATAAAAATTACGATTTTAGTGTTTCATTGTTCAGTATGTTTACGTTGTTTAACACTGCTCAGATATTAGATTTCCCTTTCAGTATCTACAAAGAAACAGCTTTCTAATCTAGGCTTACAATTTATCTCTGGACTCTTAAAGTAGAAATTAAAATTATGCAGCAACCAAGGTATGTACATTATACTCTCCCCTTCCCACTTGTCCTTCATTTCTCTGTCATGGCCCAACACTGACAGACCTTGACACTGGGACCATCTATTCCCACCCCGACTCATTCAGCAATACACAATACAAAAGTGCTTCATATTAAGTATGTTTCGAAAAACCAACATGCTCCAGTGAAGTACTGAGCACATTTTTCCTGCACACTGAGTTGGCCTGAAAGCTATCTTCCATGCTACTGTTTCCACAGAACCATTCCCAAAGGTCTTGAACTCTTACCTGATATTTCTGATACCACCTTTGATCTTGCTGTGTTTCTACTTCTCCAAGCATGACATGAAAGCAACATTCCTGTATTCTTTTACATTTAAAATCAGCTATATTTCAAAGCTCTGATGTCAACAGGACAACTTTATATCATCTCCAGTTAAACATACCTGCCCAACAGATGTGAAACAGACCTTTTGTTTCACTACTCAGTTCAAGGCCAGCTACATAAGTAATTGAACAAAATGGTATTTTGTGAGTACGCCCAGGTACTTATCTGTCAAATCTTTAAAAGTCGAAACCCTGTCACTGCCTCAGGATGATGCTGAAGCATGATGTTGGATTTCCTTAGAAACACATTTAGTGCAGGCTGCTAGTGCATGCAGACATGGGAAATACAGGAATGGACACCAAAGAGAGGGCTTTATATTTGCATTTCACCCCTGCAGCCATCTTGGTAGCTTTCCCCCTAATTTCTATCCTAATGTAGACTCCCCTGCCACTCTTGGGACAGACCCAGCATGGATAGTCAAGAGTGGGGAAGAAGCAGCAATTAATCTGTCAGCCAGCTCTGTGGATGGAAAGACTACCCCTTTCGATAGGTGAGCCCCTAAGTAAGGGAACCTCTAATTTATACCTTGAAGCACCTAGGGAACAGCAATATACAAGAATTCAGGAATCAGGCTAAGAATCACACCAAAAGGACTTAAATTTCCAAGATCCACTTCTCTTTGTGCTTTTTAGTTATACTTCACTTAGCTTTGTATTTTCAAAAATCAAGGGGAGAAATCAAGAGAATGACAGGAAGACAGTGATGAAGAAATGGTAAAGGAGAGGACAGGCTAGAGAAAAGAGAGGAAATAGAGTTTCCAGTTGTTAAGCCAAGACAAAATCTTTTCAGATTTCACTAAACTTTTTTACTTTGATGACTTCAAATTCACCTCTTGAAAAATACTAGGAGAGCCTTTTCAAGAGAGAGGGAAAATACACTCTCAGCTTCATTGCCCCTGCATCACTAAACCACAAGCCCTGCTGTCTGCTATACCACCCCTCCAGTTGCATGGAACTATCTCAATATGGGCACACATTTTAGTCATCAAAGCAGCTGAAAACAGTTCCTGGGCCCCTGTCTCTCCAAAAATAAATCAGCCATTGCAGAAAGGTAAGCACCAGCCTTAACCCCACAGCACCTCCTAGGAGTAAAGCCCATGATAACAATTACCTGAGTATACTTTTCACAAAACCCCGAAATCTATGTTTTAACCTAGAACCTGGAAAAAAGCTGGTAAATTTAATGTTTCAGAGATACAACACTTTGGATGCTCCAGGTTTAAGTGTACGTAACTAGTATCAAGATGAACTTCTAATGTATGAGGGGTTTTAGCATACCAACACTGGGATGCTAGGAAAAGAGAAGGCAGTATGCTCTTCTCAAGCATTTACCATTGTTTAATTGAGTTAAATCCTAATGCCTTAACTTGCATGCCTCTGTAATATCTGTCCAGATGTTCTGTGTGCCAAGCTGGACCACCACCTCTTCCTTCTCTCTGGTATTTGCAAAGTATCAGGGAATAAAAGTTATGATAGCCCCAGTGCCTTCCTGCTGCAAAAGCCATTTATATAAGGCTTACTATATCTATTCCTCAGGTGTTAAAACTCCACAGAAATAAAACAGATACAGTAACAAAGGTAAAACTGGCAGTCATATTCATTATGTGCTTTTTCATTCAACTGTATAAACATTTACTTAGTACAATCCTTCTGAAGATACTTAGAAAGTAGCTCAAGTTCAAATCCCTGTTTCATTACAATGCTAAAAGGATATTCCCCATATACCATATATCCAAGCAGAAAGTATGGGTAAATATTAAACTTGTCCAGAGCACTGGGAAACAATCAGGAACACACCATATACATAAGCAACAGTGCAGAAGTGCCAGGCATTTAACTACCATTCTCTCAAGCTGAAGGATTTATTCCCTTGTGGAACATCTCTTTCATGAGCATCATTCCATACCACAAACTGATCGGCACTGCCAAGCCTCACAGCACATACACAAAACAACCTCTCTTTCTTTGTGTAAAGCTAAGGAGGGAATTAAAGATCTCTCCTCCCTACCCTGTATCCCTAGGATACCAAAACTGGTGTCTCTTGGGTTTCCAAGGCAATTTGGCTACTTTTACAGTTTTGGAGGGGAAGTTCCTTAAGGCTGCTAGTAAAGCAAACTCACCAGGGAAAACCAAATTGAGCTCTTCCCACTGCTGAAGGATGACAGGATTATTTCTGTCACTTCATCTCCCTCCTTAAACTCGTTCCCAACTTCTGTGCAGCACAAGCACAGAGAGGTAACTGAGGTGCAGGGCTTTATCTTGTAAGTCATTTTTCAGTGCTCAGGTGTTGGATGGAACTGACTTGTCCTCAGTCATAGACATGAGAAGACACAAAAGCTCATTTGGCTCAGGACAGTATGCAGAAAGAACTGAGCACGGTATAAGACAATGGAGAGAACCTCTGACCTTATATTCTCAGAGCAGACTTGGATTTTATGTATCATATAGAGATATCTGGCCAATAAAATTCCACCCTAGGGTAAAATAATTGAGCTACCTCAGGATGGAGGTCCCAGAGAACTTCACTTGTACTCAACTCCTTGCACAGCTGCCTATATGGGAAGGCACAGTTTTGCCATACAACATTTAACGCAGAACTTAATTTACTTGTCAGACTATAGTAAAAGAAACAGAGACACATGGTGCTATAATAAGCCAGAAGCAGGACTTCGCAAACTAATTTTAAAACGATAAAAGAATCCTAGTAGAAAATCCTGAAGCTATTAAGCATTTTCTGAAAAGTTCAGGCAAAACCCCAGCAACAGCCAGCCATGCTCAGTAACACAGTAGCAGAGTTCTCTTTAAAGCTATTTATATTTTCTCTGCACAATAACAAATACTGTTATCTCCAACAGCATGTAAAAACCTTTACTAAAAACATTATGCATAGGATAACTCTCTTGCAATAGACTAGGAAGTGTCTACTAAAAAACAGCTAATTCAGAAATAGCACAGGAAAAGTGGAAGAAGTTATTGGACAGTATTTATTCTCTAATATCATACACTGAAGATGATCAAACCCTGATGGAGTCAGGAATGCTGGCCACTCTGATCATTATATGACTTACTGAATAGCAAAATATTACTCACCTACTATATCTCCTCTAATTGATATAATTACCTGCCTAATGATAAACGTTAAAATCTTCTGTTAACCTCATTCATGGCTCTCTGTACAAAGAAACAGAAAATCTAATATATATGAATATATATTAATAAAACTGATGAACATTGTGGAAATTGCTGTACCAAGTGATCACTTCATACTCAGCTTATCAAACCACTGACTTCAAGTCCCTTGAGTGCTTCTAACTAGGCAATAGCATATTATAAAAATCTCTTCCTGATACATCTTAAATTTAAGACTATATTCTGCAGCACAAGAACTGCACTCCCATCTTAGGCATGCTGAAATGGAACGGTAGTAACAGTATTCAGCCCTCTGTAAAAACCAGTTTGAGTACTTGACATCTTCCAGCAAATTATTTTCAAAATACAGTTATGTTTTATTATTAAATCAAATAATCTGATTCATTTTGTAAATGAATGTAATTTACAAAATTACGTCATCTCTTTCCAAACAACAAAGCAAACTAATATCAGTTCCAGCTAATTTATGGTCTTTGTAACTTGGAAGCAACAGCTATAGTTTCTCATAGTTTATTATTTGCCTACTAAACGCTATTAAATGAACTTTTTATTTAAATTTAGCCCCCAAAATTCAAGTTTTTATAAATACAAGCACTAATGGAAATGTTTCCATGAATACAAAGATGCTTCCAATAAGAGTGTTTGCACAGAAGAAATTAACTTTGTCTCTGACATCTCATATCCAAAGCTTCACACTACTGAAAACCTTTGGTCTTTGTTTACAAATGTTAAAAGATTCAAGTGAACTGATTTGAGGAGAGAAACTGAATTTTAAATTGTTAAACATGGGGAAAAAATGGCAGTCCTTCTTGCTCAATCCATTGGAGTGAGCTTTTCTAGTTATAAGAGATGATTTAAGTAATGAGCACCAGTAACACCCATCCATTTAGTTACTCTTACCTCAATAATATACAAAACCACATTTTTGTAGAAGCAGTACAGTATGCATTTGGTAACCCGATTGTAACTCCAAGCACCATGGACCAACAGTAGCTTCTCCAAGTAGGAAAACTGAAAGACAGAAAAGTAGTATTTACATATAGGAAGAATTGATAAAAAAATTGGTTGAAAGTTAACACCTGTCCTCAAGGAAAAAAAAAAAGTCCTCAAATCAGCTCTGAAAGCAGTTGAAGTACAATATTTAAACAGAAGATATATGCAAAAAATAACTCTTAAAATACTTAAAGCTAAAATCTTTTTTGTAGCAAAACTTCTGAAGGTTTTAAAAAGCAGTTTTAAATGGCAAAAAATCTTCAATTGTCATTACCATCCTGATGGTAAAATCGATGTTTGAGCGCTTACAAGGTTCAGAATCTCCTTTCCCTGTGTAAAATGAACAACCTAATAAACAAAACTGTCTTGGGCTGAAATAAAATACACAAGAGGGGAACAAAAGCAGAAAAACAGATGAATTTATAGAGAATAGATACTTACATTAATATTTTCTGCCCACAAAAGGTATGTGATTGTGTGTTATATAAAATATTGTATAAAGAAAAGGGAATTGGGAAAAAAGGGCAAGTAAATGAATCTTGTATAATTGTGTACTTTTTAATGCTTAGTTTGAACCCCAGATGGAGATCAAATTCAGAACTTTTGAAAATTGACTTTTATGGAGCCAGCATTACAATCCAGAGTGGGAAATGCATAATTTTCTAGTCTTGGCTTTGTTAGAGACCCTTTTTATGACCTGCTGCATTCCTCTTTTGCCCAGTTACCCACAGCTCAAGGTGATGACTGTGTTTACTGCTTAGCATGCGTGTACCTGAAGGAATCTTGGACACTAAGGTAATTATTTACTTTGCTTCCTTTTCCACAAACTGACTTGACAGGAAAACACTGACTTCCTAAATTTAGATTCTAGACAATTTATTTTAACCAAAACTTATCTGAAATTGAAATCTACAGTAATGAGTTAGGAGTGTTGTGAGGCAGCTCTGCTCCCATGCTTTACAGCAATGAAATCACTGAACCACAAATCCTGTAAGGACAGCCTCTCTCACAGGCATCAGCAACTCAGATTTCTTAGGATATGCCAGCAGAGGAGTAGAGAAAACAAAACTGAACCAGGCTTCACTGTTCACTGCTTAACTTGAGCTAAAGCTATAACTGGGACGCTCCCAAGGGAGTAGCTGACCTATTAGACCCCTAATGCCTCAAGTTAATATGCAGGAGAGCTACAACTTTCCTCATCAAAATCACTAAAAAAACACCACCAAGGTGATGGGAAACTTGCCACAATGTCCTTACAAGCCATCCCAAACCTCTTGTGGAGAATAGTCAGAAACAGCCTGAGAACGTCTCTGCTGAATCTAACAAGTGAATCTTGGATGTGTTCTTCTTGAAAGCTCAAGGCAACAAAAATTCTACCATTAATTGCTCTTGTCTGTGCTCTCATGAAAATGAGTGCACTACAGAGCATAGCAAGGAAGATACTCAGAGCCTAAAGAACACACAGCCTGGTCACACCAGTGAAGAGGCCCATTAAGACATGGCAAAGAACTGAATTTGCTTTTATGCTGATATTATGCAAATACACAGCTACTGGCACAGAGCAGTACAGACAGGGACTCTACCAAGACACTGACCTTGTTTGGCTGCTCTTGTATTTACAGTATTTTAAACCAGCAGGAAACATTATGACCATCTGGCCAGCCTACCTGTGAAACAGTGTCTAAGTTTTTACAGTTGTCTCTATATCAACCCTAGCATAACTTGTTTTACACAGAGGTTATCTTCCAGCATCTGTCTTGACTGAAGGATGAGGTGATGGTATGTTGCGGGAGCTTTAAGACAGCGAAAAGGCATCCACAAAACAAGCCAATTTTTCCAAAGAAGAAAACTGAAACAACAACATTTGTTGAAGAAAGAAGGTTTCTTAATTAAGAAAAGGAAACAGTCCCTAGACACCAGATGTTCTCTGGATTAAGATGATAAAGCTATTTACTGAGAAAAAAAAAAGTTATTAAAGTCTACTACTGTCTCTCTAACTAGTTAGGACATTTGATTTGGGAATTCTCTAAATAGAGGTCACTGATGCAATTTCATTTCAAGGGAAAAGGATGATTCAAACAGATGCTCCTTGCACCTGTGGAAGCTATTTCAAGTGGAGTCAGACACAAGCTGGCTTTTTATTTTTGTTTGGTTTATGCTTTGATTCTCCCTGGAATCCCAAATGAGCCTATATAGAGACTCTCTCTTCCCTAAGTGCCTACTTCTGGCAGCATTGCATTTGAAATAGCATTTGAACATGAGATGCTACATTACAGTGGTCGTCTTAAATTACTCAATAAGAACGTACTCTGCCTTCAAGGCATGCACATACAGTAATGTTTTAGTGGGAGTTATATGTCTTCGTTGAAAGAAATACACTCCATGGAGATCAAGTTTTTCTTTTGAACACTAATTTACTTTTTTTTTCCTTTTTTTTTAAGCACATACTACCACACAGTATTAGTCTCCTCTACTAGAGGGACTTTCTTACATGTTTTATAATTTAATCAGTACAAAGTTCTTCTACACAATCACAAAAGAAACAGTTCCATGATGTTTCACTAATTTTCAAATGCTGTAATTCTGTGCTGGTGTCACCAGCTATTATTTCATATTAAATGAAAAAGATTCATCACTATTGTCAGTAACTTGCTGACTGGAATTTAAACCAAGAGCAGCTTCCATGTTCTAATACTAAACTGAAATACGAGGAGGGAGAATTTATGCAAAAGCAACACATGAATGCGGAATTACTTCTCCAGATTTAAAGCTACTGTGACACAAAAGAAATTACATATGTAGGGCCTTCTACAGACAAAACTCTTGCTGCTTATGTTTAGTTACCAAAGCAGAAGTAATAAATGATCTGAGGAAGTCCAGGTAAAGAGTATTCCATTAAGTTATATGGCAGAAGCTATATATAATGCACTGAAATTAAAAATGTAAAACTCATTACAAGATATCAGAGACAATGACTACGGCAGTTCCTATACTGGTATATATTTGGAATATGCTACTGTTCATAACAGAAAAACTTGGTAAAACTGCCTAAAATTCTCAAGATAGATTTTGTGAAAGGTCTGAGTTATTCAAACCTGAAACTGAGTGTTTTTCATCAGAGGTCAGAATAGAGCAGCAATACAAGACTGCCACTTTGCTTCTCAGCAGGGTTAACACAATAAACAATTATCTGTGGATACAGCAGCATTATCTTTGCCTTTTCAAAACCTTGCCTGCTACTGGGAGCTATCAAAAGATGGTCATTTTTCACGTCACTTGGTAGAACAAGTCCGACACCCTGCCAGAAGGGTGTCTCCTGTCACTGAGGAGACAAGGGATTGTCTCTTGCTTCCTGTCAGCTTGATCTGGTTTTGCCCTGCATCAGTCTCAAACAGATAGAGCATCTCAGGTGGAAATAGTATTCAGAGGATATTCAGCAACTGAAGCACCTTTTTCCTTTCTGATTTTTCTTTCGAAATCTTGATGCTAAATTGTGGTTTCTTCAGCAAAACAAACAAACAAAAAAGGCTTTTAACTCCTCTTTTTAGCTGCAATAATCAGTTTCAAATTTGATGAACTAGTTTAGGAGCACTCACCCAAATAATGTCCAAAATAACACATATAAAATGAAAATGCTGGCCAGCTCTCTAGAACTGTGATCAATTCTTGGATGCAACACAGAGGGCAGGGCGAAATAAAGATAGAGGAGACACCTCAGATTAAGAGCTGCCAAACAGCCAAATTCTCACACACCTGATTATAGTACCTACTCATGGTAAGAGAAGAGTTTGCACCAGGACGGATCAGTTACTTAAAAGCATATTAACACAAGCATCACAGAAATTGCTTTCTCCTGATTACTGAAGAACCAAGATATTGTACAGTTGTCAGGAGGGAACTACAACTTTGAAGAGAGGTGGAGCTTTGCCCTGAAGAAAACAAAATCATAACAAATACCCAAAACATATCCAAAATATATTCTAGACAGCTGCCTGGAAAAGGAAACAATCAGAGAGGCTTCTAGCTAGAAGAATCCAATCGAGCACTACATGGCTGCACAGCGCATTTCTCAAAGATGATACGGCAGTTGTTCATTCTCGCATCTGACCTGTGCAATGGCATAATCCGAGCAATTGGTTGCCTGCATGCCCTCATTGCCACTGATCCCCACTCCAACGTGAGCTGTCTGGATCATTCCTACGTCATTGGCACCATCCCCAATGGCAAGTGTTATGGCATTGACGTGTTTCTTGACCATGTCTACTATTTCAGACTTCTGTAGAGGAGATACTCTGAAAAGGAGAGAAAAAGGTGTCAGTTTCTCACATGCTGAGCTATGTGCCTTTCCCAACAGAACAGCTGTAACCTACATTTAGAAGTAATCAAAGGCAGTTGCTGGGAAGTTCCTTTATTCAACAACTAAGCCTCAGAAACCTGTGCCAAACTATTTCAGAAGAAAAAAGTGCTTTAAAAATAGTTTTACATTTACCTACTTGCCGATTATTGATGCAAAAGAGACCAAATCTATATAAAAGGTTTCAAAGCTTTGTTTTCCTTTCCCAGCCCCTCCTAACTGCCATAACATCGGTGATGTTACATTGGGAACATCAAAGTGAGTTTCCTCTCCAACTATGACAGTTTACAGATTAACAGTGCAGGCTTCCTGGCCTCCTCTCATCACCATCCAGAAGGAGAAAGACCACAAATACATTCAGAGGCATTTTCAATGGTTTGTAAAAGATACTGCAGGCTTACTTTATTATTAAACCAGTTCTGCTTAACATCTTTATCAATGATCTCAATGAGGGGATTGAGTACACCCTAAGTCAGTTTGCAGATGACACCAAGTTGGGTGAGAATTTTGATCAGCTGGAGGGCAGGAAGGGCCCTGCAGAGGGATCTAGACAGGCTAGATTGATGGACCAAGGGCAGTTGTATGAGGTTCAACAAGATCAAGTGCTGGATCCTGCACTGGGGTCACAACAACTCCAGGCAGCACTAGTGGCAGAGAAACTGCCTGGCAGAAAAGGACCGGGGGTGCTGGTCCTGAACAGCAGCTGAACACGATCCAGTGTGTGCCCAGGCAGCCAAGAAGGCAAATGGCATTCTGGCCTGGATCAGCACTGGTGTGGCCAGCGGGACCCAGGCAGTGACCATGACCCTGTACTCAGCACTGGTGAGGCCACATCTTGAGCTCAGCTTTGGGTCCATCAATTCAGGAAAAAAAATTGAGGTGCTGGAGCATGTCCAGAAAAGGACAATGGAGCTGGGGAAGGGTCTGGAGCACAACTCTTACGAGGAGCAGCTGGGGGAGCTCTGATTGTTCAGCCTGGAGAAAATGAGGCAGGAGTACACACCTAATCACCCTCTACAATCACCACAAAGGAGATGGTACCAAAGCAGGAGTGTCTTGCCCTAGGTAAAAGATGATAAGGACAAGAGGAAATGTCTTCAAGTTGTGCCAGGGGAGGTTTAGATTGGATATGAGGAAAAAATTAAGGGAAAGGGTTGACCAGTATTGAAACAGGCTGCCCAGGGAAGTGGTGGAATCACAATCTCCAGAGGTATTTAAAAGTCGTGTAGATGCAGCACTGAACGACACGGTTCAGTGGTGGACTTGTCAGTTAGAATTATCTTGAAGGACTTTTCCAACCTTAATGACTCTCTTCCCACCTCCAGCTGACCTCCTCATTTGCTAGGCCATCTTTCCAATCTCAGACTATGCAGGTCAGATCAGCAAGCACAAGGCCGTTTCTTGATCTCACATACGTCTTGTGTGCGGGTGCAACTTTGACCTCAGCGATGACCTTACTCAACTCCAACTCAAAAGCAAAAGACTGACTTCATGATATCTGAATATCCTTATCAGATTTATTGGCAGTTACTTTAATCTGATTCTTCTCTCATTTCATATCAGTTTCAAGTCAATAAAAATTCATGGAATTCAGAGTTGAACTAGTCTAAACCAGGCAAAAGTGGAAAAATACTCAGGACTATGTTTCTAAATTGGATAAGACACCCAAAATGCCCTTTTGTCATGGAAAAGGTAGATCAGGTTACCAAATCATGAGGTATTTTGGAAATACCTACATGTAGATTAAATATTTCCATTCTAACCCCATCTGTACAAACAACCTGAATTCCTTTCCCCATCAGTTTTAAAGTTCCAAATTATTTCGTATTTCCTTAAATAAAGCTTTAGACAAAACTTTTCCACATCTCAAGTGAGCCGCATACCACTCAAAAAAAAAAAGTTACTGAAATCTAAAAGCTTTACTATTAAAATAGGGGGAGAATAGGGAGCTTGGGGAACAGGGGAGACAGGTTTTTTACATGGCTTTTTTTTTCCCAGAGTTTATATCCTGTGAGAGCAACGTATAGCCATTTAATACACCCACCTGGATCACTGCTGATTAAAAAAAAGCAGAGTTGTCTTGCTTAGCATTATGCTTTATGGCCTTGGTTTTGTTTAGTAAATAGTAAATACCTATATAGGTGTTTTATTAGCAAATAACTCTTAATTACACAGTCACAGGTGTGTACTCCTGCCTCACTACTTGATGAGTAATTTGGGGAAAAAGAAACTTGCTAAACTCAAACTTCACATGTGAACTAAACCACCTGAGAAGTGTAGCAGCTGTCCTGTTCCTAAAAGCCAAATACAGGAAAAAGTTAACTAAACCATAAAATTTACTTAACACCATTGGATAGATCTATTAAGCACTCCACTACCTGGCAGTGAAAACGCCACTTGGCACTGTGGAGACCCAGTTAAATTACCAACACAAAACCCCAACACACCAACCTATGGAGCACGAAAGCTGTTGGTTTTTAATTATAAATCAGATCTGAGTGTCATCTACACCAAATCTTAACTTTTCTCTCATACATGCACACACACACGCTCCTCCCTCTCCCCCTGTACTCACATAATAAAATACTAAAGCATGGAGCAAGGAGTCAAAGGGACTTCAAGCCATAAAATGGAAACTCCAGAGGGATTTGGGGCCAGTTGTGGAGGATTTGGAGTGATAAGTGCACAGTTCCCCATTACCAGCCCCAGAGGCTCCTCCAGTACACAGGACCATATACTTTTGGCAGTTCCCTCATGCAATTATTTCTTCACAGCAAAGTAATGCACATATCTGTTAACAGCCTTCTCAGACATACACTCTTCTTGGAATTTCAACTTATGTTCAATTACCTTTCTGTTACATAGCAATAGAAATAACTAAGAAGTGTCGTTTTCAAATATGCTTAAAAGAGCAGGGGAAGGTAAAAAGACAAAATGTGAACAGCATCTCTGACTCTGTAGTTTAAACTAGCAGCTTGTCTACAGACACTTCAGACATGACCAGAATGTGGCAGAGATGCTCAAGCTTCCTCTAGTGCAGTTTAGCTGGGACATGTCAAGCAAGCTAATGCAGCCTGTGTTCACTTCTGTGCCTACAGGGTAGGTATGGTTTCAGATTTTAAGTCAGCTTTGCCATTAGCAACCCATTATTCGGCAAGTCAAGGGAATGTCTTTATAAAAGTGCATTTATCAGCTACATAATGTTTTACTGTCTTAACCAAATGAAGTTAATTACAGCCACAGTTACGTAGCACACAGTTAACGTTTAACATCCCTATATGGTTAGTATGGCTAAATGAACTACCAGAAATGCTACACATGGATTTTAGATATCACAAATATTTATGGACTTGGTTTAAGAAGATGAAATCTAAGACAACATTTCAGCACACAGTATTACTTGATTGTAGTTATTTCTCCTAAACAGCAGCTCTATAATAAACATCTTCTTTGACCCTTAAACAGCAAGTACAGCCCGCAACCTCAGAGAACACATTTTGTTGCACACAGTATATTAGCTACAAAAGCTGCAAATTGAGATGATTACTGATTTCCTGAAGGGTTTTACACCTCTCCGCCCCCAAGTCACTGACTCAGCCTCCAAACCTCATTTGCTCCTTGTAATCTGTTTGGCACCAACACACTGCATTAGGTGACATTAATCCCCTTAGCCAGATGATCAGAGCTATGGTACAATTCTGCACATTTGATAAGCTGTCTACAGGAAAAACTGAAGATTATAGCACAGGATACTATTAAACTGCAGCTCCCCCAGGTACAGCCAAGTTCACAAAGATTATGGATAAACGCATGAGTTCAAAGGAAAAAGCACAAGGAAAGAACTGACTTCTTTGAAAAAAAATCTGCAGTGACAGAATTGGTACGTATCATTTGATGGAAGATCCCTGACTTTCACTGCAGAGTTCACTGCAACACTATCAGGATGTAAGTCTTGCCTGGGTATACAAACAAATAAGAATTAAGATATGAATAAAGCATCAGTTGCATCAAAATCTTTTGCTTGCTCTTGTATTCATTCCCTGGTCAGACAGCAGTGCTTCTTATAAACGTTCTTTGAGTGCCACTCAAGAGTTCACTAAAACATTTTCATTTATACAGAAATTATTTTTATTGCCTCTGCTCAAAAATGTCTTTGACAACAGATTGATTCTCTCCTTTACACATACTTGAAGAAAAAATGAAGTCAGGTTTCAAGTACCACAACTATAGTGATGGCTACAATCTGATAAGATCAAGTCTTCAGATTCTTGCTTGAGCTCTTTCCCTGACTATCTGAATTTAGCCTACACAGGCTACAAGAGAGCCTGAAGTCAAGACTTCACCTTTATAAAGTGCCTATCATTCAGCATCTGGCTATACAATATAAAGTGTCCATGGATGATGGCAGGTATATGTGAAGTTAAGTATCAATCATGCAGCAGAGCTGCTCTTTGCCCACCTCTGGGACTTCCTTCTGATAGCCTTGCCCTCGAGAATGCAAAAGCTAATATGGAAAACAGAAGGTTCTTGTCAGTCTCAAACCTGCATAGTCTTTACCAGCATCTTTAACAGATTACGACAGAAACGCCTTTTCATCCTGACGAAGATGACTGATACCTTCATATCACATTGCTTCCTCTGTAATGAGATGAGTAGAATCAAGAGGAGGCACAAAGAACCACACCTTGTGAAGAAGCTGGGAGAGAAATGCAGCCCAGAGCCAAGGATTCTCAGGAAAGTATGGACCTAACTATCCATAGGTTTCTTAAATTCATAAGGAAACAGTGGAAGGAGGCAGGGGGTAAGTACTTTTCAGGTAACAATATACTGTACTGTTATGTCGGTGAATACTTTAAGGTCCCTCTTGAACTTTGAGGAGGCTCATGAAAAAATAGCACAGGGCACAGCACAGAGCAGGAACACAGATGGTTTCCAATGAGGATGTCAGTGGCTTCCCACTAACTTCTGCAGATCAGGTCCAATGGCTTTAAATATTTCATTTGCATTTGCTTCTTTAGCCGGAATATACTTTTACAAGCAAAATTCTTACCTGACGTGTTTTGTCTCTACAGGAAAGCTCTACTTGTATGATCTGGTCTTAGGTGCAAGGAGCAGGGAGCTGGACTTTCGGGTCCCTTCAAACTTGAGATAGTCTACAGTCCCACTCAGCATTTCACTGAGAGGTTTGTTCAAGGTCTTTATTTTTTAAGAGAACTTAAGCAAGATGAATTCAGCTTGAATTTTTTCATCAGGAATACTTTATGGGACAACCAGAGCAATTAAATTCTGTCATAATTAAGTGAAAAGTTTCACAAAAAAAAAAGACCCAAACAAAAACCAACCAATACAAAACCCCCAACAACTACAAAAAAACCCAAACCACCAGTGATGATATTTTAAAATAAATATCAAACATTTTATTTAGAAACTCATTTTTGTACCAAAGTTTCTTAAAACCTCTGAAGTAAAAACATGAAACCATCAATTTTAACCAAGCAAAGCAAAGCAACAGAACTTCAACTTAAATTTTTAATGTACTTCAACTGATTAAAAACAATAAATTCCTTTACTGCACACTTTGTGCAATCTACAAGGCTATCCCTCTTATTCCCAGAGTCCCTCTAACATATCAAGATAGATGCAGTGACAAATACAATAGGAAGGACACAATCAGCACAGGCAGCCCTGTGTCACACCAGTCAGCTACACTCCATAAGATCTTGTCAGTAGGAAGTGATAAACAGTTTTCTTAATTCTGTCCCTATGCATACCTGCATTTATTGCAGTTACAGATGTATGACAGCAAGTGATGGCGACTGTAAATAATAATTCTCACACAAGGCCCTTAAACTACAGCTGCATCACTGAAGATGCTTCAAAGAGTAAGCTGGATATAAGCCCAGATGGGAAATAAAGATGCAGTATTTCAGAAAATAATTTGTTTTATTTATTCCATTTGAGTCTAAAGGACCAAATAAAGACAGGGTTCTGCTACAGAACTAGTAAATGAGACTGTCAATTGTTTAGAAAAAGATACATGATCAATAAAAATAAAGTAAGTAAATCCTACTAGAGTCCTTTTATTCAGATATATATATAGAGAGAGAGAGAGAGAAAAAGATTAAGTAATTTTTAAGAGATCATTTTATATCCAGACCATCTTACAAGGCTATGAAGAGAGGCAGTTCCACAAGCTCTTCCACACCTAAGCAAGGCACAGTTTCATACTGATTGTCAGCCATGTCCTGTGTTCTGCCATGTGTTGGGTTTTCTGGGAATTTTTTTTTGTGGGTCCCTTCCACAAAAACAAGGAGACTAGAGCATTTCTGTTGAAGGTTGCATACTTTCCACACTCCCAATTCGATATAAAATACTCTGAAGACACTCCAACCCATGCTTTTAAATTTTTAATGTCCATTTGTGAAAAGAGGAAGGCAAGGAAGGAAGCTGTTTCAAGTATTGCCTTTTTCTGCTTCCATGCCATAACAGGCATAAACACAAAGACATTAATGTCTTTAACATGAAACATGAAATTGATATCCTACTTCCTTGAAATGCCTTGTTAATGCAACACAAAAGGCCCTTAAGAGTTTACCTTTATTGCAGTGAACATGATTTTACCCTGTTCTATCATAAAATACACTAGTACTTCAAAAAAGCTCAGTGACCTCATCTGCAGAAAAGGCAGATGAGAGACAGCCCAGAAAGCTGAGAGCTATGAATAACATTGTCATAAGTGTATGCATTGGTTCCCAGAAAAAAAGCAAGATAAATTCACACACACTAAAAGTAATGCTCAGAAAAGAAGGAATAGTACCATTATATTATATTTAGCAGTTCTTAATTATGCAGTTGATTTTCTCCTGACACATACCAACCTGCAGATTTCAAGAACGTGTCATCCGAACAAGGGTTAGGCCTAAATTGCAGCCATGATGCTCTGAGATATCTTGGATAATCTTATAACGATACAGTAATCCACAGAAGAAAAGTGAACAAAAGCACACATCATGTTGACTCAAAATGTGCCTTGCATTGAATGCTTTACATTCAGTAATTTCTCTGAACTTCCTTCTCCTGCTGACAACTTTCATAGGACTGGCTCTGGTGCAGTACCTACATTTCTGGAGTCAGCACTGAGTGAACTGATGGGATAATTTAACGTTCAGAAAAGGCACTGAAGGAATTCATCAATTCATCCAATTCATCCAACTATATATAAGTGTCTTCAATGGAGACATCTCTATCTGCACTAATCAGGCCACACTCCTTTCATAGTCAGAGAGAAATAGGCACTTCTAGAGTGCAATTCATCTGGCTTTAGACACGTACTTTTAAGGTTGTAGTTCATCTCCTCTTAAAACTGCTGCTTTCTCTCAAGCAAGGTAAAGGGAGCTACAGGTAAGTGGTTCACACGAAAAAGTCACAGAATTTCACAGGATATAAACCTGTCTTTTACATTAGAGCAGTGCTAAATACTTTTAAATTAATCAAGTGCACAGGCTTTTGCTCTCCAGTTTTCTGGTAAGGTAGAATGCCTGCTTCCTCCTGATATGGCCATCTGATGCTGAACTGACTGACATACCTTCCCTTCTTCTAAAATCCTCACTTCTTGACTCTGCTTCCAGCTCTTGCTAATACTTTTGTATAGCCCCATCCCTTTTGAACAGACCACCAGAAGCCTTACCAAACCTCTACTGGTTTCTGTAAGAACAACCTCAGCTTCATCATCCGTTGTCATTTCATTTGCAGTCTCACTTTTCCATACTTAAGTTGTTTCCTGAGCAAACAGTCCTTCAAACTGCTTCACTCATCCAAATTTATCAGACTGGTTAAAGTCTGTTTTTTTAATTTTAAAGAGTTTTACATTCTATTTCACCTATCATCAGGAGTCTCACTTCATCTTACAATAAATACGAAAAAAATCTTCCTTCAGTTTTTATATCCAGACCACCAGTCTCACTGGTGTGCCAGTCACTTGACTTTCTGAGCAACATATATTACCTCTAAATTTCAGATTATCAGAACAATCTATTTTTGATGCCTAGCAGGGCTCTAAGTCAAAACACATGCATACTTCTACATGCTCACAGGACATGGGGCAGTTTTTTTAATTTAATGGTTACCAAAGCAGTTCCTTCTGCATCACTCTAGATAGATTAGATATGCCTTAATATAAAGCTCTCTTTGTAGTTATAAAGGCCCTGAATTATACAGTCTTCTGAACAGGAAGAACACAAATTAATTTACTATCTTTTTACCACAAAAAAAATGTTTTTGCTAATTATACGGGTTTTTTTTAAACATATGTATCACTAGAGATTTTCTCACTTGCATTTCATATTTCAACAACTCATTTGCGTTTCACAGTTGCCATTGAAATGATCTTCAGAGGACAAGGGCTAGGAAATAATTTCTTTATAAGCTAGATTCGAGGTATTAAGCAGTGTAACAAACACAGTGCTCCAGGGAACACAGGGTTAAGTTTCAAGTCAGCATCTTCTTCCTCTTTGATATCTCTCCCTGCATGTTTCTGTCTTGAATGCCCTTCCCCCAATCTGCTTTATGGTGCAAAGATTAAATACAGAAAATCTAGTTTGAAAAACAAATTATTTGCAAAGTGATGAGTTGGCATAAATACAGTGTTGAATTAAAGACTATTTTACATTTTAAACTATAATGGTCACTAGTGGTAACAACTATATGTTTTTAAAATGAAACTAATATATCAAATTAATTTTTAGCTTCCCTCACCCCAAGCTGATTAAGGCACATTCATTTCCATGCTAATCAGTCTGAGCAGTTCTCATGCAACACAGAAACCAGTCTCTTTCTAATGACAGAGCAAAAAAATTTCAGTCTGCAAAACATACAGATAGTCTTTTTATAACCTTGAGGACATGCACATGGAGCCAACAGCCGTGTATTTCACATAGCAGAGCTGTTTACAAAATCCTGCAGCACATGATGAAATTAGGTGAGGATTCACACTATGTCAATTAATAAGCACATCAGCCCATTTAGTGAGCCTCTGTCCTGTGGCGAAGCCAAAAGATCAATTGGAAGAGCCAGGGTGAGCACCCGCCTCTAGAAACAGAGCAGCAATACTGTGAGGCCATCAGTCACGCCACATACGTGGCCATCATGGAGTCATAGAACCATCGAAGTTGGAAAAGACATCCAAGATGATCAAGTCCAACCATCAGCCCAGCACTGCCAAGTCCACCACTAAACCATGTCCCAAAGTCCCATCTACAAATCTTCTAAATACCTCCAGGCACAGTAATTCAGCCACTTCCCTGGGCAGCCTGCTCCAATGCCTGACCACATTTCCAGTGAATTTTTTTTCCTAATGTCCAATCTAAATCCCTGTGCAACTTAAGGCCACTTTCTCTTATCCTGTCACTTGCCATTGGTGAGAAGAGACGGAGCTGCATCTCCTGGTAACCTCCTTTCAGAAGCCTGACAGGTGCTGTGCTCCTCCACTCAACTACAGCTCAGAAATATAAAATAAAGCAGCTCTGGACACCATTACTGTTGTAAACTACTGCTGCTTTCAGGATCATGTACCTAAGAAACAAACTACAAACACTGACATGGAAGGAAGATGAGGGGATATGTAGCCAGCAGATTTGAGAGATTTTGCTATTTCAGTAGCTCTACAAGCACTGATAGATTTTTTTTCTCCCTTCTGAACTCTAGTAACTCTACGCGATTTACTTTTCTCCTTCTCTATGAAATGTTTCCTGGAATTTAATATAAAAATGCATATAAATGATCAACTTGCAACTACATGTTATAGTTCAAAAGCCTAGTACCTCTGAATTACATGCTCCTGGAACAGACAAGATAGACACAATCTGAAGCAGAGCATCTTACCCAGTAATCATCATCACAGGGCTGCAATCATGAAGAGGACTCACTATCCAAAGTGGAAGTACCACATTCGTAAAAATGTGAGCCTTTCAATTTCAAAACTATCTGTATACCTGAAAAATCAGGGTTGTCATGTATCACAGAAGAGAGGTGAGGTCCTGAATTTTCCATTACAGCACCACCAAAACGTAAGTTATTTTCCACCCTTCCCTTACGTTCAGTCTCTGTTGAACAAAATGCCTGCAAAGTCCCTAAATAATTAGATCATTTTTAAAAAAATAACTGAGCTTCTGTTTTCCACAATCTCTCCACAGCTAGGAAAGCTGAGCACCAGGGTGTTCCCACCTAGATTAAAAAAAAAAAAAAAATTAGACCACTTTTATATAAGAACACCATTGATAAATGGAAGTCTGACTAGGATTGGTTCACTCTTGGTCAACCATTAAACCTGTGCTCTCTGCAAAGCCAGGTTAGGTATTAACTTACTGCAGAACATTCACAGCATTCTCACTACTGCCAAACACAAGCTGAAAGAAAGAAACTTGACATTAACCTCTAACCTCAGACTCAATACAAGCAACACTGTTTTAGAATATTACTCCTTTGTTTTTCCTTCTTCCCCTCCTCACTCTTTTCTTAGCAATTTATTCATTAAGCCCATGGTTAAATCATAGCATTAAAATAGAGCATCCAGGGCAAGGGAGTGATTTTGCAGTCTTCATCCACAACCTATACTCTCAGTTAATATGACCAAATTTACATCAACAGATACAGTAATAGCATCTCTGCACATGACCAGCCACTAACACAGCCACATTCTAGGGCAATCTGTGACCCTCAAACATATGGTTCGATATATACACATATCTTGTTTAAGACACAGAAGTGTCCTGTGGTTTGTGAAAACAACACTGATAAGTAGCAGCTGCCTCTGTAAGAGCAAAATAGAAGAACAGATGGCAGAGTGAACACAAGACATATTGGTCCCCTGCACCCTTAACTGCCAAGCACCTTCCAAGGATGAGGACTCTGTTGCAGACAAGAGCATGTGAAACCGAAGCCATGCATCACAGGCTGTCACACGAGGCATAAGCACACCACTTGCTGCACTAGTGTGGGCAACTGCTGGGCAAGAGGAGGCCAACCTAGACCAGTCTCATCTCTGTCATACTGCCTGAGCAGACTGTCCTCAGAAGCTTATGCAGGCATTTTGGTGCAGTCAGGGAGAAGTCAGGATGAACACATACAGTCCAGTGGCAATACTTGCTCCTTAGAGCTCTTATTAACACAGCCTGAAATGCTTACCACACAAGGAAAAGCCTCACAAAACTCAATTCCCTCTTCTTCTCCCAAACTTGTGTTTGACTTCAGAATTATGTCTCTTGAAAGCTCCAAGCTGGCTACCTTGCTGTTACTGAAAGGGATATTCAAGAGTTTTGACAAAAAAAATACATCAAAGAAATTGCAGCTTTGATTTCCTGAACGTGTCTCAACTCTGTGAACTGTTTTTCTTTTCCACATATGATTTTTAGTTTCTCATCCATATTCCTAATCACAGGATCACCCATATCAGTACAGACAGAGCTTAACACAGGACTGTGCTCCGTGGAGTACAGACAGTTTAAAAAACTACAAATGTTTTGCTTAATATAACAAACTAGGCCAACGATTTTGCTTCCTGAGTTAGGCTAAGAATACAGAACTAGGAGCCAGATCTTCAGAATGCCAAACATTTTCACCTTTACAGAAAACACAAAACACTGCAGTTCTCATTTGGTAACATACATGTCCATCTATCACAGGACATGCTTAATTAGTACTAAGTAGCCAAGAGGAATCATGCCTTCCATCACTCTTTTTACTTAAGGGAACAAAGACAGACACAGGAATAATTACACATAAGGAGCTTTGAAACAGCATAGAGAAAATAGGTGCATTTATGTCAACTTTCTCCTGAAAGCTGGCAGAAGGACATTGCCTAAAGGACCTTCTTGCTGGACAGAAAACCAGCTTTGAAACATTTCGGCAGTCACCATAATGAGCCCCTTCCAATTAACTTGTGGTCTTTCAAGGTGAACTGTTGGGCAACTGATAAGCAGTGTAAAATACTAGCACATTACTGAGGCCAGAGGAGAGCACATTTCTTCCATAAACACTTCTTTACCCTATCAGCCTTAGAAGAGACTTGTTCTCCCACTACTACAATGATTTTTAAGCACTGGGCTTCTTCAGACCATTAGTGCCACAGCAATACTGAATTTGACGACATCCAAGTCCCAAGCATCAATGCAATTTGAAGTATCAGACAGAGCCACCTTATTATTTATTGCTAATGTAACACTTAGGTCACCCATAGCCTCAGCTACAAATGGAAGAGCTAAATAAGCCTGACCACATGAAACATCTCCTTAAAAAGATACCATAAAAACTGAGACAAAAAAGGAATTGCTTGAAGTTGAACTGTACTCACTGATGCTCTTCATGACTTAAGCAAGATTAGAAGCAAAAAACCTGGGAGAAAAAATGATGAGTTGCCCATGCTGAAAAACTTCTGGGCTCTAAAGGGAAACAGAAAAGCAGCTTTTGTGAGTTAGATAGGATACTCTCCATGTGTACCAGAGCATACCAGTACAGCTAAGCTGATGCTTTCTTTTTAAAATCCAGCCATGAAAAGCAGGTCAGCTTACAGCAACTTCTGTCTAGAGAACAGCTTTGAGCCCATGCATGCACACCTGACTTAACAATATGGCTTTTGTGGCAGCATGCAGTCAACGGTCAATTTACATAGTACGTTTTGTTTTATCTTTTAGTTTAAAGCTAAGATTGGGAAGCCTAAGTTCACTAAAATCTCTTTAGGATATACCAGAAGTTGATAAGGTTATATGTTTCACATACTAGCAAAATTCAGGTAATGGCAATTAATTTTCAAACACAACACACTGAAAAAATCCTACAGCCAAACAGGTATTGAGGTAAAAAACGAGCCCCACATTCAAATATGACTGGCAACTGGAAAGCAAGATCTCAAGATACACTGCAAAAGCGGAACACAGATGTGGTAATGTGAAAAGTGCTCAAACCCAACAGACTCAGTAGTCATATAATGAATGCCTTCTACAAGCTGCTCTACACTGTAGGACACAAGGCATGTACATAGTACCTTTAAACAAACTGTGCCTGAGAGCCTGCGGGGCAGAGGGGGACAGATGGGGGCAGCACACAAGAGGCTGATCTTAAACCTCCTAAAATCAGATGTGACAGTTGTTTTGGTAATGACAACTGCATATGAGAATCCACTGTAAGCCTGCATGGCACAGCCAAAGAGGGTTGGCTGTCTTGCTGGGCTGCCAGCACACACCTTCAGGGCACTACCTTTTATTAAACCAAGATTTTAAATGTGATTATACTTTGTACACATCTATACAATTCTCTATACCCCATTTCTCCAAACAGAGTCAGAGCAGCCTTATCAGGAGTTTGCTGGCAGTGATGCTCAAGGTATAATCAAAACCACAAAACTTCAGGAGGTCACAGCTACTCTCAGCTAACATGAAAGTGATCAAAACACCCACTTCATGACGATGGAGAGATATTATATGAGCAACTCTCCCATGAGTATAGTGGAAAACCATCAAGATCACAAACTACTAATTACCTTTAAACTCATGCTTGACTGTGACTTAAAAATCAAAATTAGCTATTTGGATTAAAAAAACCTGTAAAAACACACTGAATGCCAAAAAGAGTAAATTCCTAAATTTTCTGAATGTAAAAATAGTCCAAATAATTTACATAGAACAGAAAAACTGCTTATTCTCTACATGCACTTGGGTATAATAGTATTGTAGATGCCCTGTCATTTAATTTTTAGGAGTACAAATATTATTCATGTTCACATTGTTCAGTAAAAATAACATCCCAAACACAAACCAACACGTTGGTGTGCAGGGCAGAGCAATTAGTCTGAGGACCCAACAGTTTTAACATATTAAAGACATAACTAATACATCATACTTCATACAGAATAAAGTTCAGAGGATAAGGATTCAGTGTCAAAGTGGCAATGGTCAGAAGTAACACGAGGTTCCATCCTCAATACCATCAGTAACCCAGATGCTGACAAAAGTGATGCCCTCAACAGGTCTGAAAATGGTGCTGAACTGGGGGGACAGGATTACAAAGAATCAAAGGGCTTTTACTGAAAGGAACCTTCAGAAAATCAGGGACTGAGTTAACAAGCCTCACAGAGTCCAGAGAAGGACTAAGTTCCACATCTTGGACAAGAATAACCCCATGTACTAATGCAGGCTTGGAAATGGTCAGCCCATAATCTGGTTATGGTGGGCATCAGGTTCTGTGTGAGCCAGAAAAACACCCTTAGTGTGGTCAAGGCACACCATGCACTAGGAAGTGAACCAGGACACAAGTTATTATCAGTCCTCTCCTCAGCAGACATGAGATCTCATTGGTAGTACTGTAAAGAGCCCAGCAGAGAATTACTAAGATGGTCTGGGGTTTAAAATACTTAACATGTAAGAGGAGGTTGTGTCACCTGGGCTTGTGCAGGTAAGGGGCAGTTCAACAAAAACATTTTATTCCTGTATAACCTGGAGCTACCTGAAGAGTTTCCTGTCACATCAAACAATGAAACATGAGCCAATGGCCAGAGATTGAAAACACCTAGACTTACACCTGAAATCTCAGTTTAGTGTCAATAGAGGCTCTTCCCTACTAAAAGACTGAAACAGTCCCTGAAGAGGACTTGTCCCATGTGACGCTGTCACACAGCAAGGCCTGAGTTTCAAACAGGCTCACTTGGCACACATGCCAAGCACCTTGCGTGCTGCAGGTCTCCAGTGAGACACAGTATAACTGAGCACAGCAGTAGAGGAGTGACCTCATCTCCTTCTCCTGCATGTAGTCATCATCCCATGCAATTGGAGCATCTCCCTCAGGTTAACAGTTTTCTCCTTCCAGCTTTGCCTTTTCCTCATCCATCAGCACCATCACATCAGTCCCTTTCTCTTGCCAGTGGGAATAACCCACTGGTATTGAAGTCATATAAATAACTTTGTACATAATTTCTTTAACTTTCTTGACAACTTTTAAGTTAATAGCTCTTTGGGTAGACACTGTAAAATTTCTTGGTTATTTTTATGCCATAGACTTTTCAGTTTAAAAAAATCCCAAAACATCTGGCATAAAAAGCCAATCCATCAGAAGAAATAAACATATCTCTTGAGAAAGCTAGACAGCCAGTGTAGACCCAACAGAAACTGCTCTGATCCAGCAAAAAGTTCCACATGGTATAGATTGTTTCCAAGACGGTCAGCTTTCAAGCATTCTCCACATTACTATTCCCAAATTGAGCAAATATTAACATCTTCATCTCATTAGTTCATAACATCTGATCACAACCTACTCCTCAAAGAAAGACCTTGTAATAACAGACATTTCTAGTTTCTTTGCCTTACCTTTGCTAGATAAAGGGAAATAAGAACTAGATCTAATTCTTGCAATTTCAGAAAACTGAACATGAATAAGCAGGAGAACTGAAAACTGACTGTTAGCCTTATTTTTCTACAAAACTTAAACATATATATTTGAGTTGGAATCTTCCTAAATGCAATGTCTCATATATTTACAAGTAAGGTTGACCAAAAAACAGAGGCTTCAAGAACAACAAAACCTTTTTAAATTACATTGGGCCATAATTATCATAGTCAATGCTAACTTCTACGATAAGATTTCCCAGCCTTTTATATCTCAGACACACTTTTATTCATTTCTATCCTTTCCTGTGCTTCACTACTTATCTGTGACATTTTTAAAACAGCATTAAGTAAGACATTAGAAGAGGCACAGATGCATTTTAAGTGGCTCTTTACTCAGTTTAGTAGCTGACAGTAATCACTACAAACCCAGCCAAAAAACTAATCCTTCATGGAATTTAATGAGGCTTGAAAAAGGTCCAGATGATTAGTCAGTCCTCTGTAGAACTGGGTTTTCCCAGTAAGTTCACGTGAAAAAGTTTCCAAGGGAAGTTACATCCACATGTCATGCACAAATTATGAATATTCAGCATTACCAACTGTCTTAGCACTACTATTCCCAGCAGATTGTGCAGCAGGAGATAAAGAAGTCAACTCAGTTGTGCATGCTAATCAATGAATGAAGCAAACCACCACAAGAGCAACTTTCCCCATCTGTAGGATTCACGCAGTTGCTAAAGACTAAAGGACTTGAAAAATCAAAAAGAGGAGGGAGAAGAGGGATCCTTTCACAACGACACGGCCCAGACTGGAATAACTGCTGGTACAAACAGGCTCGCTTCCAAATACATGTGGGTCGGAAGTAACAGCACAGCTCAAAGCAGCGGCAGTCATACTGTTTACTCTCCTTTTGACATAAAAGCCTTTCCCTCTGTGAACAGCTCTTAATGCAGAAACATCTAAACGTATGCTAATGCCCAACAGAGCAATAACTTCCTCTGATTGATTCAACAGTACTGAAAGTACCACGAAAAAAGATCAAACCAAGTATTATACAAACAAGCCATGTCTTCAATATGGTATGTGTCAGCATGAAAGCTGAAAGGAGCTGAACAAGCCAGCTACTAATGTCTTGCACGGTTCTGAAAGTGGCAGTGTTCTTAAGTGCTTGCAGATAAAAGTGTTTTTCTCAAGTTGTGACATCAATTTATAGAGCTCTGTAATATAATGAAAGCTCTTTGATTTAACTTGATTTATGAAGCAAAAGCACTTCTGGTGTCTTCAGAAAAAGCATAGGAGTTTACAATAAACACAAGATAATTGACTAATTTTGCAGCCAGTTACTCTTCTGAAATCATAATTAGAGAAAAAAACATGACCTCCCACTTCCCTTTTTCTGCTACTTAAAATTCCTTCTTTCTTCCATTTCACTGACTCACCTTTCTTTCAACATCCTTTCACTGGAGAGATTCCAGTGACAAACTCCTCTGGCACTACTTTAGGGAAGACATTTTCAACTTTCCACCACTATATATATCTGTTTCTCTACTCAGCTGCTGTAGTGTTCACAGAAGAACACTAAGACACAGACACACACAAAAATAAACTTGAACCAATGGTGTATGACTCTTGCAAGTCTGCCAGAAGTAGACAAAATCTAGCTGAAATGTGTTATGTTCTACCCTTCCAGGGTTCAGCACAATATCTCTCTTTTTTTTCTTCCCTGATGCATACACTCTAATTGGAAGTTATTTAAGTGCTAGGAAAACAAATATCTGGTTATATTTAACTGACCATGTCCCAGATGAACAAAACACAAAAGGATAAATGAAATGTTCTTTAGGTACAGACAGATTACTAAATCTACTTCAGGGGACAGGCATAAAGCTAGAGGAGAGAAAGGCATTTTTATCTCTGGATAACTGATATACACAACAACAGAAATAGGATTTAGTAATCAAGATCCACTGTTCTGTCTTCAAGTGGCACAATGGGAGATGAATAGCATACCTTACCTAAACCTGATTTCAGGCAGGCAAGAGGAGGGGAAATGCTGTGGTTTTGAACTGCCACAGTCTGAAGAGGAGACTTAGATTAAGCCTGCTTCATGTGATGCCTTCAGTATGCACACCAAAGCCATTCCTTAAAAGTATTTACACATATGGAGACCTATTTCATGCATCTCAGACAAATTCAGCAATAACAGTTACTCATTAATCTCAGTCCTGGTCTCAACTTGGAAGTGACCAGCTAGAAGCCATATGCTTACAGGCCTTCAGCACTTCAGTTGTTATGCAGGCTTTCGAATGAATCATATTTCTGGATCTAGGAATCTCAGCTTCGTATAAGGAAATTGCTCACCTAGGTCCATAATACCAACAACTTTATAAATCCACAAAATATAAGTGACAAAACATCCATTATGCAAATGCACAAATCCACTGTGTGTCCTACTCTTTAGTGGCAGCCCTTTTCTATCAATCAGATAAAATGAACCAGAAGTAGAAAAAAAAGACAAAACCCAAAACCCCAAATCAGCGAACAAAAAAAAGAAAGGGAGGCAGGGAAGAACAAAAATGTCAAAGTCCTTCCAAACAAGGACCCTCTGTCTGAAAAAGTCAACTGAAAGTCAACATACTGAAGGCATATTTATTGGAGAGGAAGAGGGGGAAGAAAAGCAGTCAGGGTATGATTATTCTTTACTTCTTCAAATGCAAGAACTTGATGGCATCCAATGAAATTACCAGGAAGATTTAAAAGGAAAAGGAAGTACTTCCTCTACACTGTACATAACACCCTCTGTCCAGGGTGAGATTATAGGCTAATCTCTAATTGAGATTAGAGTTTAAACACATTCAGAGAAAAAGATCAATGCGGGATTGTGAAAACAAGATACAACTGCTGGCAACAGAGGTTTCATTCACTAATTCTACACACATTCCTAAGGCAGTCACTACTGGGCACTGTTTAAAACCAAAAACTGGATTAGATTGGGTCAGGTCCAACACTGACATTCACATAGCAAAGAAGGCTTAAGATCACTAGCTGATAACTACAGCAAATGTAAGTTTCTATATGGATTTACCACTAGTTGAAGAACAGCTGTACTGCAACATCATCCATAAAATTTGGAGATAGCCTACTAAAAACATCCTGGAAGAGAAAAGCTCACCTACTTCTAGAACTGCAATGAACTGGATAGCAGTTTGTGCAGTGAAACACAACGCACTTTCGTGATCTCTTACCACTTTGAATGAAATCCTGACAGTGAGAAGCCTACTTTTCTACATGTTCTTCTCGTAGGCAAAAAGAAATCAATTACCACTGACAGCATATAGCAACCTGAAAAAAAATATAGAATAACCTAAACTTATAAGGAATTTTGAAAAGTTGCAGTATTTTTGAACATGATGTCTTCTTGTACTCTCATTGTCAATGTCTTTCTCAGAAGAGAGGTGCTCACAAAAGAGAAAACCCAGCTTTTCCACAAAACTTCTGGATTCATATGCTTGATCCATCATCCCCTTACCTCATATTTTGTCTCTTCTATATCTGGCGGAGAGTAGGTCAGTTATGAAACTTCTTTGTTGCAGGGTCCCTTTTGCTACTGTTCTGTTCTAGGCTTAAGCAACTCCTCCATTGTAAATGAGACACTTGAAGGCTGCAGCAACTTTTAATGATCCAATCTTATGACAGTATAATATAGATCTTGACAAAAATATCCCAAGTTAACAAATTCTAATTGAATAATTAGCTACAAAGAAAATGAAAATACCTAATTCCATTTCACTGCATGTATACCACAGCTGCTTCTTTAATTCAGCAGTGAGAGACAAGAAGGTCATGCAAGAGCAATGGAACATTTTAAAAAGAAAACGCAGCCTTTAGCCATTAGTACTAAGGAAACCCTCTCGCGAAATGAAAAGCATAGGAGAAAAATAATAAAGCACAGCTATCACTACTCCTGAAACTTCAGACAACTAATGAGGAGAGTTAAATTATTATTCCATGTACTTAGGTATTTACTGATACTCTTGCTCCTTTGCTTCTTGGTTGGCAGTTGTCTCAAACACCTATTTGAGCTAACACACTTCCAGAAGGCAAAGTAAACAGGAAACACAAAGGGATAGAGAGCAAAATCCCAAGGAGCTCTCACAGGAGAGGATAACAAAGATCTAATTACACCAAGATTTTCCCCTGCAAGGATTCAGTCAGACATCATGTACATGCAAAAAGACATCAAATATTTCTCCTTAACCATTCTTGAGTTATTCTTTACCATAAAAAGCAATCTTAAAATCAGCAAAAACATTAAAACAGTATTTTACCAATTATCCCAGATAATACTTTTTATTCTTACTTGAAGTGAACGCTAACAGCAAATACACTGTGTAGCTCAAATGCATGGTTTCACCTGATCAGATGAGGGGTTAAGAGTCACCACTCACAGGAGAGAAGAATGAGAGGGCAGCAGTTTTGGTACAAGGCAGAGGATACTCAGAACATATGGGCTGCAAGTGTCTCATTATGAACGGTTCTGGAATTATTCTATAGCAAAATGTTGGGCACCACTACAGAACTGAAAGAACTTCAAGGTGAGTGTAGCTACACTGGTTTGAATGGTCATTACTCCATCTGAATAGATGTTACAGGGCTCTTCAATCTACACCCCGTACAACAAAATTTACATCAGACAAACTAGATCTTCCTTCTACATAAAATTTCCTATTTGTCTCCTTTGCTGCTGTTTTGCTTGACCGAAGATCCTCAGCTTTATTACCAACTTTTTTAAAAAAGAATACTTGGCGGAAATAACCATTTACTCCACTGAAGGATATTTTTCCTTCTGCTATGCATATTTGTTAAAAGAGAAAGAACCTGTGAAAAGCTTTGCTTTCAACACAGCACTATGGAAAGCAGACAAAAAGCTTACTGCTTCCTGAATATAGGAAACAAATACTCTTCTCAGTGCACCAAAATCCCAAGGAAGCTTCCAGCTGTGAAATAAGGGAGCTTGATGAGTTCTGGAAGAAATCTACCAACTAACACCACATTTCATCAAGTACAACATAAAATGTTGAGGGTCAGTTTTGTCCAGACCATTTTTCTCCTGTTCTGGAAAGAGAACTACAAAGTTTATTTAATCAAGTTGTAAAAGGGCAATACGACTATTTCCACCGCAAGCCTGGAAACTGCTTTGGCACATCCATGTTCTAGTTATGTTTGCTGTCTCCTGAAATCTCATCCCATTCCCACTAAAACTCCTGACTTTTAAAACAAAGAAATTCATAGAAATTAAAGTTTCTCCAAAGTTTAAGTAAAGGAAACCACACCAGTCACAAAGGGATTAAAATATCGAGAAGTCAGTTTGATCCAGAGAATTGAATGATCACAAAAGAAAGTGATTATTTCCATTGTAATGTTTACACCAGATATTGGCTGGATTCCTGCTCATATTTTTTTAATTATGCCTGTATAAACATAACTATTACACATCCAATCCAGTATCATCTACAGTTTAGGGAAGAGATGTCTGTAAAAAAAATATTTCTCATTAATGAAACAGCATTTTACAAAGGGTCACTGAAAGAATGAGAAGTCATCTCCACCAAGCAGCTGAACCTCACAGAGCTGCAGGGTTCGGTGAGAATGACCTAAGCTGCAAGCACGTTAATACACAGTCGGCTTCCTTCTCAGCATCCTGTCAATACCACCAGGGGCTGGTCTTATTTCATTTACATATGCCATAAAAAAAATCTTTCCTGGAGAAGAATATTACATTACCGTATGCAGATTTTCAACCAGGAAACTGAACTTGAGGACAGCACTCATGAGACTCAGCTCTCTTAAAAAAAATCCCCACATCGTATGTTGTAGGGAAAGAAAAAGGAATAAAGCAGACAGTAAGTTAACAGAAATTTCTTCTGTACTTTTTTTTAACATTTTGTGTTCACAAAGACAGTAAATTTCTCCACCAAAAAGAAAAATATATGCAGAAGTGCAGCAGGGCTATCTTTTTATTCTGGTACAAGAATGAATAAATTAACACCAGCATTCCTCACTGCACCAGCATTCTGTCAGACAGCTGCCCTGCCAGGAGCCTACATTCTCAATGTCTGAAAAGCTAAGCCTGATATCCTGGCCAGTTTAGCCCTTGGGCCTCTCCTAGAAGATCCTGTTAATTATGCCAAGGTCTGTTAAAGTTATGTACAGGGTTGCCTCAATACATGTCTACACAGCTAAGACTAATAGTCCTCCACTACTTTTAGTTCGTCAGGACTTCAAATGAAACAAATGAAAACCAATGGAGAGATACCAAGTGTCCCTTCAGCAATGGATTTAACATCACTGAATTACTGAACAGAATGCCACAAGGCTTCCCACTTCCTAATGCATAGCATCACTGGATGCCCATGCTGCCTGTCTGGACACAGAACTAATCTCCCATATGCTCCTATTGGCTTGACACTATTGCCTACAACAGAGATTTATGCAGCTGGTGTCAAGGAGTTCATTACCCACACACATGGAGCAGTAGGCTACCAGAAGCCTGTACCCCAGGGCTGAAGTGGATGTGAGAAAATGAGTAGTTCACAGGAGTACAGCATGGTATGAAAAGAAAAGGAAAGCAAGGGGACAGGCCAAAGAAGGTGAGAAAGTAGGCAATGGAAGCCTCTAAGATACATGTACCCAAAAGCAGAAACTGAAATGTCTACATCTTCCACTGTTCAGTAAAAACCCAAGGACAAGCTGAGAGGCCTTTGTGAGAAGGAAAAGAAGGGATAGGGGGAGAAAAGGAACAAACTACTAAAAGGTCATGACATGAGACGTTGTAGGATTTAAACACAGACTGAAGCTATTTCCTGTTTTAAAACTGAGAGAAAGTATTGATTAGTATGAAGGAGACTGATTTAGGATAACATAAATCACACTTTTCAAGAGTTGAAATGTCAAGAATGTTTTAGCTTTCAGAAAAGGATAGGGTTTTGGTTTTTTGGTATTCCTTCAGTAATAGCAAAATAACAGACTAATGCAGTAGTAGAAAACAGTTGTGAGGGCTTTTTTTTCCTGAGGAGCAAAATGGGATATTGGTGGCAAAGACAGTTTGAGACTTTTGGAGCACAGTGAGCACAAAGATAGTTTTCAGTGAAATAGCAAAAAATCCCCAAACCTAAACACACATCATTTCCAGGCAAGAAGTGCTCTATTTGTTACGTTTGGTCTTTTTGTTTGATTTAGGTGCATTGGAATGTGAAAAAGAAGAAAAAATTAAATACAAATAGCTTTGCATTGAAATTTTTAACACTTGTTTTCACTGACTTGATATGGTTGTTTGCTTTGCATCCCATTCCTTAGGAAATTTTAAAAGAATGTCGACCTTTCACCTCTGCCAGTCCTCTCCATGAAACAATGATAGGGCCCATTTATTCCAGTGTAAGTAATTTCCTCTGACTTAAGTGCATTTTACTTGTAAAGTCTTTCCTCAATCATAACTTAACCACCACACATTTATTTAACAACTGCATCCTTTTAGCCCCATGTATTTGCCACATCACCCCACAATTACATAGAGATAGATGCGTTTTGTCAATTATGACTATCCCTCACCAATTTAAGAAGAATGTGATCACTAGCTGTTAATATAAAGTTACAGAAACAAACAACTGAGAAGGCCCAAAGTAGTCAGAGGTTTGAGCAATAGCTAATGATGCAACACAATAAAACAAAACTACACTTCCACATTCTAGCATGGTCTCCAGTCTGATATACAACAGCAGTTAACTCTCCTCAGACAACTCTTTCTTCTGTTATTTACTCTGTGTGAAACACTGGACTTGAGGCAAATTACCCCAATGTGTTCACAGGCCTCTTTGCAGCTAAAGTGCCTTCTGTTCATTGCAGCTCACAGCTGGACACAAACCACTTTCATCAATGCATCTGTGACTACCTCAGTCTTTTTATCTTTCAGTTACTTAATATTACACACCTTATTAAGCTGTTACCTGCTACCAACCAGCATAGACTATTAGTTTGTACTCTGAGAAACGGGGCTTGAACTCAGTCTGTATGAACTCTCCAAGTCTCACAAACAGAGGGAACTCCCCTGAAAAACTTCTGCCTTCCCTCAACATGACTTCGCTCTGATAAGCAAAGTGACATCTGTGAACACACTTGATAAGAACGCTGCTCACATGCACAGGTTCATGGCTCTTTCCTTAAATCACTGCCATGCCTGCAACCCACTTGAAGTGCCTTCTGATCTACCGCACCTATAAACATATTTTGTCTTCATTTTGTAGCAGAAGTGAGATGTGTGTTGGGATGATCTAGCTGTAGAAGTATGTTCTGTGCTGTGGTGTGTGCTTACCCTACACTATAAATCCCACCAGTGGAGCTGGAAATGTGCAGGTCTGACCTGCACATCACCTCTTGAGCCCAGTGGTCTGCTTTCTCTCCCATTAGCCTCAAACTACTTCACATAAAAGGCTGAGCTCAACAAGCTTTTCAGACCCAAGCCAAGGCACAGGTGGACACCCATACCTTACAGACCATGGATCTACACATCTCAAAACAGCGTGTGGAGAACTCTGCAATTTGCAGATCTGCTGGAGCTGGGAGAAGGGCAGGAATTCCATCTAACTTAAATCTCCCTGGGCTCATGTAAGTTCTTTTAGAACAAAAAAATTACAGATACGGGACATCTAAAAAGGGCAAGTTTCCAATTCCTTAAATATCTTGGTTCCAGTCTTCACACCTACACTTTCCATACTAGAAAGCAGTAAGTTCTGGTAAAGCAACACTTGTTCCTTGCAAGATTAAATTCATGGTTCTTAACAAAAAACAAAACAAAAAAAACAAAAAAAAACCCAACAAAAAAACTCAAGAAAAACGAACAGACAAAAAAAACCCAAAACAAAACCAAAACAAAAACTCCCAGAATCCAAAAAAAACCACAAACAAAAAACCCCAGCAACAACCAACAAAAAAACTCCCCAAAAAACCCACAAACCAAAACCAAACCAGCAAACTAAAAAAAAAAACAAACCAAAACAAAACACCAAAAAAAAAAACCCCAACCAAAACCAAACTGCAAATCAAAAAATCCCCAAACAAAAAAACTCACACTACAACTAAACAACAACATTCAAAAAAACAACCAATTAAAACTAAAAGCCCCACGAGTACTTAAAATCCCTGCTTCTACCACTGAGGTATCCTCCCTAGATTTTTATAAGAATTAATTACAACTCATAAAACACTTTTTCTTTGTTCTACAGTTCTCATGCAGGTTTTTTTCACACATATGAATGCTTTTGGATCTCTTAATATTTCAATCAAGCCTTCTGCTCTTTGGACTAAAGGAGTTTCATTGAAAACAAAAAATTATATCTCTGACAGAGATTTTTAGAGTTATGCAGATTTCAAAGTGATGCAAGTGTCCTGAAGCAATAATCTTCCAGCAGTATGTGCAGCTTTCTTTCGAATACAAATATAATAGGGAATCCAAAGCCTGCTCCACTGAAACACTTCCTGGTTCAAAGCCTGATGTTTCATCCGGCCCAATGTCCTTGGATGTGGCACACTAAATACACTAATTTTTCCCCTACCTTGCTGCAATTATTCTGTCTTAATTACTTTTATTGACTTGGCTCCTTCACAACTTTTGATTTCCACCTTTGTGCAAGGCTTGGAAGCACCAGTTATATGGAACAGCTCCCCAGTGGTCTGAAATGTATCTCCTGATTTGCAGTACTTGTGCCCAGTGGTATAAATCCTTACCAGCAGCATTTAACCCTTCAGCACAACTTGGAAGAGCCATCCGATTGCATCCACCTGCAGCTCCAGGGTCTTTCATGAAAGAGTCTTTCAAGAAGCATATTGCATGGCTACCCAGTCCAATCCTACACTACCCCAAAACATCTATGTTAAGACCTACCCCCAAGCTGTACTGGAGCAAGAAGTGATGAAAATTTGGTTGGGGCCTCCTCTATTGTCTGCATACGCAAACTCCCTCCAAATCCCACCTGTTACACATGATATGAAGAATTTAATTAAACTAGAAAGCAGTGGTAAAGGTATTCTAGAGGAGCCATTTCTGGTTCTATGCTGTAAAACTGGGGCCCCTGCTAAGATTCCTTCCACCTTCAATGAGAAAATTCATATGACCAAGATATTTAGACTAATCTCTAATGCCTTCCCAGTTCAGAAGCATATTATCTTTTAACCAGTTACAGACCTTTCTTGATCATGGTTGACTAACTCAATCTATGACAACATAAAGCAAAATAGAAACATACATCTTTTTAAAACCTTAAAAAAACCCAAAAAAACCCGCAAAAACTCATTACCAAAGCTGGTAAATATTTTGGCTGGAAGGGGAAGTAATGGTGGGGCATGGGCCAGATACCTGCAACAAACCAAGAGCAAAACCTATATAAATTAAATAAATATCAGAAGAACCAATGGAATAACCAAAGAACTTACTTTTAGCCACACAGTTGATTAGAAAAGTATTAGGAAGAAAACAGTAGCCAGCTTAGCACAGGCTTCCTTTTGCTTGTGTTTTCAAGCCATTATTTGTAGCCAGTTGTTCCTGCACCACAACACATTCCCCCACTAAATCCCACAGAGGACTGCTCTGTGTGTCACACTTTGGGAAGAAGTGTCTCAGATAGATGTCAGTTCTCACATTTCTCAGTACTTGAAGCTGGCACTGAGCATCTTTCCCCTTGCCTGGCTGCCTCCTCTGCCCTTGCTGGTGGGATCTTCTGTGTCTGAGAATGCAAGTGTCAAAGCAAGGGCAAAAGATGCATTAAATTGATTTGTGTAAATTGCTCAAATTAGGAAACAAAACATTTCTGCTGAGGGCTATTTTCCTCCAGATAAGAGAGCATTGTTTACTCTCAAGTAATAATTCAATTCCATCTCGGTCATCTCTGGAGCACAGACACTGTTTTGTTTTACTAACTCAGACAGCAATGCTTCGGAGGGGGAACCTCCTGAGGGATGAACTTTTGGGTGGTGGAGGGCAGTGGAAGAAAGGGAGGCTGGAATTGTAGCTTGTGCTTTCACTGCTTTACGCCGTGCGCTGCAACTTCCAGGTGAAAGAAAACCAACCCCCTGCTACTCCTTCTCACTGCTGCAACAAATTTCAGGCAAGTGCTCTGCATTTCATCCTGCAACACACACTTGCCCACACTGCATGTAAAGGGGGTTCAGTGCCTTCCTTCCCAAAAAATCCATGCAGACTTCCTAAGTCTTTCTCCTCGTGGGTATAAGAAGAGCTATATGGTTTTCCATTATACTGTAAGCAAAGATATTTTCTCCATCCTGAAAGAACAAGCAAAAGCACGATTGCCTACACAGAATTGAGTAAGTTGTAGCAAAATTTTCTGTAATTCTCCTGTAACTCAATACAATAGGACAGTCAATTTCAGTAACAGGTAACTAACAGCAGAAAGGCAGAAATTTTATGTCATATTCTACCTTATTATTGATTTGCTATGAATAAAGCTGCACCAAATAAAAATCATTCCATTATTAGAACCCAGAAAGCAAAATCATCTTCAACAGCTCTCAAAGCACTTGTACACAAAGAATTTCAGGAACTCAGCCAACACTACAACAGAATATGATGAATTCATCATCATTCATTAGAAGAGTAAAACATGAAGTCCTGAAGGTCCATTTACACAAGAAAAAACCCCTAGATCCATTTATTTTAATTCCCAGACATGATGGAACAGTAGTATAGTTACGTCCAGAAAACACACAATGCAAGTAATTTTGCACATAAATACCATGTAAACAGCAAGCATTCTCAAAGACTTTCTTGGGAGTTTTTGCTTTGGAAAGCTATTACACTCTCAGCTTTCAAATGGATGACCATTAAAAAAAGCCTCTAAGACTGTTCAAAATGGTTAAACCAGCCACCAGACCATTAGAAAGACTGCAGTTGTGCCCAATCTTTAACAGACAAACAGGTTCAAGCCTGCAGATAACCACCTCTTTGCCATTTCAGACATTCCACACATCCTTTCACCATTATTTGTTATAAATAACAGCATCACTGCACAAACTTGATGTAAAATCCGAATCCCACATTGCATCAAGCACTCAGCATCTAATAGGAGATGTTTAGCAACTCATATAATCAAGTTGCAAAGAGGATTTTATTAGTGTGTCTTTAAACTGCATCTACAGTCAAACTAATAACCCCAGACAACACAATTTGACACCTGGTAAAGAAAGGAGAATGAAGGGGAAAACACTGAAAAATACTGGGGAGAGCAAGAAAGGGCAAGGGTACTGTGGTGCCTGCCTGGCAATCTGCTTGTTCCTTCCTCCTCCTTTTGACACGGCTTAAAACAGGAAGAGGTTTTACTGCTCTTAAATAGCCCAAGTCCCCTGTTAGACCAGCACTCACATAGCCCTTTCCCCAATGTATTACCACACAAATTGAGCACTACTCCCATGTCATCAAGTGAAATCAAGTGAGGGGCAGAGCCTCGGCTGTTTCTAAGAGCTTTATTATTGTGAAGATCAAGGAAATTTGAAACATTCCCAGAGGGGACACCACTGCCCTTTCCTGAGCAGGCATTTCACTCTGATTTGTAGTCATGGAGCAGAAGAAAAAACAAATGTTCACTTACCCCTCATGTTTATGGGGTATGTTACCTTTAGGGAATCACCTTGATCAAGGGTCCAGGATCCTCTAGACCCTGGCAGTTGTCGTTTGTATCTGTAAATCCATGTCTGAAGTTATGTATCAGTGGCTGCATTCACACTAGAGTGCAGACTGTCTTGAGTTCATGAAAAACTGTCCCATCTCTACCCTATTATTAAACCTTTGTGGCAAAGACAAATCTTAATTAAGCAACACTTCCTTCACAGCCTTTCAAATCACTTTGTTAAGTCACAGTGTTCTGGTATCAAACCTATCAGAGCTTTATATGACTTCTAAAACTGAATAGTTGCTCCTGTTAAATATGTTCGGGAAATAGAACTAGATGTTAGCACTAAACAAGATGACAGATAAGCAACCTAATCTTTTAAATCCTTATTCATCAGGGTTGATTTCAAGACAGATTTGCATTTGTTTCTCCCATAAAGAAGATATTTAACACATAATTATTCTGAAAGTCACAACACTTAGGGGAAAAAATATTATTGGTACAGCTCCGGAGAGCCTAAGAAAACAAACAAACAAACAAAAGCAGGAAGGGAACGACTAATTCTCACCTGTAAAACCACAGATAAATATTATGCCTGGTAATTCAGTATACATGATGAGGCTGCCATCCTCAGGGAATCAGGGAGGTATTGCAGCTGACTTCCAGAGAGGATTTATGCCTGGACCTCCAGAGAATAACTCATGTAAATGAATTCCTCAAGAACCGGCTAGTAAGACAAATATTGGAATACCTTAAATTGTCTTCAACGTTATCTTCCTTAATCTCAGTCACTCCCAAATATTAGACTAAAACTAGATTACAGGGTCATTCAAGTCTTCTACCCCTAGTGCTGTACAGAAAATTCTGCAGTACATTTTAGAACAAAAGGCTTCTTTAAGCCTGACAATTATGCACACAACTCAACTAGCAGTACAACCAAAAGAAAGAAATTGAAGCTTTTTAACTCTTAAAGGAACACCTAATTATTTCCCTTTCAACTGCCACAAAGAGGACTAGCATAATGTAATCCTATCAGAGTTAAAATGCTACATATAAATTGGAAGACAGGCCACAAGAAATACAATCATTACCACACTTTTGATTTTTCAATGGAACTTCCATAGTTTTTCAAGTTTCAGAATACAGGGATAGCTTCCATGCCATTTAAACTATTGGTCCTTTTGGTGAAGTAAAGGGAAGTCAGAAAATCCCACAAACTTGATTTAAAAACTGTTATGCTACTTTTCTTCCATGCTGTACAAGTAGCACAAAGACTGAAAAACACATTAAAAAAGCAGAACCCCTTCAATAAGCTGTTTAAAAGAAAAAAATGCATGTTTGCACACATTAGCAGTAGACAGTCTGTTCAGAAGCATTCAACACGCTGCATTCCAGATAATGATACCATTTGTTAGAGAGAAATGGTTAGTGAAATCAAGTTTAAAAAGGCATTCACCACTGGATTGCTGCCAGATGCCTATCAGAAGATAATCAGTTTAATCACAGATATGCCTGGGTTAAATAAATATGTAAGTTAATTCAGAGTGTCTAAGTCTAAGAGAAAGGTTACTACTAAAAAAAAAAAACAAACTGTTTTCCCTACCTGTGCTAAGTTCTGAAGCTATTGATATGCAGAATTGTCTATTGATGCACCTAAACTCCAGTCATCACTAAAACAAACAGACCCCAATTTACAACTTGTGACTTTACTAGTGAGCAAAACCCATCCAACAGATCCGAATGTAATCATAAAACTGATAATCCATTTACTGCAGACAAAGTATGTACTCTGCACTGAGCCTTCAAAAGCCACGTGTTATTGTGCTAAAAGGAATTAACAACTCAGTGAAAAATGCACAAGTCATGGCAGAGGAAAATCTGTAGAGAACTTTCCTTACAGTAAGATACTTAAGGAGTTCAGTTAAATGCATCAAGATTCATTCATTGACAGTCTTTATATAACGGGACAAGCTCTCTTTGCTTGACCTTATTGTATAAGGTCACTGCTTTTTTTATCCTGCCAGGCAAATGTCACAGAAGAGTCACTAGTTAGTAAAGCTGGGTAAGGTTTTTTCTTTCTAAGAACAGTAAAAACAAGAAGCTGCTAGAAAGACTTGTTTAAGGTTGTGGTGGAGTCACTATTTCAAACTGTATTTTCTCCAATAAGCTTTCCAACTCAGTTACCTGATCCAGTAATTACTCACCACCTGAATATTGTGCATAAAGAAAATTATCAATATTTTGACAATAAATGCATGTTAAAACCTCACTTATTTTTACTTCCAATCTAACAGAAGTGCTTTTATTGGGCACAAGTCTTATTCTGCAAGTCAAGAAAATGGTGTTGCCTGTTCTCCATGACCAGAGAGATGCTGTCTGCTGTACAATTCATGCTTTATGTTCCCCCTGTTGTTTCCATCACAGGAAGTTCCAGTACAACTATGACAGACCCCAGACTGTAGAAACTGGATCTTCTCAACAGATCATAGGCACAAGAAATACTCCACAACACTGTAGGAGATTGGAACAATCTCCTGCCCACTCTATGAGTGTATAATATATGAGTGTATATATGAGTGTTCTACATGCAGAACTGTGCAAGCCTTTTCAAGAGCAACTTATTTGCTCATCATGAAGAGGTTACTAAGCCGTAGCCTGGGATTCTTCAGTACAAATCTACTCTGGATTCTCAAGATGGGGCCATACTTCACACCTGTAGGTCTGAAAACAAAATTGGAATCCCTGCTCCCATTCTAATCATCTTCCTTCAGCTACTGCAATTCTTTTTACTTCCACAAATGTCCCTTTCTCACACAACAAAATAAATTCCTGCTTCCAAGAGACCAGCATTCACTAACAAATTCTGACCTCAATTAAGTCTTGATTTTCAATATTCTTCCTGGCTTGCCTATTAAATCTTACTAACCAAGTGCCCCATCCTTTACACTTCAGCAGTTCATCACTCATCTCTCAAGCTCCCCAAATACCACTTTTCCCAAGCTCATTTCCTTTCTGCTCTCTATACTTCCCATAAGTATCTCTGTAGGCACTCCATTCGCCAGATTTTCTTTTTCAGTACAACAACCCCTCTTTGATAAAATACACAGAAAATATTAGCGATTAAGCATTCAGTAATTAGGGTACACAATGACATTCAGAGCCATCCTGTAACAACTGCAAGCAGCACAAAACCCATCATATTGACCAGCTGTCTTTCTTACGACTGGCTTCTTGGCAGACATTTATGAACTGCCTGATGCAAAATTTCCTGCTGGAGCCCACCCAAGTTCCATCCTTTGTTAGTCGAAAGTTTATTCCCTTTTTCAGTACTGGCAAAACTCAGTATTACAGCACTTCTGAAATTATTGCATAGTTTGTCAAATGCAAGACATGAAGAAAGATTCTGAGCCAATGGTAAGGCACACTTGATGGCATTAGGCCTTAACTCAAACCAGAAATTTGAAAGGTTTAATAGTAATAAATCCTCAAAATACCTGAATTATTTGACAGAAAAAGTGGAAGGCTTTGAAAAAAAATCTATAGAGAGTCATTTTTCAAAAGATTAAAAGTAAACATTAGGTACTTTGTGCCAGGTTTGTCTGTCTTGATTAGCTACATTAAACCAGGCAGAATATAACAGTGGACATTTTGGATAAAACCATCAAATGTTTTCTATTAGAGTGTTTAAACTTACCTTTACAATGTGCATGATCACTTTTAAAATTGCTAACATTGGATTTCCTCAGTATTACATGTTTTATTAATGTCATTTATAAAACAATGCATTCCCCTAGTTGTAATAACATCAAGCATCAGTTGAAACAGCAACTAGTAAAGTGTTTTTGGCAAGACTGACAAGTATAGCACCAGCAGATCCAGAAGTGCTCTGTTCCCTGAAAGCTAATGAAGTTCTGAATGGGGACCCACTGAAAGTGTATCACTGCTCTTGACTCCACATAGCAGAGCACAGAAAACAAGGAAGCCACCACTTCTTGCCTACACAGCTACAGGGTGTTATAATGTAAGAATACACTGGAGATCTTTTCCTTGCTTCTCTGAAATACCCCACAGGCACTGTGCACACACCCACACAGACTGGGGAGGGGAGAACAATTGGTGTCTCCCTTCTTCTCCAGTGAGTGCCCTAAAAGAGAATAGGAAAAAAAACCCATGGCTCACTAAGTCACTCACTAAGAAATATTTTGAAACAGTAGTTTGCATAAACACCAAGTAACAATAGGCTGAACTGCAGCCTAGCTCAGGGCATAAAATGTGATAACTACCTCTTTCTGAAAGAAACTTAAAAATTAGTTTGGTTTCTGAAGTATAAAATGTCCTCATTTTTTTTTAAGTCCTAAGGGATACAGCCCCTCAGCATCTCTGAAGAATCAGACTGCCGTTTGGATGGTTAGCATGGTCTTATTAACAATAGCCTTGGATTTGTTGCAGTCTTTATGACCCAATTTTAATTCTCAGCCATAGTCTTCAGCAGGAATAAAAATTCAACACTAATTACAGCTGCCAAAGCACGTCTCTGAACTAGTACAGCCAAGGCAGACACACAGCCAGGTAAAACATGCTGAACAAACTTCTCCCGTATAAAAAAGATGCCAGCTCTCTCTCTTCACTAAAACACATTTTTTGAGCTTGTTTTTATACTGTCTTCTAAGACTAAACCACTCCATATTTTGTACTTCTTTTCATTCTATCTGAGCTTGTAAAAAAATCCCAATTTAGTATCAAATTCTGAATTTAACTGATGAGCTGTTTCACCTCCTCCTTTAAGTCATTAGTAAGACAATCTGAGCTTGATATTTATCCTACAAGCACTGTTCTCTGCCTTGGAGCTCAAATTACTGCCACTTTACTATTTTTGCTTTAAGTTCTTCAGCGAATTTCTAGTCCATGCAATATTTAGGCCAATAAAGTTGGGGATTTTTTCCCCAAGTTTTATAAGGAAATGCTTCCAAATGCCTTGCCTGAAGTATTTGCCACAAGCAGTATATTTCTCAACCTGCAAAATATTGTAATTTGAATTTTTTAGAAGGAGTATGCTTTTTCGTTTACTCATACCAGCAGTTCATCTGTCACAGCTCTATTAGTTTCAAGTCTACTCGAGATGTACCTTCCAGTGCAGGTGTTAATATTTTATGTAAGGATGGATGCAGAATTAACACCGAGGACTCTTACTGTCAACATACACACAGGGAGCCAATTTCTTTGCAGCAGATGCTGGCAAGCAGATACTCAGCCTGGCTGGACAAGCCTAGACTTCACACTATGCAGTTCATCCTGTTGAAGAAGCTGGTGGCAGCTGCAGCTCAACTACTTTCAGCACCTAAGCCAGCTAGATATCTTACTCATTTCAGAGCCAAACAACAGCCTGCTCTTGTACTTTAAGATATTGCAGCATTTCTTTGCTATCTGTTGTCATCATCAGCCTTTCAAAACCCTCTTGCTAATTTTGCAAATTAGGTTGCTAATCCCTTTACATTTAAAAACAAAGCTACTCTTCATTTACTGATGTCCTTTCACTATTATTGTGAAACACAGTTTCTCACCCATGTATCTGCAGAACCACTCCACTGCCTGAAGCCATCCTGGAACAAGCAAGATATTCATACAGCCTCTCACTTTGCACAGCCTGCAGGAACAGGAATCAGCACATCCCCTGATTTTGCAGAGAGCTGAGGAAGGCCAGGTGTCTCAAGTCTCCATAGCCAACTGGTAGCACAAATCAGGTATTCAGACTTCTGAGACAAGTGCCACGGACACAGAGCCATCCAGTTATTTTTACTGCTCCTTGCAAAGTGTTTAGAATGGGAAAGGCAAGAAGCTGAAATAGATTCTCAGATGCCTCTACCCAGAGATGGCATTTCTGGCTCGGTAGCTGAGCCTCTGCAACGTGACAACTTCAGCATTACAATCTGACTTCCATATCATTGCTGAGGTGCTTTTTCTAATTGAGGTGTGACTAAGCCACTTGCAGACTCCCCCTTCACACGTTTGTGTTGAATTGGAAGAGACGTGACAATTCCATTGACTTAGAGAGTCAAATCCATATAATTCACATGCCTATATAACACATTACACTATATAATGCATATAACAGCCTTTATGCTGTTGGCACTTCATGTTTAACATTCCAAGAGGATCTTCTCATAACCAGGAATAAGATATCTTAACCAGAAGATGTGGTCCCAGAGCTCTGGTTTTATTGCTAAAGAGCCCCAGGTAAAATATTTATTCACATCACTGTCCCTACTGCATGAACGGTAAGACAAAAGCTTACAGTGTAGGAATTCCTAACAAACCATCCTACAGACCACCTTTACTAAGAAGAATTATTTAACACTCATACCTCTTCCTATTTTCCCCCCTCCTTACACTTGAAAGAGTTGAGAGAAGAATTATCAATAGTTTGTATGCAGTTTGTAGGTTTCTTTAAAACCACTAGAATACAGATGAACAAAAATCCTCTTTTGTTCAGCAGCTTTCCACTCAATAAAATTCCCCATTTGTCTTTCCTTTCCTAGACTTCTTTCCTCTTGCTAATTGCCAGCTTCCAATTAGAAATGACAATAGAAGAAAGTCTTTTTATGCTTTTCAGTCATCACTGCATAAAACACCACACTATACTCCATTCTCCACTCAGTTCCTTCTTCTCAGAAAAAAAAAAAAACAACCCAACTTTGAATAAGGTTAGTGGTTTTAATCCTTTTCTCGTTTTCAGGCCAAAACCAAAACTCTTTCCAACCCTCCCATTCTGGATTTGGAGTGTGACTACTGAGCACAAGCTGGGCTTGTTTGCTGCACTTTCAGGTAAATTGCTGCTGCCACCACTCTTCCTGCTCTCTACCATCTTGTAAAATATTGGCTTTTACTGCATATATCCAATAAAAGAAAAAAAAATTATTTTTCCCTAGAGATAACCAACTGGCAACAGCATCACAGATCAGCCTGTCAGTCTGGTATTCAAGACTAAAATCCAAAAATGAACTGAAGGCCCAATGTGAAGAAGGTGGAAGGTATATGAAGAGAAAGGAAATGCAAACAGTGATTTTAGAAGAGGAAAATCAGATACAAAAATGATATTATGATTGTTAAAGATGCAGTTTGTAATATCTGGATGCTGTCATCCTATTACACTGCTGTGTTTGTATAAAATGGCTGTACACATTAAAACATCAGCACAAGTTGAGAACTCATGCCAGAATCCCACAATAAAAACACCTCTGTTCTTTGAACACAAAAACACAGGCAAAATAGTAGGGAGGAATGGATTTAGAACAGCATTGAAACTGAGTAAAGTCTCCCAGGAAGGCCAAAGGAATCCCCTCCCCCTTGCATTGTCCACTCTCCTAGCAATTTGTATTTTTTCAGCAAAGCTCTCCAGGCTTGTTGCAACTCTTTCTAAGTTAAGAGGGCCCAGAAAAAAATTGCACTGCTGTGGAGAACATTGAAATGTCAGACCTGCCCCCATTACACCACGGCACACCTGGGATTGAGACAAAATGCTCAATTCTTTTCTGTTTTCACAAACTACATCTTGATCCTAGTGTGCCAAGGCACAGAAATTGTTGCTGTGCTTTACATATATCAAAACATGCCTCTTCCAAAATGCCAGTCACTGAAAGAGCAACAAATCTCACCCCTTGTACCACTTGGGGTCCTTCACACAACGCATCTCTAAGCAAAGACTGCAGAGACCAAGCACTGGCTTTACCCCAAGAGATGCCTACAAAAAAAGCCAAACTCCTGGTTCACTTCTTCCCCTCTTAGCAGAGCCATGAACCACACATCAGGAGCCAACCTTCGATAAGAGGCACCAATACCATTAAAACAGAGGTCTAAATCAGTGGAACTTTTTATATCCTGTAATAGATCCCAACTGTATTGAAACTTTAATATTAAGCTCTAAGGACTAAGGATTTGGTACTGGGTCCAGGACACATGTTTTTAAAAGGTCTCTAAACACTTATTCATTTAGTAAAGCACAAAAGCTCTAAAAAAGCTGTTGCCATCTGTTTTCTGGACTTAGACATTCCTATATTATCCTCTCCCTACTCCCACCAATTATTATTTGGAGATGCAAGAAAAAAACAAAACCAGAAAAACTAACACTAGGACTGCTTCTTGGAGTCACAACACTCCTCTTGAGTAGTGAAAGGATCTCCAAAACTTTGTAACATGGTACAATAAGTTGCATTGTGGGCAGAGTTGAAGCTTTAACTCATCATATCTTTATTTCTGACATTTAAATCAGACAGTTTCTTTTGCATGTAGTTCTTTGCAGTTTAATATGAATACTTTTATTAACTGCAATTTGAAGTACACATATTTGTTTTAAACCAACAATTTGGAAGTAGTACTTGAGGAGGAAAGAATAGTTAAGTGCCAGCTTTCCTTTGATCCAAAGGCCTTGACAGCTGGGACAGGCAGGGACCCACACCATAGATTAGGTCCAGAGCACTTTCTGTCCACATCATATAAAACATTATTTTTTGGATAAGCAAAAAAATAACCAGCAGTAATTAGATTAGGTTTATTAAAAAAAAAAATCAAGTAATGTTTAAGCAGTTCTTTACTTTTCTAATTTCAAATAGAATCAGGTGCAGAGCTTGCTTTGGGAAGGGTTACAACTGTGATATCCTTAAAGGGCCCCCAAGCAATGCCTGTTACTAACAAAAGCAACCTTCACCCTTTATTTTAGTTTGGATTATCATCTCAGACAGAGATAGTCTACACCCTCCAGTCCCATCAGGACATCATGTTAACTGCTTTAAAAGCTGAGGTAAAGACCCATTAAGTGAGATTGGGCACTGAAGCCCAAGCAGCACACACAGTACCTCAAGGTCAATTCCACCCCAGCCATGGATATGAATTGAATCAAGCAGCCTTTTCTCTGCAGGGAGTACTCTGATGGCTGATCAGAATCCACAACATTGAAGATTCACATACTTCCTCAAAACAACTGGTTAAACATTAGAAACTGTACTGAGAGGCAGAGATTGGATTCAGCCTCTCAAAGCACACAGTTTCTCACAGCCCAGGAGCTCCACAAGCACAGCACACTCACACTTGCACTGCACAGCAGCTGCTGGGTCCAACAGCCTCCACTGGGACATGCCCTGCTTCTATGAGGTATGCCTGCCCTAATGGGATGCCTCTGTTTGTCCATAGCGATCTTCAGGTTAACCACACCACTAAAAAAGCACCCCCCAAAAAAAGAAAAAAAGATCACAGGAAGAAAAAATCCCTACAGTTTCCTGTTCATACAACCTGCATGAACCTTACATATACATATCAGCTTATAAACCAGAGAACCACATATGGTCAGTTGTTTTTAAAACAGCCACACAATATTTACTCTCTAAATGTGGAGGCACTTGATATTTTGAAACTCTAAAGTTCCAAATGTGAATAAAAGTCACCGTGTGGTGAAGAAAATCTCTCAAAGAAACGTTGCCATACAGCAAGGTACTGAACCTTTCACAAAGGCAGTGTGCAGTTCTCAGTAGTTTGAGAATACTTCACCACATTTTTGACTTACCAAAATGCAAAAAGTGCTAGTGGCCATACCGTGCAATAAAAGGACAGCAAGTCACTATGAATCTGTGGTGTACCCAGGACAGCAGGTACCACAGGTATCAGTCACTGTGTGAGAGAGAGAGCACTGGAACAGGCTGCCCAGAGAAGCTCTGGAGTCTCCTCGCTGAGATAGATACTCAAGAGCCATCTGGATGCAATCCTGTGCCATGTTAAAGTAAATTATTAAAGTAAAAATATCCAATTAAATTAAAGTAAAATTATTCATTAGATTAAAATTAAAGTAAAAATATTAAAGTATTAATTAATTAAAGTAAATTATTTCTACTATCTGTGGACAACTGTGCAAAGGAGAGTCTAAGCCCCAAAAAAGCTATTACACCACCATGGCTACTTTGCTAAACAGCTTCCAACTGGGCAGCTCTGTTTGCCCTGCAGAATATGGTGGTATTTACTCACACAGTTAAAGATCTACAGATCTATACATTTCAAGCACATAAGCAGGCCAAAAACTGCATAGCCCACTGGAGCTAAAACCTCTTCATTTTTTCTACTCATGTGAACAAACTTAAAGAGTTTGCTTCCTAGTCTAGCCTGTTGAATCAAATCAGGTTTACTCTCTTTCCCTCAAGCATAGTTTTGGTTTTATTATCATGATCTCAAGGATAAGAATAGCAGAGAAACACATTTAAGCCTAGCCATTTTTTTCAATGTAAGGTCAAATTTTTCCAAATATCTAGTATGGATTCAGCTGTGCTCCTACTCAACTTGGAGTCACACTCTAGAGTCAGCTTCCACCAACAGTAAGCACTTTTGGAAACTCTGACCAGAGCTGTTTTACCAGTTCAGTGTCCCACATATTACCACAGTGCCCTAAAGCCCAGAGTCCTCATGAAGGTAATTCCCTGCAGTACTAAGAAGCCTGCAGAACAGACTGTTCCTGCCTCTGTAACTTTATATCTACACTTTTAACAATGGAAAATACAATATTTGAACTGGTCCTATGGGATAGTGCACAAGACTCTGTTGGATCCTATGAAAGGAGTAATATTACAGTCGGTTTGAGTCTTGTTTCTGAATGCAGTGCAGCACCACACGTTCTTTAGAGGCCTTCGTCTTCTGTACCTTCACGCATCTGGGTTTTAGTGAAATTCAAATATTAAACTTGCAAGACAAAAATAAATATTTCAATAAAACCAAGGAGAATCCTCAAATCCTCTCCTAGGAAAAGTTTTGAGATCTTTAAAACTACCCAATATTTAGAGAAGAAAATTCAGAATAGTAAGGAATGATCAAGATAAGGCTACCTATTTCTTCACAACATTTGACAAAACATTACAAGAAAACAGAGAAAGTAAACTATTTCCTTGCAATTGCAACCTGGTGATCAAGGAATTAAGGAACTTTTCTACACAGCCAGAAACCTTTACAAACCAGCCTCAAGGTTGCAGAAAGGCACCAGACCCTCGGCCTCCATCCAGCCTTATGGACCAGCAGGGAATTCCGCAAGAGGAAACATTCAGTCACTCCCTAACAGACAACACACTACTCCAGGAACTCAGGACAAGGGTATCTGGCACAACAGACAAGGGGTAAGAAATAAGGACAACTGTGTCAAGAGTCCAGTTGTGCTAGAATGCCTAAACAGGAAAAAAGCCTAATGGAGCATCAGAGTGTCTGACATCTTTGGTTTGGGAAGAAGCTTTATTTGAGACAGGACAGTGAGCTGCAGTTAGCCTACACACCTCATCATATTAAGAAACTGTTCTTACCAGACACAAGTGCATGCACCAATGAAGGTTTCTGTGCACTGTGTCAGAGACCATGTATTACACATGCCATACAAGCCATCTTGAAAGGGTTCAAACATTGAGTTGTTAGCTAAGATACAAAGTTACTCCACACTTGCCCTGGAAAACTGAAGGAACCTGCGTAAGCCCAGAGTAAAACATGCACCACCCCCTAACCATAAAAAAGACTGAAAGAAACATCAAACAAACACCTCCCCTTCAAAAAAAGACCCTACATATTTTGCTTAAACAGAGTGGTGATAACACGCTTCTGATACTGTTTTTACAAAACAGAAGCTTAAAACAAAGGGATGCGAATAATTAGAGGTGGGTTCACAAGCAGAACTTTGCTGTAGTACCTCTGAATTAAAATCTGGTGACCTTTACCATTGACACCATCACCCTCAACAGCTTTGCGCAGGAAGTGAAGAATATTATACTCAATAAGGGCAGCAGGGGAATTTCAGTGAGAAGAAAGTAATTGTTCCATTTGGAACTTGACCAGAAGACAGGGGTTAACACACTAACACTAGTGGAAAGAAAAATATACCAGTATTATGAACTTCTCATGGAACAGAAGGTATTCCAAACCACAGTTTTATCTTTCTTCTAAAATAGCATACGTTCCAGCAGCATAGTTTTTTCTCATGTGCAGTATCTACAGGATGTTTATTTTCCAATTTGGGAAGTGTAGTGCTAAACATAGCACTGCTGGCTGCTCCTGCTCAGAAGCTGAAGAGACCAGGAGCAATTTGGACAAGATACTGCAGTCTGGTGAAGAAAAAGACACCAATACCATTTGGAACTGTTAGTGAATATTATCAACCCATTGCTCAAGAGACAAATTTCACTTGCATTTGACAAGATGGATCAAGTGAAATGCTAAGATTTTGGTCACCTAAATATTAAGCTTACAATGAAAAATAGTAACAAAATAATTTTAAAAATAACAACTAGGGTAAACACTACTTGAAGGAGAAACTTGGTTTTTGTCAGGATATGCAGTATTTTTCCTACAAAATTGTTTCCAATGAAAAAGGTTGATTTTAGCTGCATTCCTGCCTTTCCTCCAACCTCTTCCAAATACTTGGTGGTAAGTAAATTTGCTAGTAAGAATAGTAACAGAAACAGGAAATAGAGGTGAAGCAGAATATTTCAGGAAAAAATTTTCATTCATAATCAGTTATGAGCATGAGAACTCACTCAGCTGGTCTTCCAGTAGAAACAGAAACTGAACACTAAAACAGATACCAGATCTGAACTGACATACACAAGTTTAAAACAATACAAACTTAGTCAATTAGCTAAGTATTTTTCTTTAATAAATTCAAAAGGCAAACATTTTGCCAAATTGTGAACAGCAGTGGAAATTAGAACACTGATTCAGCTTAGGGATTACTTCATTTGAATTATTTCCTCATCTGAACAAATAAAACAATATAATTCCCAAGAATAGGAATAGTCACAATAATGGGATGAAGTTAAGCAGTAAGAAATGTTTGGCCACACAGCATGAATCATTTAAATTCAGGCTTTCAGGCAGTTAATAGTTACCCAACAGAAACATGCCTCACCTGTGTCATTTAAAAAAACAAAAAATACCAGTTAAAACAGTATCTTTAAGTACTGCTTAAGTGTAAGCAGTACTTTTTTTCTCCTTTAACACCAGCTATGCATTTGAACAATTTGAATTATGAGAGTGAGGTTCAGGAACTGTCATAGCTCAGAACACCAGTTAAAAAGAACAGAAGTGAAAACATGCAGCAGAAACTCACCTTGCCATTCAGAGGACAATAAAATTACCAAAATTTGTAAGATCAAGCTCTCCTAAAGTTTGCCCATATTAGCTTTCCAGCACAGAATTGGTGACATTTGCCAAGTTTACCTAGCTCTTGCAAAGCAGCCAACAGACTTTTTAAGAAAAATAATAATGAGAAAGTCCCAGGATTGCTTTACACATCCCTACATACACACTGAACAGTTTATGTGATCATTTCTAATCATCTGTGAGTATTCTTTATTCAAGAGTGCAGAGAGCACCACGTAATGCTGCAACTCCAAACCTTCCTCTCACTTGAATTATCTACAAACACTAAAGCTGTCAGAATGGTTCTTCCCTCATGGTTTTTAAAGTCATAAGATGAATATTGCTGTCATGAGTTGGCAGAAATAGAACATGAGAATGACCATTGATTATTTAGTAGGTGACAGATGAGGGGAAACACAAGATGTACATACAGGAAAATGTAACACATGCACAATTTTCTTTGGGACCAATTAACATTAGAATTGGCTATCATACTCTTAATCAGAATTGAGTTCCAATTTTTTGTCATGAAAATGGGGGTCTTATCTAATGAAAGCCAGCAAGACACTTTTTTTGTTTCAATAAATAAATACACACTGAACTACAGCACAGAATAACCATTTTGCCAAATACTAATATCAGCAACAATATGCGAGTTGGGGGAATAAATATTTAAGAAGTATTCCAGATGTTCATTTTGTCAGCTATGTTGTTAATGTCTCCTCCAGATTGTGATGGAAGACCAGAAGCACCCCAGCTATGGCCTTACAACTTGGAGCGCTGAGACAACTTTTCCCTTGTCTCTTCATCTCTCTTCTCTCCTTAGATGATGCAGTGACTCGAACAGTTAGCAACACATACTCTCCACAAGCTGCTTTTTGCCTTCCCTTCTCCAACCTTCTGCTTTTAATTCATTAAACCCCTTCCCTTTCAACACCCAAGCAGACACACCCTAGTCAAAGGGTATGTTAATTTCAGAACATTTAGTGTCTGTTCTCAGAGTGACGCCTGTGGGCCCGTGTCCTCACCCCAGGCTCCCTGCATGCTACATGCAACAGCAACACAGGTAGAATAGGACATTTTCTCATCTTGTTTCTTTTTCTTCTCAGCTTCTAACCATTACCATTACAGCTCCAATATTGCTCAAGGTACTGAAAGCAACAGTCTGTGCCACCATGACCTAAAGTTAGCTGGTGAGGTTGGGCAGAAGCCCTCCAGAAGTCAGTGTTCAGATGCTGAGCAACAACTGCACATACCTTTCACACCTAAAAGCAAGCAAAATCATCCTGATGTAGTAGCCACGACATAGCAAGTGCCCTTGTGGAAATAGCAGATAGTCCACAGAAATTGCTGTTGTTGGATTTTCTCAATTTCTTTTTATTCTGCACCACTTTATAGACACCTCCCCAGAACACGACATATGATCAAAGTATGGCAGAAAAGTTGATTGATTGTAAAGCAATTGAGACATTTTTATTTTCCTATTTTATTTTCCTATTATCTGAAACCCCTCCTACAGGGGCATCAACTCACTGTTCACTCAGCTGCAGGATCTAAGCACACGTACAGAAACAACATCCCAGCATCATCACCTCAAGAAGTACTGCAGTCACACAAGCAAAAGAGAAAAGAATCACACTGAGGCAGCCCAGTGTGGGATGGGCTCCCAGTCTTACACTACGCTTCTCTGGAGATGCTTGTTTTGTTGTGCTTACATCCGTGAAAGAAATTAAACAAAGGAATACTTCTGCTGCCCAACAATTAATTTTAAGTACTGAAGTACTTCCAAACTGCTTAGATTATTTAATCTCTTAAATGCTGATGGATTGCTTCTTCCTGATGGATGTCTTGTTAATATGGCATTAAACCCATACAAAGGCAGAGTCACTGCCACCTGAAAAGAAGTTCTATTCAACAACAATAACAAAAAGGTCCCAAAGCATAGTCATAAAAGTGTGTTTCTGAAACACCAAATTAATTCCACTACAAACAGTTCCAATTCAAGGCAGGCTCTTCAGTAGAGAATGAAATAGAAATTAAAAATTATATTGAATTTTTAAATATTAAATAATTAAATATTAAATGCTATAACACACAAGTTACATAATTCTTTGCCGCTTTTATATTCAAAGCCAAATGCAACAATATGCTGTACCTAACAGCTAGTGTATAAACACCAGATGAATGAAAACACTCCATTTTGTTATTAAAAGAATAATCTCACTTCTACCCAAGCCTTAACATTCTGTGTCTCACAAAACATCACTAAAAACAGGTCCATTAAAGGAACATTTGAAAACCAGAGACAGGCAATCATCAGCTCAGATCTCATAAACAAAGTCATGAGTTCACCTGTCTTCCAAACAACATTTACTTTCACTGAAAAGTAAGTTTTGCCTGATTTTTGACATCCTGACATCCCAGTCAGTGTGAAGAAAGATAATAAGATCTGTCAGTCTCTGGAAAAACTTTTAACAAACAAGGCTTTTTCTTAAAGAGTTGTTTGATTTCATTTTGCTTGTTTTACCAAGTCTCCTGAGGGGTATATTTTTCTCCATGGTGCCAGTGGCCTGCTAGAGACACTGTAACAGTGGAAGACTTAACCTCATCAGAAGATAGCATCTCTCCCTCTTAATGCAAAAAGGAGCCAGGTTTACTACAGTTTCATTTTAAGAGATTACCCCTGAGAATCAAGTTCAACCACAGTTTATGCCTAAAGCCAGAAAATGAATATACAGTATGTCTTAACTACATTTTAAAAAAAAATTGAATGGCAAATACAGCTGAAACTCCCCAGAGAAGAAGAAAATGTTTTAGTAAATTTATGAAATATTAAGCCCCATGAATTTATGCAATGTTGAGAATAGCAAGGCAACTCCTCCTACTGTGGTTAAACACCATACTGCTAAGTTAAAGAGCCACATCCCTCTCCCAATTAACATTTCTGTTTGAAGACTAACTCTAATTTGAAATGTCCTCTTTCTCAATTCCATTTTAAAACTTCCTGTGAAGTATAAGTGCACTGCCTGATTTGACACACAAAGTACTATTGAAAACAACTCACAGCATTAAAGAAATGTTTTTCTTGCTTCAGTATCAAGCACCTGGCAAGTGACTGGAAGGTTCTTGAAAAGCCTTAAACGTTATTAAAAGCATTCCTCTTTTTCCCTGGGGACTTAAAACTCAATTATTTTCATTCCTCCTTTTAAGCTATGAAATTACATCATCTCTTCCCCTTTGATTTATACTTTAAAGTATTTTTTCCTGCATTGTTCCTCAATTTGCCAATTCACTAATAAATAAAACTCCTGTTGGCTCCCCTCATGAAATAACGAAAGAGGAAATGTCCAGTATTGCATGTCTCTTGGCAAAATAGGACATTTGTTACATTCAGCTTACTATATATATTTTATGTGTAATTTTAATAATTCACAATTTATTATTTGTTTCAGCTATATAGATCTTTGACTTAACTTGTCAAATCTTCAAGAAATAAATAACAAAGTGCCTTGGAAGGATCTCTGCCAAAGCACTGTGATAGAGTAGGAAAGCAGGAGCTTTCTATCTGCTCTGTGTTTGCTAACTTGCTCTCAAACAGAGCACAACACAGGGTCAGTTCCCTACCCAGGCACTGGGTGCCCTTGAAGCCCAAGATACTTTTACTCCGGCCCTCTTACAGACCCTACATCGGAGCCTGTTGCATTCCAAAGATGGCTACACTTGTGTTACCTCCCTCTTGTAAAACACTTCTCACTCCATGAAACAGCTGCAGAAATGAGACCTCTGCTCTGAGGCTTTGTGCCTTCTTCCTCTAGCCCCCTGCCCAAATTTTAATAAAATTGATCAACAGCAGAAGAAAAAACTGCTGTCACTGAACACTACAGGGAAGAGCCTGTCTCCCTCATCTTCATTCACTTCTATTGCATGTTCATACAAATTGACACAAAGCTCTCTGAGCCTCCTCTTCTCTAAGCTGAACACTTCCAGCTCTCAGCTTTTCCTCGTATGACAGATGCTCCAGCTCCTTTACCATCTCCATGGTCCTGCACTGCACTCTCTCCATTAAACCTGTTAGATTAAGGATCCCAGAACTGGACACAACATTCCAGAAGTTACCTCACCAGTTTGGAGAAGAAGGATCACCTCCCTCAGCCTTTATCAATGCTCTTTACACTGCAGCCCAGGGTAACACCAGTCTTTGCTTTGCCACTAGGATTCATTGCTGTCTCAGGATCAGCTTGTCAACCAAGGATTCAAAGATCCTTCTGGACAAAGGTGCTTTCTAGCGCCGGCAACCCCCACAGTTTACTGGTGTAAGGGGTTGCAACTCCTTAGGCACAGCACTTTGCACTTCCCCTTCTTGAGCTTCCTGACATTTCGCTGCTCAATTCTTCAGCCTGTTGAAGTCCCTCAGAAGAGCAGCCAAGCCTTCAGTGTTATCACTCACTCCTCAGTCTTGTATCATTTGCAAACTTGCTGAGGACATACTCCATCTAATCATCAGGTAATTAATAAACACATTGAACAGCTCTAGTCCCATTATCGTGCAGTGCAGCAGTCCAGAAAATAAATTGAAAGTAACGAGTCAGACAAAAAGCCCAGAGATTCAACTATTTCAGGTACATGGATGATACTTGTACAGAAGTGCACACATAAAAAGTAAGACTGCAATAAAAAGTAGTACAAGGTCATATATATATAGTCATATATCAATATACTAATTTCCCACAAAGCAGGTCTTGCTTCTAGAATGCAAATAAAACTTCCTGCCTGCCTAAATCAACAATCCCCCCTAGCTCACAGTTCTCCCCAAACACCAGCAATGAGCACACACACACAATCCTCAAAGACACATAATCTTTTAAAGTTAAAAATGATGCAGCCTTCCTGCTACACAAAAAGTAAAGTAAGCCAGCTTTTGGTGTTCATTTTCTTGGGGCTCTTATTTCCTTCCTTCTGAAGTAGTCATGACATAGGACCATATCTGTGTATGGCTATATCCACAAACATCAACAAACTGCCATGACTTAGCAAAGCAGACAGTAGTCTTAACATTTTAATAGGGCAAATTGCACTGTTATCACAGGCTCATATAATACAGAACTAGAAGTCAAGACAAACTTAAATTCATGCAGCAACCTTCTCTAGAGCTGATGTCACACACATGTTTTGATTACAAATGACATCCATACCACTCCTTCTCATTAGTGTCTATTATAATCAGGCAATCAGGTACAATGTTTTCTCATGACTCTTCATCACTTTATAGAAGAGATCAGACTCAGCTGGGACTGACACTGGCAGAGGAAATTGTACTATTTGATGACAATTTTAATGAAGGGACATGCCTCCTCCTCCATAGGAGGAAGAAAGACACTACTAAGCAAGCTGCTTTCCAGCATACTTAAGTGTGGCAGTGTGTATACTAGGTTGAATTTCACAGGCTCCATGCCCATTTTGTTACCCCAAAAAAGACACAGAATTCCTTACCTGCAACAAATGACTGCTTTACAGGAGAGTGCCAAGTCCAGAAAGCTCTGCCTGACTTCAAATGAAAGGGCATACTTCAGTGTGTGGCCATCAATAATCAGGGCAATATCATTTTCCTTGCCCAGTGACTCCCCCAGACTGGTACAATGTTGAGTCAGAGAAGCTCTTGTTGCCTGAAGAAAAAAAACAAGGAAAATGTTTCTTCCTAACACAAGAAAAGTTCATTCAAACTAGAGCAAGATCTCTCCAGACCGCGCAACAGAGCACAGTACACACACACTCAAATTGGCACCGACACAAGCTCATGTGTCAACAGTACCTCATGCAGACATACTGACTTTATCAATCACAAACTGGCAAAAGCTGCCTCTGCTTGCCTAGGAACTCATCTTGTTTCAGAGAAGATTCCAGCATCTTTACCACACAGTCCTGCATGATGGATGTGCCCAAAGAAGTTGTGATAGAGCCTTCCCAACTGTAGCCCAAATACATCAACACTCCTGGACCAAACAGGCAGGAAAAGAATCAGGCCACTTTCACGCAAAGGTGAAGGGGGGAGGAAAGAGGAAAACTTGCTTTGCAATTAATTTTCTCTCACCCCACTCATTAGTATGGTAATCAAAACAAACTCGCTCTGATTCACTAGAAAACTAGCCCCAAACTGGAGGCAAACTTACAGATTAAGTTAGTGAGTGTCACAGAGAACACAATTCAGTCATTTCAGACACAGATTCTCTTTTGCACCTTCTTCTTTAAAAGAATGACTGCATAATTCCCTGATTCCCATTAAAATGTGAGGGATTACATTTGTGACTTCATGGCATGTTTTATCCACACTGTACCTGAAAATCTAACACAAAGTAGATGACTGTGCTTAAACCATTAGAGACCAGTGCTGGGAAAACAAGAGCAACTCTTCTGGGAAGAAAGCTATTTTATCTAGTTCAACACTACTGTGCAGTGACAACACTCACAGAAACTCCAAGGATGGTATAACAGATACAGTTTGGGTAATGTTATCAATAATAGAAATTTATCCCAAGAGCCCCTGCCCCTGGGATCTCGGAGTGTCATTTCTTTTTCTTTACTGCTTCCTCTCAGTCTTGCTCAAACATTTTTTTTGCTCTCAAGTGCAGACTTAACCCCTGTCCTCCTCCTGAATGCACACACAGGATTAAATGCTTCTCTGACTATTTGAAACCAAGGGAGAACTCCCCGCCCTTATTCCCTGTCTAGTACTTGGGGCATTTTAGAGGCAACACCCTCATTTTTCACCTGACCCAAAGGAGGGTAAAGGCCAGGGCCCAACCACTCCCCCCTACAGAGACAGCGGAGAATCTGAGGGCAACTTCAGGAGGGTTACTGAATATCTATCATCTATTGCTCAAAAGACAAAGCCACAAGAAAACTTAGAAAAGGCAGTATTTCTCATCAGTTAAGATTACTTGTCTCTCCATAGATTATTATCATGGCTATGGATAAACCTCATCCAATTCATGCCCTGGTCATGGAACTTACTCATCTTACATGTAAGATGACACAGAATTCGTAACACTGTTAATAATACCCCCAAAACACTATAAACCAAGGATTACAAATCAGGCACTTCATTTTATCAGCACTCTGTAAAACTCCCAATGTACTCCTCCACATGCAGAGCTAAGTTACAACCTAACAGCTTATACAGTAAAAAAATATAAATTATTATTTCTGTTTCTTCCAACTATTTAAAATTACTGTGTTTTAAAAAAGAAAACCAACTACTCCTCCTATAGGCCAGTGCAATTAAGCCAAATAAACCAGACCCCATTCTCACTGGGTATATAATGAAGACCTTCTCGGCAAGCAGGGGAACAAACATTTGGAAACCATGGGGAACTATATCCTTCTGTGGGCAACTCATTACAGATAACTAGTGCTAAAATCCCTACTTTGATTCCTAGCTTTTACTCTGTGATGGACATTATGGGATAAGTTTCTTTCAGTCACATCAAGCAAGACTAAATCAATCCTTTACTAGAAGAAGCATGATGAAGCAGAAATCAATAGTAATCCTAAGAAAGTATCTCACATCTGTGGAATACTCCTGCCCTTTTTACTGAGTATCCATCAAGCCTAAATAGTAAGTTTGTCAGGGGTTCTGACAGAAATAGAATATTAGAAACAAACATAGCAAGCCTTTCGCTTAGCCATAATAAACTTGGTTTTCCTTCCCAGGCACAGAGCATCCAGCTGCTCTGGGGAAGCCCAGAGAGGTGCCTGCCAATCAAACCATATGGTACTGGTATATCAATTTCCATCAAATATTAAAAATATACAGCTTTACTTAAAAGTCAGAAGATCCAAAAACTGAAAAGTCCATCTGTTTTTGGTAGCCCTGATTCAGTTGGTTATTCTAATAAATATGGACCCTTCATAAGCCAATAGAGGACATGTGCACATGCTTAAGCAGTCAGTTGAATCAGAGTAACATTATCAGTTTAGAGCTTTACAAAGGCTTAAAAACTCATTCATAAGACCACCAAGTCTCAGAGGACAAAAAAAAAAAAACCCCAGATTATAAAAAGTCAACTACAGAGCTCAAACTGAAAAAGCTAAGGAAATCAGGTTTTAATTTGTTTTTATTCTACTTTTTAGACCTTTGACTTTTTTCTAAAAATATGAACAATTCTGACATAAATGCATTTAAGGGTTAAAGTTGTTATGGTCTCTGTGCTTGAGTTACATTTAAGACATAGTACTATATTTCATAATAAACCTAACTCACCTGCTCTTCCTGTTTGTTTTTCCATTTCCATTTTAACAGGTCGCAACCACAAATACAAACCTTCAGCAGAGCATTTACTTGCATTACTGCCTTAAAATAAACTTTCAGATTTTATTGTTCTCTGTGTGCATAGTTTCCATACAGAACATGAAGTACCATTATTAGTTCACTATTATAAATCTTCACAGCAGACTAAATTTGTTTACAGGCAGAAAACAAAAACATCCTGAAGCAGAGTTTGTGTGGCCTTCTCTGGATTATACGTTCAGGATCTTTAACAAACCTTGTGATAGCATGCCTGTATATTCTCACTTCCTAAAACCTCAGGAAAAATCCCCACTGTGCCCAGCTTTATATTTGAATCGCAATACTGACAAACATTTTGGGATTTACCAGGCTATTATTTTGTACGTTAACAGAGCAAATATTAATATTTTTCACATGATGCTTGAAGTCAACTGGGAAATCAATGCAATTAGAGTTAATGTAATCAGAAACTCTGCTGATTTCACTAAAAACAAGAGCAGAGTCCTTATGCAGTAATAAGAAACATTAGTAATGTTTTATAGGTTACATAATTAGAATTTAAGCATGGCTTTTTGTGTGTACCACGTGGCACGTGCTTTTGGGTGGTATTTGCCATTGCTGTTTGCTGTTGTTGCTTGGGGTTTTTTTTGCTATTTTTTGGTTGGGTTTTTCTAGAAGCAGCGCACCACACTGCCCATTCCCTCCCACCAGAGTTTTGCACACTACAGCAAGAAATGTTGGTGTGTGAGGCAATGCAGTACCCAACACAGAATGACAGTATCAGATACTTGCCAAGAAAAAACAGAACTCAGAAGGACTTGGAAAAATCAAGTGCATAGCTTACAAAAACGCTGATACCCAGAGAAGAACTGGACAATTATTATAAGATAATCAGCTCCAACTCTCCTCTTTCCTCCCCTGCATTTCCCTGGGAAGGTTCACAAACTCACTGAAACAATAGCAGGAGATAGAGAGGATAGAATTTTGTGCAGCCACTACACTTGTGGTTCATTGTAAGCATACAGCCATCCATGGCCCACAGGGAAAGAGAGCTCAGGAAGAGAAGTCAGTGGCTTGTACCACCATGTAGGCCAGAAGGCATCTTTAGCTGAAGAGAGCCACTCACCCCTGGATCTGTGGCCTCTGACAGACACAGCCCCATAAGGCCAAAATCAGCCTTACATTCTGGGTGCCCACCCAGAATGCCCATTCTGGGAGCATGGTGCTAATCATGCTGTGATCATGGGCCTGATCTTCATATGGCCACAATAAATAGCATATATGTAAGAACTAACTTTGAAACCTAGAAAGAAATACCACTTTCAGAACAGATCCTCACTTTTGCCAATCTTCCAAGTTTGATATCAAACTTGACTAGGTCAGCAAACTGTTTCAACTTCCAAAAGCAAACAGGCAACTTCCAAAGACCTAGTTATAGGGAAGGGTGCAAAGCATATGGCCATAAAGCCTAGTAAAGTTTGCTTCATGTTTAGGGCAGTAGCCCAGCTACGGGACTTGTTGTTATGTTCCTCTGTTCTCTTTTGTGATTCCTACAATTGATCAGTCTTCAAACAGTTACTTATTTAACTGCTTCTGTGTATTCTCAGAATTTAGCTGGGGATGGAAATACCAATTCAAACACAATTGTGTTTTCTAGGTGCTATGTGTCACCTGCTTACATAAACTGATACGAAAGCCATGGTTTTGCCCATAAAATGGATACTCAAAACATCAGTAGAATTGAAAATACTTAGTTACTAATATTGAAATATGTATGGTGCAATACAATCAACTCTACAACAACATGGATCTCCACATTCAACTCAAAAAATTTCACAGAAGCATTTGCACACTTTCTCAACAATAAGGAAATTCTTAAAAGTAGCCACAAAACCACTCTGGCTTTCTTCTGTTCTTAAAACCATATCACAGTGTTAAAAAAAAAAAAATCAAACTTGACAGCAGCATGGACATTCATCTTGCAACACAGTGCAACAGACGAGGCAGCGCATGGGGAACAGAGCAGGATGAATTCCTGAAAATACATCACCTGTAAGGTACTTGTAAAGCCAGAAGTGGAAATATTAACAGGGAGGTTGCTTCATTTACTAACTCACTGTGGAGAAAACATCACTATGGAGAGGTGACCCTGAAAATTACACATTTCTAAAGCCCAGCTTTGAGTTCATCCCTACTCTAGCTTTAGAGAAGAAGAGGATATAAGGACACTCTAGTTGAGAACCAGGCAAAACCTTAAGAGCCAAAAACTAACTGTGAATACTTCACTATTTCACATTTCAAAAGAAATAGTACCCATATCTCCCAGTTTAAAGGAAGTCTCAGTGCTTTCACAACACAGGATTCACTTCAAATTCAACTTGTACACACAAAACCATTTAGCAAATGGAAGATCAGATCCCAGCTGCACACCTTCAATTTACTCTTTTAAGTAAGATCAAAACTAAGAGAAAAACTAACAAACAAGCCCATCAATAGCTGTTTGCTCAGTATTACTGCAGTGCTCAACCTGTCACGTGCTGATTTAGATACATAAGAGCACACAGTGTAACTACTACAATATCACCTCACAGCCATTCCTAAAACACGTCGATCAACGACTGTCACAGATCTGACATGGCAGAACGTGCTTATTTAATAACACCATGATTCTACTTGATTAATATGATCTCCTACCATGCCAAGAAAAACATCATATGGAGGACCCAGAGATACTAGATGGGCTCACTCAAATCATTTTCATAGCTTTGAGCTTAACTTCAACCTGAAATTCCTTCAGTTAGCCAAGTAATTTAAAACGTCTCAATACAAAGAGTCCTTAATCTGCATAGCAAGCCTCAAGTTATCACATATTCAGACCAAATCTTGCCTTCAGATAGAGGATAAACAGATCATACCAGAATTTTTTTATCCAGGGGCAGCTGAAAGCCCAGATGAATTTGCCCATCAAGAGCTGAAACAAGTGCTGTAGAGAATGATTCAAGGTTGCTTTCAGCTCTACAACAAACTTATTATGCAGGAACCAAGAAACTTGGTTAAACAGGAAAAAAATACACCCTGAAGGAGCATCTGTCCTGTCATCTGTACATCTACCTCCAAGTATGTTCTACATACTTTAAAAAGAAAAATGAAACTGATCTTTTCATAAACTTCATCTGATCACAGAAAAATAATCTCCAAAAGCGTCAGCCAGATACACCATCTCAAACACATACTCTATGTTACGGGCTGCAAGTACTTCAAGTACCTGCAAGATCAGTTCAAGATCATGGCAAGGAAGAGGATCAAAGAGCTGACTATTCAAACAATACATGGTTAAGTACTCAAGCAAACGTAACATAGCTTGTCAGGTGGCTGCACACTGAACTTCAGGCTCTCAGTTAAGAAAAGCAGCATCTTTAATATGGAGTATACATGAAGTCTCCCCTGCAACCCCAGAGCTGGAGAGGCTTTGGGGCGGGGGGGAGAAGAGGGAAGAATTAGGAGCAAAGAGGGGCTTTTGCCAAGCTAAGAAGTAAAACTGATTTGTTCACGACTTCACTAACTAGTCATCTCCTACCTTGCAGATTAAATAACATGGCAGTGCATGCTGCCAGAAGTGGTGGTCCTTGTATCTTAGCCTTCTGAAACACAAGTTTCAGAAACCTGAAGTTTTCTGCAGCATTAATTTTTCTTCACATTAAAGAGAGAAATGCTGATTATAGCAGTGGCATCTTAAAATTGCCAATCTTCGCTGTAATCTTGACTAAAATACTGATTCATTTAAAAAAAAACAAAAATCAAGAAGTGACAAAAGTCTCAGCATTGTCCGACAAAAGAACTGACATCCTAAGTAGTTATCCAGTGCAACATGGTTGCCAAAGGCACCATCTTGAAAGCCATGAGTCTTTTGCAATCCTTCTTTGAGTTCTAAGAGAGCAAAGCTGGCAGCACAAGAAACAATTGTAGAAACAACTGCAGTCAAAAGGGCAATTCATCAAATGTTCTTCAAATGCTATGAAAGACAATACCACATTAGTTCAGTTTGACATTTTTTAATATTTCTAACTTTAGCAAGAAGCATGTGTTTCCTGGGACGACCAAGGATTTCAAATATTATAGCCACAACCCTGTTCTCTTCACACTAAGAACAGCATTAAGCTTATTACACTGTTTTCATTTACTCCAGAACTGCTCTATGTAGGTGACTCTGTCTATTGCTTTCAATATATATTAGATATTTGACCACAAAACAGTTTATGGTGCACATTAAGATAGTTTATGTCTCATACCACAGAAAGGGCAAAGAAAAAATGCTTGTTCTGGACACCAAAACATCTGTGTGATTACTAAAATCAACTGTACTCTGCCAAGAGGAAGCAGTCTGTTAGTTTTGCAAATAAGCTAAAATGATTCAGTGTCTTTATATTTTGATATTTTACCTTTATTAAATTCATTCAACAGAAGGAACTTGTTATTTCCTTCTACTTTCTCTTTGGAATATAATAATCCAGCTTTTCCTGGAAGCAAACAAAACAGAAGCCCGCTCTTGTTTAAGACCTTCAGGAAGTTACATTTCTGCCAAGTAATTTCTCAGAGATAAAAGCCCACTTCTCAACCTGATGGATAAACCTTCAGATCAAGGAGACACCACAACCTTCTGCTTCAGATCATGAAGATAGAGGATTCTCTGTTTCACTGTCACTCTGTGTTGCTCTGTTTTAAGCTGTCAGTACACATCAATGACCCCAAACAGCTGAGGAGAATTCAGCCAAGAAAATAACACTAGTGTGTGGACGTACAAGTCAGTCTACAATTTACCCCCCACTGCCCCCAAAAAAGACGGCATTTCCTCCTTATATGAAATCACAGGATGTTTTGGCTTGGAAGGACCTTAAAGGTCATCTAGTTCCAACCCCATTCCTAGACTAGGCTGCACAGAGCTCCATCCAGCCTGGCTTTGAACACTTGTTCAAAGAGTTCGGTTGTGGGGCAGCCACAACTTCTCTGGGCAACCTGTTTCAGTGTCTCACCACCCTCACAGTAAGGAATTTTTTCTTAACATGTAATCTAAACCTACTCTCTCACAGTTTGAAGACATTCCCCCTTGTCCAATCACTATATGTTCCTGCAAAAAGTCCCTCTCCAACCTTTTTCCAGGCTCCTCCCTTCAGGTACAGGAAGGCAATCAATTCACCCCTAAGCCTTCAGATAAAATGCTTTAAAGATTCAGATCTCTGCTACAGATACTGGCTTTTTCATATATTTATACCTCTGTCTGTGTAAGGGTTTTTTTTTTTATATACACAAAGTAAAGTGTACATAAATTATCACTATTATACCGCCTTGGTCAATATAAATAAAATACAGCCATCCTGACTCAATGAGATCAGAATTATCCCGAGACAAAGAACAGCCACCAATGCAGCCAGGACTACATTAAAGAAGTTTAAGCATTGCTAGCAAGTAAGGAATCCATGTTTATTAATGTATAAAAGACTGAGCACTAGTCACAATGAAATACAGATGAGATGACAGAGCTCATCTCTCCTCCAGAAGAATGCTATGCATCAGGAATGCATAATATTGAGTAGAATAGTTTGTACAAAACAGGATTGCCTCAAGATTATTTTCTCACGATGCAGTTACCTTTCCAGCACAGACACATGCATGTGTCAAAACTAGCGTTCACTATGACAAAATTATTTAATATTTTCAAGTCAGATTACATGCATAGTCTGGAAAAGAGAAAGTTTTGGTTTTACCCTTTCATCTAAGGTAGCATCAATTTGTAAGACATCAAAAAAAGCTGGAAGGACAGAATTTCCCTCTCTAAAGACTAATAAAATTTAAATAGGGCTAGAGAAACCTATGGCTTCAATTATTTGTAGTCTTCCACTCAATTTCCTCTACAAAATCCCCCTTAAAAAAACCCCAAGCACTATTAGCATCTGTGCAGTTAATAGTTCAGTTGAATGGTAGTGTAAGTAACAGAGGCCATACCGCTGTCAGAGTTCATAGCCAAAGTTATTCCCATACTTAAGTAAAAGGAAACTGCTTCAAGAATTACGCCAAACAGCAAACTATAAACTCTAAGTTACTCGAGACAGTCCCACACATACAACAACCCAACCTGTCATATTAGTCTTCCTTTCAAGTGCTTGTGTACTATCAAATCTGTTTTTCCAAGCAAAGCCAAGAAAGTTCCAGAGCTACTGATTAGGACAAGCAAGCTCTGTAATAAAACTGACTTTTAAGAAGCAGATTGCTTTTAACCCAAGTTGTTTGCTTAAAGCCCTGGTTTTGATTTAGAAACAATACAGGTATTGAGCAGAAATATGAGAGAACTCGCAGTTCCTGAAATACCCTTTGAGATTTTACTTCTATCCTGACAGCATGACAAGCATCAGAAGTTACTCACACTCCTTGGAATATGTATTTTTCCCTTTTACCCAGGGCTGACTAGGCAATAAAAGAACACACAAAGAGGTTTCCAGAAGGATGTGATACAACCTGTACTCCCATGACCTTACCTATTCCCCAAAAGCTTCTCAAAACCAGCAAACATGTTCATTCATCGATTGTTTCCATCCAACTGCGATCACTTTGACTCCTTAAAGAGTTAGGTCAGGCTTCCTGCCCTTTGGCAGCTGCTCAATGGTAGGCAGAGTGCAACAGTCCATCCTGGACACTTCATTCCTGGCCTCGGTCACATCTGTGCCCTCTCAGGACTTCCAATGAAGCAGAACCTAGCAAGGAGAAAGCAAAGCAGCATTCTCCTGCTTGGGTCAGCCCCTTTGGCAAGCTACTGGAAAGAGGTGCTCAAACCTGACCATGCTTCTGTTTAAGACAAAACAGCACCTAAATTGCCTCACAAGGGCAGATGAAGGATAGGGAACACACTGAACAAGGAAAACATTACACGCGCCCTGAAGGATGGGGGCGTGGACACTCCCACACCTGGGAAACACATGACTGTCAGAGGAAGAAGCAGAGATCAAAAAGCTGGAACAGCAAGGACATAGGCAATCTGGATTTTCCCTCGTGTCCCAAAACTAAAAGTAAGAGCTCTATAACTCTGCATCCAAGCAGAGGACAGCAGCAGGACTAGAAGTGCTAACCTTAGACTACAGCTTTTTAAACCCATAAATTATAGTGCTAAAATATAGGCACATATCAGGGAAGGGGAGAAACACGATTGGGTTACACAAGCAAGATGCTAGGAAACATTCAAGCCAGATCATAGAGATCTTCACTATCTGAACACTTCTAGATCTGTAGGATCAAATAACTCTCATTTCACAGGAGAGCTGTCCAAAACACAAGCACTGGCACCACACATAAATTATGAAAACTAAAGAATCTAGTGTTATAATATCAGAATACCAGAAATCCAGAGAGCTGTATATTTGTTCAGCTGATACAAGACCCATAACCGAACTATCTACAAAGGATTAGATCATGACAAGAGAAAAGCATGACAAAACTATCCAAATGGTTTTATACATGCCAGCCTGTTGAATCTACTTACTAGTTTTGCTCAAATAAGATGCCACGATGCAAACTCTTCTGTTGCACTTTGATTACAAAATTAGTACTTCACAACAATAACATCAGGTAAATACCTTAATATAGTCCAGCTTAAACACTTTTGTCAGAGAAAGTCTGAAGATTAGGTTTGTTAATAGAACTCTACCAAGATCAATTCATGCTCAATGCTACTTACCTTCAAAACACCAAAAGAAACACAATCCTTCTGTCTTGCAATTGGAGCACAGCAGATTACAGTGACAAAAGGACAAAAATTGCTGCCCAGAGAGCTTGTGGAAACCCCATCCCTAGACACGTTCAATAAAGGCCAGGCTGGATGGAGCCCTGAGCAACCTGATCTAGTGAATGGAACCCCTGCCCATGGCAGAAGGGATTGAAATTACATCTTTAAACTCACAACATTGTCCAGTTATATGAAAAATAAAGTCTGAAAAAGCAAATATAAACAAGCTTTCTTTGGACAATTAATTTTAACTTAACTGGCAACAGATATGTGAGCAATGACAAACCAGATGTGGCACAGATCCAAATACTCCCTCCTACCCTCAGTTCCACCCTTGAAACAGCACAGGGCAGGCAGCTCCAGCCCATTCTTCACCACACAGCACACAAAGAGCCAGCAGCAGGATACAGCCTTTCCTCACCTCCTCAAGTCTCTGGAGAAGCAGGGCCTGGGTCTATGGACCAGCTCCCCACAGGCAGTCCAGAAGTTGCCATACAATTGTCACTTTTTATACTGAATTTTACTTCAATTCTAAAGTCAAATTAATTTTTGTGCCTATCTCATAAAAAATGTTTGCTCCTACACCACAGCTTCAACTACTCAGAAGAGACTAGGTTCAATGATAAAATGGAACGGCTGGAGGCTCCTAAAGAGCCTGGAGCCTATCTAGAGGGTTTTAAAAACATGAATATAACATGGAAACATGAAAACATGATAAAACGTGAAAAGCTAAGGGTTTATAAGAGATGATGGTACACAGCATCAAGATCTTCCTAAATATCGGCCAGCAGCCCAAGATTATTTTATGCTACTTGTCTCCCTTAAATAACATTACCCTCTCAGCACAGGCTGTACCCTTAGGGAAGAGTGATGTGCATGAACAAGCACACGTCTCCTGACAGCAGCTTCAGAGAGGCACTGCTTGGCCATGCTCTGGCCCTGCATCACTCTTAGGTAGTGGTAGAAAAGGAAAAAAGCAGGAATAAGGGCAGCTTTGCCACTGCCCTCCTTGAAGATCAAAGGAAGCAAAAGCCTCCACTCAGCTGTTCTCTAGTCATTTTCTTAGCTAAGATTATTTGGGGGAAAAAAAAAGTTAAGTCTTGAGCATTTCAAGCACTTCCAAGTTGTACAGGAATAGAAAAATGGTCTTTGCTAAACACAGTCCTATTTAATACTACATGAGGTGACATTAAAAAGCTATTTGCCCTTGCCATCACATCACAAGTTTAAGGCAGTTTCTTCACCAGTCATAGTTCAGCCAGAACTGCAATTCCAGACAAAAAAGCTGCAAATCTGAAAGATTACATGTGTTCAGCTGACGGTTTAGTGTCTTCATACTTTCAATACAGGAGACGACAACCCCAGGTAGTGTTTTGGAGAGGAATGGAGGCAAGATGCATTCCCTTGGTTCACTGACTGACCAGTTGTATCCAAGAAGACTCTGTAAGAGCTGTCCTGATGCCAGACACTAAGGATAGCTTTCCAATAACTTCATACAACTATTTTAATAATCTTGAAGCTCCAATATTTTATAAAATCTATGGGAGAGTTCCCAAACAAATAATTACTCATTGAAACAGTATTAATGTTATATAACCTTAATATGTAACAACTGGATTCAGCAATTTAATACTTTAGATATAAAACAAAATCCATAAAAGCCTTCTCCCAACCAAGTCAACAAATGGTTTACTGGGGCAATGAATTCTAACAAGAATCAGAAATACCAAAAATAAGCAGTTTTTCAGACTATATGCAAGACCCCTGAAACAGAGAGATGATGAACCCCATTTATCTCAGCCTCTCAAGTATCCAGATACTGCATTCCTCCCAAAGCATATTCCATTAGCTGACAAGATGATCATGTTCACCTATTGAAAAAACTCTACGCAAATGCACTATTTCAAAAGACAGCACCATAAACATTTTCAAAGCTCCAATGCCACTGTAGAGAAACACACAGTTAAGGTAACAATATTCACAACTCCCAGACCAAAATATTCATTCTTACATCACACAGGCTGCCTTTCTGAATATGTGAATTGAAATATCATATGGGAAATAGGGATTTAGCCACAATGACTTTGGACATTGAAATTAGTTATGGCAGAACATCATCTTTTGGAAGACACTAGCAGAGTCAAACAACAAAGGGTATATCTTTAAATAATACATAGCAGTAATTATCCTGGGCTTGGCCAGTGGTGGTCTTTGCTACAAACACATCTATTCTTTGCTGCTTCAAGCTTCCTTCAGGCCCCAGTTAACCTCTGCTCATAAAGCATGATATGTTCCAAAAATGCTTAATGGAAAAGAATATTGTAACCAGCCAACTGCACATGTGAACCCAAACTCAAGATTACTGAAACTGCATTATGAGGCAGCAAACATGGTCTTCAAACCACACTGGACATTTTTACAGCAGACTGTATTCCATGTCTTATTACAATTAAAGAAACCCCTATACACCCACAAACTGCCAAACAAACAAACAAAAAGACAGAACCCCACACCAAACATTTTTTTCCTATTTTAGTCCATGTTATTTAGTCTGTTTAGTTCTTAAAATATGCAGTTTACAGTACTATGACAGCAATAATGACAGTGTGAAAATTAATAGTCAAAATCCAAGTAAGAAACCAGGAAATTTAGCACAGGCTTCTGTGATGAAAACTAGAGGCACTCCCGGACTTCATGTTCACTGATTTAGACAATGCACAGCAGTCAGGTCACTGGATAGGCAAGGTTACTAATTCCAAGTGCAGAGGATTACGGCAGTCTAAGTAGGAGTATTTTGTCTCTTACAAAACTAAAAGATGTGCTAGATGCATGCTTGGTCCTACATGACCACCATTGTCTGGAATAATATTTAGTTTGAGAATTTCCTCTAGGGTGACCACCACAAGAAGTTATATTGAAGATCTATACTCATGGGAGGTAACTCTACTACACTCCTGTACAACATCTACAGCAACAACTTTTTATTGCCTTCAGCAAAGCACCTTAGCTCCCAGTACATTGACAAACAGCAACGATTCCTTCTTGGCAAACATATTTTCTAACACCTTCTGCCAGAATTATTTCTCTGATTTGCAGATTTCCTTACTGAAGGCTCATGTGGCTCCTGGATGCTGGACAAGCATGAATCAAATGATCTGTCACAAGATCTACTTTATTTGTAATCTCAAGTAGCTAAATAATTTCCATTTCTTAAGAAGCTTCACACACTTCCCTCATACAAAAAAATCCCACCCAACAAACTAAACAACCTGCTGCCTTCTCTCCCTCCAAAACCATCACACTGGATTTCTCCACTGTCCTTACTCGAATTCTCAAAAATACTCTGTCTACCTGCATTAAAGGTTTCAATAAAACTGCAAATATCAGGTAGTGAACCACAGAGCAAAGTGAATCTTCTTTCAGCTACTCCATACTTTGCCAGACTCCTACCAGTAACCCATTTTATCCCTTCCCCTAGTAAGATGTTTGCTTATTCCTTGCAGATTTAAAAGCAATGAAACATTAAAATTGACATGTATTTGTTGGGAATTGCCACTTTAGGAAGGATTGCATGGCAAAATGCTTCTAGAGGCCATAAGGCAGCCCATACATAGACATTGTTTTGTTTGACTTGAAATTCTCTATAATGTATTATAAACTAGGGCTGTGCAACACTATTTCAGACAAGTATCATTTACAATTCATCTCTACATTAAAATTGACAAAGTTTTAATTTGGCTGATCCTAGTCCTTACAACTTGAATGTTTTATTCTCATATGCAGTTGGTGCAAAGGGCTATTTCCAGGACATCCAAGGCAGCTCAGGAAGCAAGAATACCCCTGCTGCTGCACTGCTCATATCTCACTGTTTCTAGTTCTGGAAACAAACCTTACTTTTGTGGCATTAACTGTTGCCCAGCAAATATACTAGTATCCACTCAACTGAGAAGCTGGACATAACACCTGATCTGCTTTCATCATGACAGCCCCCTGCATTTTTACTTTTTTTTTTTTTTAAGATAAGAATATAAAGAAAGCCCTAGGCAAGCTTCTCTTTTCTGGTCAAACAAACATCATTCCCTGAAGTGAATGGTAACTTTTCAAAGACCTCTTTTTCCTTGAGTTTTAAAAACACACTTAGCTTCCTATCAGTTTACCCAATACATCTGAAGTTTTTATTAAAGTTTATCTAATAAATATGATACCCACTTCAATTACTAAAAATAATTTTAGTAATAAAACTCCACAAAATCATCAAGATTATGTTTCTTTTTTAAAATTAAACCACCACAGTAATTTCCCTAAAGATTTAGTTATATAATAGATTTCTTTTATTAATATTTACTAAACCTATTAGCTCTGTCTATTGAAGTGCAGATTTTGTCTGTCAAGCCCTGGATAGAACTAGAAACCCCTTGAGAACCTGATAGTATTAAAACTACTATAGACAGACCAATTAAGTTTTAATAACTTAAAAAGAAGGTACAAGTTTTCAAAAAATCAGCCAGTTAAGTTCTGAATCCATCCCCCTTTTCCTTATGTTATTTACCAGGTAAGTTGTGAAGTATTAATTCTATAATCCAGACAAATATTATCACACCAGCCTAGATCTTACAAAGCCCCTTGACCATTAATTTGCTTTATTCATCTGCATTTCCCCAGAGTTCTACTACACTCTGTATCCAAAAGCACACGCTCTGCTGACCTTCCCTCCTGCATCCCAAGGACACAATTCTTGAAGCCAGCAATTTCAGTCACCATTTGCCAAGTAAATGATCCCAAGTTATACCACAGAACTGGATACCTTGTCTTTTTACCAATAGCTGAATCTTCCTGTTTCATTGAATTCTATACTCTAGCTACAAGAACTTGAATTAGTAAGACACCAAATTCCTCAATCTTTCAAACCAGAGGAAAGATTCACTGTGGCTAGCTTGAAAATCCGAAGCACATGAAAAGCATACATAGATAGCACCAAAACTCAGCACGATGGAAACTTCAGGAGGACATCTGAATCACCTCAACTCTGACTAACACTCATTCCCAAAGCTCTCCAACAAACCATTAAATTGTAGCACTTTAGAACTGTGATTTTTTAGGGCCAGTTAGAACATGGGTTACAATAACTCAGGATTTAGGAAAGAGCCAAAAATTCAAGACATCCAAATCAGTTTTGTCTTGAAAACACAGAGAGGAGAGACAGCAAAAACTACTTAAGATGTGTAGAGCATAAGCTAATTAGAAACACTTAGTAAATATGAAAGAGCAACACTAATCCTCTAACATCACTAGGTCAGTTAAACAACCAGAGACAGCGAGAAAATGCACCTTGACACATCCTCCCATTAAAGAGAGGCTTATAACATCGTAAAAAAGTTATACAAAAACCGTAGCGATTTCCATAAGATCCCTCTGATTGTTTAAGATCCCTCTGATTGGTTCTACTCTTTGTAGAAGGTTAAAAAGCAGAGGAAATACATACCTAGTCAGGTATTAAATTCATACAGCTGCATAACTGCTTAATTCTAGTTTCTGACAGACCAATCAACCCAGAGAAATTCTGTGGGATGCCTTCTAGCTTCAACCAGATGTAAAATATCTTTTTGCTCTTCATTTTCCATGAAGGAAATGTATTCCTTTATGTGACTGATGAGAAGGCTTGGATCAATCAAGCTTCAGCAGCAAGAATTCTCTAATTATTATGAAAAAGGAAATAATGTTTAAAAAATTGTTTAACCAAGCAGTAGTAAGTATGTGTTATGGGAACCACAAAAGTAAGACCACAGATACCTATATCTCTCTGTTTTCTGAATACATGATCAAGATATACGCTGTCACCCTGAAGAAGTTAGTTCTCTACTATCTTCATTAAGTTAACACTGCAGATGAATAAATCATATTGCTTTAGGCTGGCTCCAAATCAAGAAAGAAAGACTGCTTTTTCTTAAAACCCCCAGATAAACTTGTGTGAACAAGGAACCCCTCCAATGAAAACAAAAGATCAGATATGAAAGTAACCTGAAGAAGAAAGGACTATTTAGTTCTTGTCCTTCAATATAAAAGACAAATTTTAATTCTTTCTACAGATGTGCAGTATTAGCCATGTCAATCAAGAGGATTAGTATTCATAACTCATCTATACATCAGACACCAGCTTCATCTTTTTCCCCTAAAAACACACCATCATGCTTTAATATCAGAAAAAACTGCATTTCATGGGTAGCATCCCATTTAAAAGAACTTGTTTAACACTTGATTACACATCCTTATGTTTCCATGGTCTCTTGTGCTTAACAGAAATAAGCACATTGGTATGCTGCAGAGAATTCTGTCTTCAAAGCCAACAGATACTTCCCTCACCATCCATCTGAAGTCATGCTTCTATTGTTACACACACAACAGAAAATAGATTTGGATAATACTCTGTGATCATCTATTGAGGTAAGCCTTCACATATGTGAAGATCATTAGCAATTTTAAGAGAAATAGTGTTTGTTTCCAGTTATTTTCCCCTAACATATGAGAACTCTTGCAAACAAAACAGCAAATTTGAGATGGAATTCAGGGAACACACTCTTCCTTTCTATTTTTATGTAATATGATCTATTCTGTCCTATAGCACGGACAAAGCATTAGCCCACATCTGCTAAATACCAGCTGCCTAAAATCAGCCCTTTTCAGAAATGACCACTATTACAACATAAAATATGAAAGGAAAAGTAACTTGGAAAACAGTGTGTTTGGATTTTTTAAAAGCGTTCCCCAGCCTTTCCACCCCACAGTTTGCACTTACAGAAAGAGTTATTTAGTAACCTTTTCTTAGCACTCCTAAGGGTCCTTGCATTCCTTCAGGTCCAAGTACCCCCATTTCATTCAAACCAACTATCACAGTGCCAGAAAACACTAACAGAAAAAACAGACCCACAGATAAGAGAGAACAGTCATTAATGAATTCTGAAAAGTGAAAAGTAGGATGAAACAAAAATATCAGCTCAACTCATTCACCACTCACAGCTCAAACCTATTAGTATTACTTCCTGAAAAAGTGGTAATCTAATACTTAAGTTACACAGTCCTGTGTGTACTTAAACCTACAGGTCTGGGTAACACCTATATTCTTTCATTTATAGTTCTACATAGTACACTAAAATCAAAGCAGCTTTTCACACAAAGAGCTGTATATTTTCCACATCTATACAATTAGGTTCCTATGAAGATCAGCAAATACCTGGAGTTATGAAAGATCCTATTTGTTCATCAAAAACAACAACAAAAAAAAACCCACTAAATCCCTTCTACCTAACATTTTTGAAGACTTATCTGATTGCTAGACTCTGTTCCTTATGTAACTACTTATTAGCTTGATGTGTATTTCTAGATTAAGAAAAACGGAAATCTGAGCAATAGTAAAAGCTTTGTACAATAGAAAATGTATTCTTTCCCTAGTTTTCCTAATTAGCTTCCTTTGCCAATCCCCAATGGCAGACAGAAGAGCTGATTACAATTCCAGGCTGAGTGGTAACTGGAGTAATTTACTGGCCACAAGGCACTAGAGAGCTGTTGCAGATGCCCCTCTGAAGGGGAGCTGATCCTTGGCTAAAACTGAGCTTGCTCACAATTCAGTTTTCCAGAGTATTAACTTTGTCTGAATGCATGTGGGCAGATGATAGCAGGGGAGATAAAAGCCCCAGCCTCCTCTGTAGTGCAACACACAAGATGGAACCTTCAAAGCACCTACATGGCATTAGCAGTTCCAAACTTGTTCTTGTCTTCCCAGAAGTACATGCATACCTTATCTTTTAGTATAGCTGAAGCACACATGTTACCAATGCTTTGGAGCACTTGGAGTTTTAGGTAACTTTTGTTTTAGTCTGAAAAGCTCACTCTACCTTTAGGCTCATTCTTTGGGAGTAATCAGTATGACAGCGAATAGACACCCTTCTTCTGCAAGAGAATCAGGATACCAAAAGCAACACCTTCAAAGTTTCTAAGAGCTTCACAGACATGGTCTCCTGTAATTGTGCTCAAAAGTTTGAAATACAGATTTACATTAAAAAACTCACATGGTGCACATGCTGAAGAAATTCTGTGGGTGAAGGTAACACCTTTCTGTGTAAGCCATAATGCTATGCAAATCTTTCTGAGAAGTCTAGTACAGAGGACACTACTGGAACCATACTCTTTGCTCAAAGACAAATGTACTGATAAACAATTTATTTTTAATGGCCTTCTTCTCCCTTACACAGTCTGAGTTCTCAATGGTTATCAGAAAAAGTTTTAGACAATAACCCAACAAAAACTGCTATTTCTAGCATATGGCTAAGTCCAATGACTTGGCTAAGTCCAGAGCTTTACTTCTTAAGAGATCCATGATTCCCAGATAATGTCCTTAATTTTTTTTAACTCTTCAGAAGTGTGGGAAGGAAATGTGCCAATTAAGAATGAAGACCATGAAAGTCATTGGATAAATCTAATATTCTCAAGCTTAGCAGATCCTCCCTTATAGAACCTTCACAGTAATGCTGCCCTATAGAATAGCTAAAATAAACTAACAACAAAACAACCAAGTTTTCTAGGTCCTCACTCTTCAATGCTGGAATATAAAACATAATTGTATGTAAAGCTTCCCTGCAGATACTGAGACTATTTGGGAAGTCTATACACTGACTATAGATGACAAATTACACTGTGAAATTATGCTTGTTTTTTAAGAATGCTACAAAACACCATGGTGTCACAAAGAGGTACATCCTAACAGTGAAACATGCAAAAGGTATACCTGAACAAGTGGAAAAGCAAGGAAGGTCAGCTTCTGCTTACACTTTTAGTCATATCTTACCAAGAGACACCAGCACTGAGGGTTCTTACACTGTGTATAACCCAGGACTGTCACTCCTGGCACGTGAGTTCTGTAGAACACACTCACAGTGTAGCTCCGTTTACATCAACAGGATTGCTTTACAGCAAAGTACTACCCACAGCTTCAGAACTGGGTCCCTCCAATGTTGTCTTTCCACTACTGTTAAATACAATCCCATGTGATAAGCAACTGATACAGTTCCTAGCTCTTCTTTTTCCAAGATTTATGGGGAGGAACATACACAACATTCCCTGGCTGTGATACTGCCTGTCTCATTAGATGTTTTCCAGACAGGGCTCTCTGGTCATCCAATTCCCCTTCTTACCCTGTTCACTGCTCCCACAACTCAAAATTCTACAAGATGCCAATGAAAGAAATTTTTCCAGGTTAAGAGCTGCACAATAAGATTTTATGGTGTTCCAATTTAATTAAACACAAGCTGAGTCCAAGAATTACACTCAAAGTAAATCTCATGCTCAAAATATTCCCATTTCAAAAAGCTTTATTAGGAAAAGAAAAAAATAAGTGTATATGTATGCATGTGGTAAAGTCTATAAGGGATAGATATTTGCAGATTATTATGCTAAGTTTTGAGAATTCACCTGAATCAAGCTAGGGATTAGTCTCTTCTATTCCCAGGAGTTCCCTAAAGAGAACAGAAATGATTGATTTTTCCCCCGAAGTGCATGATTTAGAAAAAAAAAATGTATCTCTCAAAACCAAGCAAAGACAGTTGTTCGATCTCATCTCACCTACTGCTGCATGCCAAGGAGCAGAAGTGGGAGGGAAAAGTCACACAGGGACTGCACAAAGGGGGAAGTGTATCAATATTTAAAAGCTCTAAGCTCAACTTGGATCTTGTAAAACCTCATTTTTAGTATTAATAGATTTCAAAGGTGGAATATATTAAGTACAATGCTACAGAATTTCAGTGTAAGAACCTTCGATTTTAGGTTCAGTTGAACAGAAGTCAAAATTTCTGTTAGAGGTGCAACACAAAACAAATATTACTATGGAGATCCCATACTGAAAAATCGGCAATAAAACTACTTGAAGACACCTTAGAACTAAAGACAATTAAAGAACCTAAAGCACCTAAAGAACTAGAGGCAATTATTAACAAAATGTAAGTTTTTTAATCAAATGTATATAAAATCCAATTCTACGTTAAAAGTGGCAGTAAGAGTACTTTGGAGAAAACCCATAGACTTACTTTAGATGGAAAGCAAGAGTAACACAAAGCATTTTTCGTGTATCAGTTTAGAAGCTCCACAAGTTTGTAGTCCTGTTTTAGCAAAATACAGATTATCTGAGCTAAAGTATCAGTCACCTTCAATATTCATGAGGTATCATACAATAACATTTTCTTCACTTGAAAGGTCATCAACTATATAAATCAATAAGGGGTTTCTTTTCTCATCTGACATGCCATGGTTCTCCATTTCCATTTCCCCCCCCCACAGAATCATAGAAAAGTTAGAGTTGAAATGGACCTTAAAGATAATCTAACTTTAACCCCTCTGCCATGGGCTGGGACACCTTCCACCTGACCAGGTTGCTCAAAGCCCCATCCAGCCTAGTCTTGAACACCTTCAGGGACAGGGAGTCCACAGCCTTTCTGGACAACCTGTTCCAGTGTCTCACCACCCTCACATTAAAGAATTCCTTGCTAACATCTAACCTAAACCTGCCCTCTTTCACCTTAAGGCCATTCCCCCTTGTCCTATCACTACATGGCCTTGCAAACCAATCCCTCTCCAGCTCCCTTGTAGGTCTCCTTTGGATACTCTGCAAGGTGCTATAAAGTCTCTCCAAATCCTTCTCCAGGCTGAACAGCCCCAAATCTCTCAGTCTGTCTTCTCAGCAGAGGTGCTTCAGACCTCTGGTCAACTTAGTGGCCCTCCTCTGGACTCCTTCCAAGAGGTCCACAGGTTTCTTGCATTGGGAGCCCCAGAGCTGAACACAGCACTCCAGGTCAGGTCTCACGAGAGCAGAATAGAGGGGAGAACCATCTCCCTTGACCTGCTAGCTGTGATTCTTTGGATGCAGCCCAGGATGCCTTTGGCTTTCTTGGCTGTGAATGCACATTGCTGGGTCATAGGGAGCTTTTTGTCCAAACAGGCCCAAGTCTTTTTTCTCAGGGCTGCTCTCAATCTGTTCTCCTCCCAGCCAGAACTTGTGCTTGAGACTGCCTCAACCCAAGTTCAGCACCTTGCATTTGGCCGTGTTTGAACTTTATGAAGTTCAAACATGCCCACCTCTCAAGCCTATCCAGATCCTTCTGGATGGCATCCCTCCCGTGTGCTGACTGCATCACACAGCTTGGTGTCATTGGCAAACATGTTGGGCGTGCAAGTTCATGTTCTGAAAGCTCCCACTAATTTTTATGTTTACCGACAAATTTCCAATACTGTTTACAGCTGGATTCTATAACCAAGGCTTTCTACACACAAAGTTATTGAAATCACATCTAAGCAACTGGAAATTTGATAATTTTGACACAGCCTGATAATTTTGGCACAGTAGTATTACCCTCTTCAATCAGATTCGCAGATATCCAAGTAACTCCTCTGGTACTCCAAGACACAGGCTTTGCATCTCCCACCCTATCCCAACCTGCCAATTCTAAATGCAAATGTCAGATGCTGCCTATTACAGGTACTTTCATCTGTCCTACAAATACTTCTAACAGAAATCAGATATCGAAGTGATTTTCAATACTGATATGGACATTGAAACACACAAAATGGAAAGATACCTCCTGGGATGATTCATGTACAAATACACAATTTTTCTACTTAATTTTGGCATACATATGCAGAGCATGGCAACCATTTGAAGAACATTTCTGATTTTAGATCTCAAAAGCTACTGTACATAGACAAGCTCACAATGCAGGTATGGTTAGAGCTGTTCCATGCAATACTGAAGATAGAAAAAATAAGTTTTCTTCAAATGTTACTCCTATATCTATACCTTAAAAACTTAACTATATTCCTGATGGCATGCTGCAGATTTTTCCAGTTTGCAGCAGAACCTAACCCATGCACCTAAGAAGTTGCTCATTCTGAGACTTGATTTGTACAGTTTGTGACTGAAGACCTCTGGAGTACACTTTACACAATACACCCCTGTTTTAGCATGAACTGTTTATCTTGCTACCCCCAAGGGTAAGCAACAGAAACTTAATGTGAAAGCCTGACAACTTTCCATCTTGTTAGCAGCACCTCCCTCTGTCAAGAATTACATCAGAATTTGCTTACTTACATCTAGTGAATCTTCATTGACCAGGATGAGAGACATACTCTGTGAAATGAGTCTGCAAGAGTACCCTGCAAGAGGGGAAAAAAGAGACAATAAAACACAAGGACTTACTTTTTGGAAGGCTAAGCTTCAAGTTCAACCTTAAGATAAGCATCTATAGGTAAAATGACAATTTATTTTTTGAGCAGTTACTCCTATCAGGCAGACTGCTGGAAACTTTGGTGTATAGGACACACTCCAACATGACACATTTACTAGGAACACGGGCTGCATTCTATCTGCATTTTCAAATACATCACTTGAGATGTTTTAATTAAACAAAGCACTGTTGTTTTATTTTTTTTTTAAGTCTACAAGAAGGCAGGTTTGCCTTCAGAACATTACAGGAACAGATCCTAATCCACAGTTGCAACTATGCCCGATGATTGGAAGTGCACACGTTTTCAGTTGATGCTACTCAGTTTCCTTATCCCACACAAAACTTACACGAGCATTTTTTACTCCTGAGTGTTCAGTGTGGAAGGTTCTGAGCTTCATCAAGAAGTACAGATCAATGACACTCACAGAGCCCCTACAAACTCCTACAGACATGAGGTAATTGGACTACATTATTCTTATTGTGAGTCTGGGACATGAAAGAACAAGAACACCCAGAAGGGAGCTCTGTACATTTCCCAGGACGCCAAAATTCAAAACACAAACTCTCAAGACAGAAAAAAAATCTCTTATTTTTATAAAAGTTTAATCATTTACAGAACAAACAGGTTAATTCTGCTCATATTAATGGCAAGAGACAAATGCAAACTTGCATCAGACTGACCCCACTACATTATCCTAAAAGCTCATGCAAGTTCACTTGGGATTGGCATAGTGATGTCAGCTTCATAAAATAGCAGAGAATTAGTTTATTTGAAGCACACACCTTTTATTGCTCATCTAAGCTATATGGGAAAAGGAAATTCAATACAATTTTTATTTCTATTATTTCTTTTATAGAAATGAATTACAGCAGTTAAAAAAATTGCTATCAAATAAAATGGCGTCTTGGGAAGTCTCTTACTTTTCTTAAATGGAGACTGGAGGGTATTGCAGCATAAGAGCAATGTCCCAGTAAAGAACCACTGCAAGGCTGACAGATTCAAAAGCTGAACTGTAGTTCACAGCTGTAGTTTACAGCAGTCGCTGTAAAAAGATGAAGTGCCTCTTTCCATATTTTACAACAGCAAGAGAACAACTGAGGCATGAAATCATCTGTGGGATTCTTGGTTCCTTAGAAAGGCCATACTGGGTCATCAATTGCAATGAAAATAATTTCCTCAGGCTACAGAGTTTTTATAATTGGGCTAGTTTTGTAGGTATAATCCAGGGTTAACATGTCTGCATGTGTGACTTCTGTAAAGAAAGTAAATCCCTCTTCTTCCTTTGAGGAAGACATAGCCAGGCACTCTCAGGCAGCAGGTTTGATTACCTGCAGAAGTTCAGTTTCTCCTCCATTTTCACAGCTGTGTGGACTACAAATATCAAGTGCAACCTTGCTAATACATGTTAACAAGCCTAGGTTTAATTTCTGCTTCAGAGAACAATACAGAATGACTGAACTCACACCTATTGGGAAAAGGATAAAATATGTTCTAATGATAGGCAGCCTACAACATGAAAGCTTTGCAGACAGCCTCTGATTCTGCCTGTGATCAAATCTTGGATAGCAGTATAGAACTGAGCAGCAAACCTCCAACAGTTACACACAAAACACTGACTTTTTTCTAGAGTCAGTTTGCCATTTTTAAAAGTTAGTTCCAGGCCAAAAATAAAACTTCTCTATTTTTATTGAGAAAGAGAATATTACAAATTTAAGCACTTCCCTCCATAACCGGGTTATTCTTTCACTAGGCTGCAGCAACACTCTTGTGCAGTAGGCTGCTACAAATTCAGCATAACTAATTCAAAAGGATTTTCTAGTAGCATTTGATTAGAACAGCAGCTGCAATAGTGACCTGTAATTTCTAAACCACTGCTCACTGCTTCACTTTACTGCTTCCAAAATGAGCAAGATGTCATTCTAAAAGTCAAGCTGGAAGAAAAAAACATGCTGTAGAAAACAATTGCTCTGCTGTGCATCTTGGAAATCATGGATTCAGAACTTATCCTGCAACTGAAGCTATTTTGCATCTTGCCATCACATTAAACAGAAAGATCAAGACTGGAATAGGAGAATGTAAGTCAACCCTAACAAGGGTTTATAGGGGATCTATACATTATGTACAATTTCAGGACTAAGATCATGTTAAAATCTAGCACTATTATAAAGCAAAGTAGCTGGCAACTGTAGGAGTACAAGTAGTAACTTTAAATTATTACTAGAAATGTCTAAAATTTCATAATAGTTTTACAATAGTTATTACTGGCAACACTAACATGGCAAGCAAAAATGCACTCTAAGATAAGTATTTTTGTCAATGCTTCTGAGTAAAATAAGATCAACTGCTGGTTCAAAGCCAGGTATAAAATGTCAACCCACACCTGTAAGTTGATATCTAGCTCTTTAATTTAAAAGTCTGACTAAAAGTCCATGAAGGAGATGAATCAGGTACTTCTGGGACTTATTTTCCTTTAAGTTTCCTGGGAGAAAGATTACTTGAACCAGAGTTCAAGATCATAGCCCACAGGCACATTCATACTGCAGGCATACAGAATCCAGCATCTGAGGAAAGAATGATTATCCTCTGTGCTTAGAGAGGGCACAAATGCCCTGTTCAAACTTTGCATAGCGTGCTGGCATGGCTTGTCTCCTAAACTGACACAAAGCACAGCTCACCAAGAAGTGTTCTTATCTCTGAACTGGAAAGATAGGGGTCTGATGGATGTACTGTTAGATGAGTAAGGAATCAGCTGGATGCCTACACCCACAGAGTTACAGTCAACGGTTCCACAACTCAAACAAAAACCAGTAATGAGTAGTGTCCCTCAGGCCAGTCCTGAGACTGGTCCTTCGGTGTCTTCACCAGGGACAGACAGGGATCAAGTACACCCTCAGCAAGCCCTGAGAAAACCCGAAGCTGAATGGAGCACCTAAATTACACTGGAGAGAAGTGACGCCAGCCAGAGGGACTTTGATCCTCTTGAGGAGCAGGCCAGTGAGAACCTAATCAAGCTCCACAGGGCCAAGTGCAAGGTCCTGCACCTGTACTGCAACAATCATAAATATCCATCAGGACAGACTAGGGGATGAACGGACTGAAAGTAGCCCTACTGAGAAGCACCTAAGTGATGAGAAGTTGAATGTGAAACTCCACTTGGAATATTGTATCCAGCCCTGGGGCCCCCAGCACAAGACAGACCTGTTAGAGTGAGTAAAGAGGGCCACAAAAGCAATCAAGGGGATAGAACATCTCTCCTATGAAAACAGGCTGAGAGTTGGGGTTGTTTGAGCAGGAGAAAAGAAGGTTCTGAAGAGACCTTTCAATATACAAAAGGGAATTACAATAAAGATTGAGAAAGACTTTTTACCAAGGCCTGGAATCAATGGTCAACAGCCAGTCATTTCAAACTGGAAGAGGGTAGGTTTAGACTGGACATAAGGAAGACATTTATTGTGATGGGAGTAGCAAGACTGGAACAGGCTGCCCAGAGAAGTTATGGATGCTCCATCCCTGGAAGTGTTCAAGGCCAGTCTTGACAGAGCCTTAAGCAACCTGATTTACGAAAGATGCTCCTGTCAGGGAGGGAGCAGNAGACAGACCTATTAGAGTGAGTAAAGAGGGCCACAAAAGCAATCAAGGGGATAGAACATCTCTCCTATGAAAACAGGCTGAGAGTTGGGGTTGTTTGAGCAGGAGAAAAGAAGGTTCTGAAGAGACCTTTCAATATACAAAAGGGAATTACAATAAAGATTGAGAAAGACTTTTTACCAAGGCCTGTAATCAATGGTCAACAGCCAGTCATTTCAAACTGGAAGAGGGTAGGTTTAGACTGGACATAAGGAAGACATTTATTGTGATGGGAGTAGCAAGACTGGAACAGGCTGCCCAGAGAAGTTATGGATGCTCCATCCCTGGAAGTGTTCAAGGCCAGTCTTGACAGAGCCTTAAGCAACCTGATTTACGAAAGATGCTCCTGTCAGGGAGGGAGCAGGAAGACTGTATCTTGAAAAGGTCCCTTCCAACCTCAAACCCAAAGAACTGTAAGGCAGTGCTTGCAGGCAGCTATCAATGCACACCCTAGGTAGGGGCATTAAGCTCAACTATAGGGACTGATACATGGTTCAGCGAGGGACACATTTGAGTTAACGCTATATTTCCATTCCCAGAAAACAAATATCTTCCTAGGAAGTTATTGGCTGGAAATACAGCAGTTCTGGTGTTCTGTGAGTGTGCTGAGCACCAGGATGGTAGCAAACAGAAATCTATCATGGGTGCTTCTGTCTCACTGAAAGGCAAAGATGACCCAGAGTCTGTAGACTGTTTGAAGAAAAGGATGCAGCTGCAAGAACACATTTAAGCTTTCTATAGTTGTTTGCAGGTCCTGCTTAAAGATGCTCCCGTACCTGGAAGTCCCATTTTCAAGAGCTAGAGTTCAAATGATTGATCAGCATTAAAGCTTATCATGAATACTCTTCTCACTTGCAGAACTACTGACTAGCACCTGGCTGAGAGAAAGGCATACAGCCACCCCAGGGAAGGTCAACCATCACTCTCCAGAGAATTCAAGAACGCAATCCAGAGACAAAGACATATGCAAATTCTGAAAACCAAAGAAACAAGAGGAAGCTGGAAGAACAAAGTACTCCAGCTCCTTGACAGAGCTGCCAAGAGCTGAAATATCCCTCAATACACGTGCACCTCCATATAGCAAGCAAGAGCCAATAAGCATAACCTCCAAAGAAAAAGAGAAAGTGAGAACACTTTTTACATCCCAGATAGCATATTTATACCTGAAACACATAGTGCACACGTGGATTGGGTTTTAAGTTGAAGTTTTATTACAGTTTAATTAGGTTACACACAAAAACTGGAAGGGTGCCACATGTTTATACTTTCAAGCCAACTTGAACATGCAGCTAATTAAGTTAGAGTTTTACTACCAAACTGTACCTTAAACTAAGGGATAATTTAGAAGTTTTAAGCAAGATTATTATTCTTCTCAAGTTGCTATAATAAAAGAAACAACAAACCAACAGTTTTTGTGAAGGAGACTAACTTCCAGCTTTCTCTGTCTTCAGAATAAGGTCATTTACCAGTGTTCAAGTAGCTGCTGTTGGTTAATATATCAACTTATTTCAGGTACTTACATCAAAATGTGTAGCTACTTTTTTTAATTAGTCAAAAGATGGTTTTTCCTTCTCAAGTTGACTACTTCTCAAGTTAACTGCTCGTAAAGAAAGGAGAATCTGCAGATTGTGATTCAAACCAGATAACTACCCTCTAAACAAATTGTCTACCTAGACCATCCACTTTATTTCTACTACAGGTGTATCAGTTTAGCAAGTTATTCCACCTCTTGGTACCACCTTCAACACACAAAGATACAAGACATCTGATTTGAAGCACACAAGAATTCTAGGCAGTCAAGCAGACTGCATTCTGAAATTTTGCTGAGTCAACCAAAACAGAAAAAAAGTCTAAAAAAACACAAAACAAACCAGACTAAAAAAAAAAAGCAAATGCCCCAAACTTCCCCCAAAATAATTTAAGTTCATTTACAGAGCATCATTGATGCAGAATCTTGAATGAGTTTGAGAAAGCAACCTATGCTGTTAAAGTTCCTTTTAACTTACACCTGTACATCTGAACAGACTAATCTGCAAATCTAAATGCAGTTATGGAACCTAACAGCATATGCTGCCTTCTGTTAAAGAAGCTATTTATTCAGTCTTTTTGAGCTCATACTGACTTCAAGACTCCCTAATTATATGAATAATGTGACCAGTTAAGCTTTTTTCCTTTAGAACTGCACACAGACAGGTCTGGGTGTATTTCAGGCTATTCCTGGTAGAACTAAAATGCTCTTTAACTGAACTCACTTAGGTGAGATGTTGAATCACAAGAGTGCAACTCTGTCTCCTTCCCTGTCTGGGCAGACTTACCAGTGATAGGGAGAAAAATCATTAAAAAGAATACAAGAGCATCATGGCATTCTGTTGCAAAAGATTTGGGAAGTGTGGCATGACAAGGGGTGCACCTACATCAGGATATGTCCCTTTACCAGGTCTTTGCTACATACTAATAGATGTGCTGTAAGAGGACAGCAAGGTCAGTTATTTAAGCTTGAATAATTCACCAACATTCACAGATATGGTTTGGAAGATGCTGTAAACTATAAACACTTTGCATTATCATATTTCCCATTGTATCCCAAACTCAATTCAAAGGCAGTCAGTAAGAAAAAAAAGCTCTAAAACTGTTTCTGAAACATTAGTCTGGTAGAGTTCTCCCGTTACCATCAGAAAGCAGAGTTACATGTATTTATTCTGTTAGAACTGCATTTAACCAAGAGCAGAAGGGTCTCTTCTGCCTTAAAACAATAATGAAAAGAATATAGCCTGACACACATAGTGAAGACTTCACTACAAAATCCCTTCTTCAAGGTTGTGCCCTGCTGCCAAGGAACCATTCTGTATGCAGCAGGCCCAATTCTGTTTAAAAACCCACACAGCACATCTTGCATGTGACCTGCTACATACCAGACAAATTCAGAGTAACCAGAATGATGGATACCTATATTGAGAGCTGTTTCCTGTTTGTCACCTGTCAGAATCCATATCTTAATTTCTGCCTTTATTAGTGTGGCTATTGTTTCTGGAACACCTGCTTGCAGGCGGTCTTCAATAGCTGTAGCTCCAAGAAGCAGCAAATCCTGGGGAGGAAAAAAAAAGAAAACAATCCCTCAAATTTTTTTAAGATAAAACTCTGTTTGGAACATATTCAAAAAAGGAATTAAGACAGCATGTTGCATCTCACTGCTAATACTGCACTTTGACAAGCAATATACACCACAGTAAATTTCTAGTGTGACTATTCTACCTCCTCTGCGTACAACTCACATTTCAAGAGGTACAGAACGGAACAGAGTGTTTTTGATCAGAAAGATAGCAACATTTCAAGAATATTTGATTGAAGTTATAAAATCCAAAGTTAGCCTATAGATGAATATATAGGTTAAACTGTAATCACCATAACAACATGATGAGTAGTCATTTTATATATTTAAGCTCACAAAATAAAAAAAATTTGGCATCACATCATTTAAACTAATTTCCACCTACAAAATGTACATATAGACTGGATACAATCACTCAAAGCAAAAATTGTTGCAACTATTTATGCATCTAATCATTACATTTGTGTAATACAAGTGGTATGAACATTAATCAGTCCAAGTATTGCTAATCAACATACATACAGATGTCTTCCAGAAATACATGTCTCATACAGTGAATTTAATACTACAGAGTTAGCTATATTCTCAGGCAATTCTAAAACAATTGCTTGAGGAGATTTGGTTACATTACAGTTTTTAAAAAAGGCAAAAAAAAAGCTAAGAAATAAACCTTGTCAAAAGGTACAGCCTACTCAGATTTTACCTCTAAAAGCATTTTAATGATTCCTTACATGTACAAAGATGTTCAGCTTAAAACAAATTGAAATAAGTTCAGGTATACTGTATCATTTCAGAAATCGCACAGAAAAAGGTAGCATATTCTATTCTTTGCAGAGACTAAAATTATTCAACAGAAATGAAGACAAATGAACAGAAGGAGTAAGGCAAGTTGCTGCTGTTCAGCCTGGGAATGATGAGGCTTCAGTGTGATCTTACCATGGCCTTTGTATATAAAAAGTGGGCTCATAAGAAAAATGAATAAAGACTGTTTACCAATGCCAACAGTGGCAGGACAAGGGGTGATGGTTTTAAACTGACAGAGGGTATATTTTAGCCCAGGCACAAAGAAGTGGCTTTTTTATGATGAGAGTGGTGAGACACTGGAACAGGTTTGCCCACAGAAGTGGCGGATCCATCCCTGCAAGTGTTCCAGGCCAGGTTGGATCAAGATTTGAGTATCGTGATCTAGTGAAAGGCGCCCCTGTCCATGGTTGGGGGGCAGTGGTACAACAATACGATCTTAAAAGGCCCCTTCCAACCCAAACCTTTCCATGATTCTGCAGAGAGGGCATTAAAAGCAGCTTCCATTTGTATGAATTTAAGCAGACCTAAAGAACAGAAGGGCAAGTGGCTATCCATACAGTGTGTAAGCTGGCATTGACAGGTCTTGACAGAGCTTCATTTTTGCTATGAGAGATTCAGCCGGCAAATGTAGCAGAATTGACTCATGCAAGTCACTAAGCTTTAGTACTCTGCAGCCTCTAAATGACACATCAGCTCTGTTGATGTTGGCAACATTTGAAAGTTACAGACATAATACAAGCGTGCAATGTAGATAATTTTTTTCCCCAAAATCACTTGTTAAGAGGCTACACATGACAGCACAGGGATCAGCATGGCTGAGCTACCCCAGCAGGGGAGTCACCCCTGCACTTGCTGAAGCCTTCTGAGCCAGCACATGGCTGTAGAAGGAAGTCAGCTTGTCTCCACATGTACACCTGTACTGTCATCCAGCAATCTCAGCACTCGGACTGAAAAAGTAGCTCTCTTGGTCTCATTTGAGCCCTTAGATGAAAAAAATCCAGCCTGTAAAAATACAGTATATTTTGTGTTACAGCCAAATGCCAGTTTACCTCTAAGGCCTGCTTCTTGGCATGACCAGCAAGCAAACATTAACAGGAAGGCATACAGTGGATCATTCCTAACTCCAATTCTATAACCCACTCACAGGTTCTGTTTTTCTTAAACAAGATTCTAAATAGTGAAAAGGCAGAAAGTAGATGACCAAAAATGACCTAAAGCTTGAGAACACATTTATAAAGTACGCCAAAAGTGATGTTCATTTTTCACCTCGGTGAAAACAGAAGAGTTTGAGAGCACAGTGAAAGAAGCAGAAAGCTGAAAGGAGTTACCCAAACCTATTGAACCAAGGATGAGATAACCACACTGTTACACACACACAATAAACACCAAAGACCATTTCAGGCATGACTTGGAAAATAAAGAGCCAATCTTCTGCTCTTACTGAAAGAGTTCCTGGAGCTTTTCTCTCACCCCTTGAAAGTTAGCTCCTATCCTAGTCTTGACCTCTTTGTGGATACCCCATCCCTGGAAGTATTCAAGGCCAGATTGGATGGAGCTCCAGCAACCCAGCCTAGTGAAAGGTGTCCCTGGCCATGGCAGGAGGAGTGGAACTCAAGGATCTTTACGGTCCTTTCCAAACCAGGCCACTCTATAATTCTACTATTTGCCCCAACTAACTTAAATAAACAAGAGTGCTCCAGAACCTAAGCAGTATTTTAATATTAATTTTAAAAGATATTGAAGTTCAAAACATGTTTTAAAGAAATCACTACACGAAATTAAATACCTGGGCCAAGAGGGAAGAGCATGAACCTGTGCAGGTGAGCAGTGCAACCACCAGCACTTCCGAAAGCAGCAAGACCAACAAGGCTCAGAGAAACACTGGCCCCTAGCGTTGGCATTTTAACATTTCGTTCACTGTAGGATTAGCGTTTCAAATAGGTTCTCAGAAACCTACTTTCCCCTTTTAAAATTAGAGCTCTGCAATTTGCATGGAGTGCAGGTTTTCATCCATTTTTTAGCCCATGCCCCTACAGGTTTTGGTGAGCCCTACGTTGTGCCTACAACAGTCTTCAAAAACCTTGAACTTTGCTGTATGAAAAGGAACATATCTCCTCATACCCTAGTACAGGGAAGCTTGGTGCAACGCAACGATTTACATGTATTATCTTTATCAAGTTACAACAACCTTACACAAAACAGGAAGATTAAAAAAGTGTGAGAAAAGGGGTTTTAAGTAGAAGTTATTTTTTTATCCACAAATTCATCTCACATTTACAGATTAAAACTGTGGACTGAACGGGTTACAATCTAAGAACACCTTTCCAGTTTCTCATGTATGAAATCCACAGTTTATTTCATGGTATAAAGCCCAAATTCCACTGGAAAATACACATGTAAGGGAATCTGCATCTGATCATCAAGAAAGTATGTTTTACCTTTTCAATGATCTCATAGCACTCCTCCAGCTTCTGAGTTCTGTCTTTCAGAACCGTACTAGATTCATTGTAGACATTCAACCACTCCCTGTAAGACTTCTCTGACAGATCAGCATAAGCAATGCACAACGTCCTCAGACCTGCAAAACAGAAGACAGCCATTACCCACGGTAAAACTACATCAAATATCATCAAATCATTCATACACAATGAATGCTAAATTCTAACCCTCAAGCTGGAACAACAAAAGCTTCTAACACACACTGTTAAACTCTGGATTCCACAAAATCTCCCGGTACATTTTTTTAAGCACTTGGATTTCCACAAATGTAAACCACAAATTTGGCTCTTTTTGGCGACTAATGTTGGTGCAGATCAAGAGAGTATTGGACAAAAAAATTTAATGAACTTTTTAAGTATGAAAGCAAGTTTGCCCTTCATGTATTTTTTAAAACATCATATTAAAGAATAGACTACATACTGTGATTGGTAATATTACTTAGTCAAACATCCTGAACAGCCCGTGCTTCCTTTTAGCAAGACTGTGTTCTCCTTCAGTGTACGGATGTAACTCACACAAATAACGGGAGTTACACATGCACAATATAGTGAAGAGGGTCCATGAAGGATGAAAACCAATTTATTAGATCACTGGCAAAAATTAACATAGAGAAATAATGATTTCTTTTTCTGTCACAAATCAAGCAAAAAGGAGTGTGTGCCATAAAACACAAAAGTTACAGTTCTGGGAATATGGGAGTCTGGAAAAGAAATTTAAAAGCTAACTGGAATTTTCAGATTTTGGAAGAAAAACACTGGTTCATGGTTTTACTGTAACTCAGGTATCCTATGCTATCACAGAAGAGAGAACAAAGCCAAGTGTTTCCCAGTGAACAGAGGTGTTACATCAGTCAAAGGCCTTACAGACCATTTCAGATCATCTTTGATGTCTCAGGGTACCAGGCTTCCCAGCACGTTCAGGTTATCACTCTGCTTCATAAAGCCAGAGATGCTGCCATCTGACTTCTACCCTCCAACTCCAATGTAATTGAGTTATTCCAGGCAAGATATCTCATGCCCTTTCCCTTCATTATGGACACAATTTCTTTTCCTTCCAAATTCTACTTCCCTACTGAAATCACACAGAAGTCGGACAAAAACCTCCTTACAGATGAACTCAATCTACAGTTGTTAATTTGCTGATAAATCCCTCTTAATTTATCTTCACAATCATCTTAGTTGACACCACAGAGCTTAGACAAGGCAGAAGATGCTGCAAATAGTTTCATGAACTGAATTCTCGTGGCATGCTGTTTCTCTTACCTTCTGTTGCGAAGTATTCAAGATGGCACAGTGTTTGTTCCATATACTGGGAATCTTTTGAAAGCCTCTCAAAAATTACATTATCCTATTAAAACCAAATTCATTACAACAGAGTAAGTCTAATATAAAGTTGTCATTTGTGTATTTACCAATTCAAGAGAAGCAACCTGAATAGACTTGCTAATATCAAAAACAAAACTGTATTTACAATATATTTGGGGTTAAGAGGCTGATCTGAGTAATTAATCTGGATTGCATTCAGTGGCAGAGATACTGCATCCACGTCAGATAATGGAGAGAGAAGCACACTCTGCCCTCCTCCCCTCTTTCTATAAACAGGTCCCCATTACTGGGCATTACAGAACGCTTCTCTATAAATTATTAAGCCAATATATTGACTTCCGGACAACACAAATGTCTGATCTTACTCAGTGTATATATAGCAGTCCCATGCAGTAGTTTTCTGCAATCCTTTCCAGAAAATATTCCTACTGATGTTAAAAAAAAAAAAAGCAGAAACGCTGATCATGTTCTACCACAACATTCTCTCAGAAACAGCCTTCTTCCTTTATCAGTAAATCAAGGGACAATTGGAAAGGCACAGCTAACACATGAAATCAAAATATAGCATCACCTACATATCTAGAGTCTCTGGATTTTATTTATAACTACTAGAACAAATTATACAAACACATGTAATACAGAAACCCTACTTAGACATCTGCTCTTAAGCTAAGTATGCAGACCTACAACTAGTACTGATTAGAGACAGGCATACAAACCTAATTATTATGAAAGCAACAGGACAGAAGATTACTACCAGAACGTGGAAGAGTTATATATGACTGCAGAATAGTCAGTAAACTTACAGTTCACATGAGTGGCAGATGCAGCACCTTAGTACATCTAGGTCTACTCATATGGAAAACAGCAAGAATTTGTACCACAGACTCTCCTGTTCTCCATCCCTTTCAGGGCCGCGCTCCAAAGAATGGCATGAATTCAGGCATGGCATGAACAACCCAATTGCAAGTCTGTGTGGTCCTATTAGGCATACAACTGTGAACTACCACACAACGGCAGCAGGCTTCATTCACTTCCACCACAACAGCATGAAGCCAGCACATCTTTATCAAATCAGGGGACGTAAATGGAAGCAACAGAGTACTGAACACTGACCTATATGTCATGACAAATTCAAGTAAACCAGATCCTCACAGAGGTCAGAAGGCTTTTTGCAACAGGGAAAAACTATCTCCATAATTTTCCACTGAAATTAGAACCACTCTCTGGCTGTGGACAATGCTAGTTTTGGAACCTTTGTACTGTGCTAAGTTATTGCTCTTGTCAGTGAAGACAGAAGCACAACACGGTGCAAGTCATGATGACAAATAACAGCAGGTGCAGAGACGCAAGAAAGCCAGATCAAGAGCCAAGCACTTGAGAACAAATTTTAGTGTTATAAATTCAGACAACAGCATTTACTCCAGCTCCCGAACTTCCGCTGCACAGCTGGGTGAAGCCCTGGCTTTGCAATAAGGGTACTGCTCCCATTAGTTTCAGGATTTCAACTGGGCAATAGAAAGCCTAGCAGTCTTCCAGACTGCAAAAGGAGTCAGAGCAGGAATGACAGCTCTCTTAAATCACTTGGCCCTAAACAGAAAGCCAACAGGTATTATGTATGAGACATGAAATGCCAGCATCAGCCACAGCTGTTGAAACAATAACTGGCAGTGTTCTCCATTAGGCAGCATAATTACTTACAGCCCCTTTGCAGTAGAGACGTAGCTGTCCTGCTGGAGTTCGAACAATCACTGACATTCTCTTCCTGTTGCTATTGAAATAAAAATATTTGCTTTCATTAGTCAAAGTGATAAAGAGTAATTCTTCTTCTAGCCAGTGAATTTTCTCAGATGTGTTTTGTGCATCTGAGAGTAAATGGGATATAACAGCAGTAACTTAAGAACCCACAACCCTTGACCAGAAGGGAGATATATTAAATTGCCTATTTCCAGCTTCATGTCTCCCATTGGCAGGCACTCCAGACTTATACCCATATGCAAGCAAGAATTTGAAAAAGACCAAGATAGTATAAAACCATCTTGAAATAAGTGGAATCACATTTATTCTTATTATTCTGTCTCAGTTTTTCCTCATTCCTCAATCGAAATTGCTTTGGGGACTCTAGAAATTGAATCATTAAGGCTGATTATATATTTAGTATAGTCATAACAGACATCGAAACAACCATCCACTGACAAGAGCAGTTATTTAACTTCCTAATTCAAAAGAAAGCAAAAACATCATAGAAAGGAATCACGGCATAGATCAGTTCTTGGCCTCTATCAATTCTTTATACTGGTCTAATCAGACCCACACAGTTGGAACTAAGTAGAAGGAAGTAGACCCCCTGAGCAAGGACAGGACAGTCAAGTTTGGCATATATCTTTAAAAAAACGCAGACATTAGCATAGCATACACCAACATTTAACAAAAGAAGGCAGGAAGGATAATTTTTTTAAAGAAATTTTGATGTTTTAGTTATCAATCTCTCCTTCAAAAGAGCCACTGGAAAAAACTCACAACTTCCAAGATGCAAACGCAAACAAATCAGTTCTCTTCAAGGGAGCCTGAAGAACAAGTGGTTTCATATAGATCTTTTCCTTAGCAAATGAACCAACTTGGAAGCATCCTCCAGACTCATGTTTTTGCCAATGTGTATAAACAGAGTGTAGAGCAATCTTCCTTCTCCTCTTGAGATTGCTTTGCGAAATGTAATCACTTTTCAGAGCTCAAGAACCATGTGTACTAAAGTAAGCTCTTAGCACATACCATCAGACAAAACAAATCCTTTCTGAGGCTTTCTGAAGAGGGGCTGGAAGGACAGCAGTTACCTGTGCCCAGAATTTTTGCAACATCCTAATGACACTGGGAAACTTCTGTGTGCTTTTCAAAAACTAATTACAGAACTTCCTCAGTGGTTAGGCAGGAAGGTGCTACACAGAGGAGACCTAAGACAGCTTTTCTTCTGCTGCATGCAAGCTGTGGCTACTCCTGCCAACTTGTCACAAACCCTCAAAGACTCTCTCGATGCCTTTTCAGATACTTCCCACAAGTAGCTTAAATAGCTACATTCTGACTGGAAAGAGGGAAGTACTCAGGAAAAATCTTCAAAGCAAGTCAGGACACAAGAAAAGCCACCGACCCAAATCATCCCTACCTTTAGTTTTACATAGTCCTTTAGAGCACAACCAGTCAACTCAAAGACAGCAGAGAACAAGAGTTCAAGGTTTCAATCTCCAGCAAGAGTAGAAAATAAACAACAAAAAAAAAAGGAAAGATGACTAGCACCATCTAAACTGACCTAACTTTATCGACTGACAAAGAGAAAGCACCTTGTTATTTCCAGTCATTTAGGCACCTGATTCATCAAAGCTTCTTGCTACCCAAGCAAGGCTCATCCTAATGAGTCTGACAAATCAGGAGTGTTTGCAATGTTTTTATTTTCACAGCTGGCATGGTTCTTAAGAAGAGGCGCTTCCAGGTGCGGTTTCCATCTACACAAAAAGTAATCTGCAGAAGCACTAAAAAAGTGCAGTCTCAGAATATGTTCTTGAAGTAGACAAGGGACAAATCAGGATTTCCATGAGTCACAGCAAGATGCTTCCAGGCCAGCAACTTCTCAATAAATGAACAGAGCTGCAGTGGCAGGAAAAAGTTTAATGATCACATGCCAACAGCCACCAGTTTATAACTCATTAATAGTACATCAGAAATAAGATGAAGGAGCAGGACAAAAAATTAAGGAAGTTCTGCTTTTCTACTGTATCAGCTATAAGATTTTGTTCTAAATAACATTTTTCATAAGAAGAGTTTTCTTATTACCCTAATTTTCACATATTAGAGGAAAACTTACCTGGAAAACTCCAGCACATTAAGAATTTCAAAGGTTTTCTCTTTCCCCAGCTACAAAAGAAAGAGTCTGTTATTATAAGTACAATCTACATTATATTCATGCAAACACACAAGCTGATCAGGTGTCTTTGTCACACATCGCAGTGTAAATAAATGTGGCAATGGCTCCCTCCTCTGGCTAAAGGATGCAGAGCTCTATTTAATGACCTTAATTCAACATCCTCTATAGGGGAATCCTTCATTTACTGCTGCTACACCATCACATATTTTGATTAGGCATGCTCTGAAAGCGAAGCTGCGTATTTAGTTCTCAACACCTATCAACTAAGAGACATATTACAGGCTGTAGGCATTTTTTCAAGTTAAAATAATCATGTCCTCCAGGTTTAGTATTACAATAATCTTTGACTGACCTCTCTTAATATTTCTTTTATTTGAATTCACAAAAATATTAATTCTATTTTTCATGGGCAAAAAAAAAAAGATTAACTGAGGAGAAATTCCTGTTATCACCAGCAACTCTCTGCTGGGGCTGAGCAGGAACAACCCAAATCAGGAGAAAGATTTTAAAACACCTACCATTCCTGTTGTATAATGCACAGAAGGAGCAGCAGGAGTTATCAGAGTCTTAGAACTCCAGTGGTATTTGCAGCATGCAGTTAGAGTGCAGCAGTAAAATCTAACTTCAGTATAGACATGTCCAAGGCACATATCAACTCAGCAACATTCCCAAGATTAAAAAGCACCTCCAGACCATTTTCTACATGCTGCCACTGATGCAGGCAATCAGAAGAGACAGGAATCTCTGGGAGTGACAGCTTTTATTGCTAGCTATAGATTAACAATGCCTTCAGCTTCATATTATGAGTATACAGCTAGGCCAGGTAGGTCTGGCTGTTCCTGCAGTGGAAAGAAACATTTAGATGACTCTAGATGATGCTGTTCATCCTGAGCTCTTCCCCTTCAACTAAGAAGCAGATTGAGAATCTATGAAAAGTTCGTGACAAATCCTACAAGATACGTTTCAAGTGCTTAGCTTGGCAGTGTCCCAAGAAATTTGAAAGGGCACATACCTGAGAAGAAGGACAAAAAAAATGTTCATTATTCTTAATAAGCACCCTACTAGCTGCATCTAGCTGTAAATCTAGAGCCACTTCTGCTTAGACTGCAGCTTGAGCCTGAATGTGGCCCTGTGAGTCTGAGGCTGCCTGTGTCAACTGCAATCCAGTAACTACACACCCCTGCATATACAGCTTGTCAAGAAGATATATCTTCTACTGAAATCTTACCCAGAAGAAAGAAATGAAACATTTAGAAGAACAGCAACCATTAAACATAACAGTCAAGAAAGCCTCCCAGACACATGAATTTCCTTCTAATGTGAGTGTTCCCATCTGTGCTTCCTGGAAAAAGGAAATATTTTTCAGGCACAAATGCTGTAATTTCCCATGTAAGTCTGCAACCTCCTATCACCTATGCCACATAGAGGGGCAAAGGACTTGGCATCTTGAAATAGATGAAGACAACTTTTCTCAGTGTACATAAGTCATTTGCATATAGGATCCTAAAGGCCCTAGAAAAGGGCCCTCACAGGAACCAGAGAAGATACCTTTATTATCTGCAAGAGCTTGGCAGCCTGTGCCATGCACATCCACCACTTACCGCATCAATGATAACAGAGTGGGGAGTCCGTCCTGTGAAGACATAACCGAGTTTTTTTGCTCCTTTCACTAATGCTCCTTCATCTGCCAAAACAAAAAAAAAAAAGCTTGAACTTAACCTGGTATGTTAAAGAGGCTTCCCAAAACCCCAATTTTAATATGGCAGACTGCCAAAATACAATCCCTCTTCCTGTGTATTCCCATCCACAGGGATGTTAGAGTAGTTCTGCACAGCCTTCCACAAAAACATTCAACATTTTAGTCCTACAAAGGCCATGCAATATCAACTACACAAACCTAGTACTTAATCTATATAAGGTATCCTGTAACTACTGAAGCATTGAACTCTATTTTTGTGGAGGTGCCATACTCTTCCACTTGAAAAAGGGGAAATACCTGTTCTGAAAGCAAGATAAAAGCTCTATTATTTTAAATTCCTACAATACGTGTTTGATCCATTTTCTGCTGTGAAGGCATTAAGTTCAGGTACTACAGAAATACAGCACTGTTTTCCGGAGACTGAACTGGGCAGTGTTATTAAGAGCTCAAATAGCAGAGCTGCAATCAGAACCAACACCTGTGCCTCCCATAGATAATTACAGAGCCTCCTTAAAGAGCAAGCATTATTAAGCACAACCATCATACAGGCAGATTTAGGGCCTAATTCAAGCAACCCTCATGTCTCTACAGCTTCCTTAGTCTTCTCACTGTTCATCACACTGACCAGAACTTCCTTACATGAGCTCTTCAGCCTACTTTTCAGACACCCTATTAAGACATAAATAAGAAATGAGGCTGCTTCATCACTCAATACACCACTACAGCAATTCTAGAAATATCTTCACTAACAGAGATAAATTCCATGGAGAGTAACATTCCCCAATCTGGCCCCACCTAGTTCTGTCTGTGCTAACTGAAAAGAGTAAAAAATGGGTGAAAGGCAAGCCTAAATATCACCAAGATTCTGAAAGTTTTGGTTGTATTGCATCATGTATCAACACTTGATAGCTTCCTATCTTACTCTAAGCAGATACTAGATCAAGAAAGACAGTTTGTAGTCAGGCAAATAAAGTAACTGCTCATGCAGAAACAAATCATTACTTCCTACACACTAAACATCTTTTATTTTCACCCCTTCAGAAAGATTAGACAGTCTCATGAGCATGGAAGGGATCCTAAGCCCAGCCTATCTCTAAAGAAACATCATGGACTATGTGGTTTTGTAAGAGGCATTCAAAAAAGTGTGTACTGCTAGCATCATGGAGGACATTTTGCTTTCAAAATCAGTGACCTTTGAAACAACCTAGAAGTTTATGGACCTTCCTTCCATCTACCTCCACTCCTTCAACTCATTCCCTTCCCTCTCAAAAAAGAAAGCAACAACTAACCTGGAGAGGAAGCCTGGTAGATAATGGTATTTCCTTGTCTCTCAGGAACAACAGTATGACACACGGCCAGCAGCGTGAGGAACTCCTGTATATGTACAGCTGTGGGCTAGACAGGACACCAGGTGAGTGAGGTTTAGCATTGCACACAGACTGAGGAACCTGTTCACTAAACTGAGATGATCTCTTAGGTACCATGGACAAAAACCATCCCCTCAAAACATATTCTATTCTCTATTCATAGCACTTGTTTTGACTTCAGAACATCAAGATAGCACAGTTCAGGGCCAGCATTGATGAACTAGAGAGCTATTGATAAAGACCTCATTCAAGTTGCAGAGAGCTGAGAAGGCTGAGCATTCCCTCATTCCCCACCCATATAAAAGCATTACTTCTTTAGCACCCCAAGCTTCATATAGGCAAAGACATCTGACACGAGATGATGACAATCTAGCAACAGGGAATACTACCAATGGCAGCTTCCAACAGATTGACAGCAACCACACCAGAATTAAACTTGCTGCAACTGCACCCTTAGTAACGAACATCCAGAGGTAAGAGCAACTGAACATCCAGTAGAAGGCAACATCCTATGTCCTTCCAAAGGAATACAGCACCCAGTCAAGCAGAAAATTAGTCTATGGTCCCTACACATTCAGCATCAAGAGAACATGCAATATAAACCACTGTTCCAAAGTGCTTAAACAGACACCAGGTCTGCAACTCGGCAAAGTTAGCACTTAAATCATAGACCTCTGATCAGCCAACTGTGGCAACTGTAACCTATAACAATGTAAAATTAAGTCCCTCATCCCATTTTTCCCTCCTTTCCATCCCTGCCTCTGGCACAGGATTTATAGTCTCATAGCAGTCAAGAAGAGCACAGCAGCCATCGGCTCAGTGACTCAGACATGAACTTAGTAGTTCTACCTTTGCAAAAAGCTCTACTGGACTTTGCAAACTCCCGAAGAATTTTTGCACATAAAAATATCATCTAGGTTCCAAAGATTTCATTAGCACAGCATGCACACTGGCAATACGAAGGTTTAATTAATAGGAAGTAAACTACTATGAAAGCCACAAAACCATGTCAGCTGGCAAACACTGTGGCAATGTGTGTAAACAAAGTAAGCATATCAGAAAGCAGTGTAATAAAAAGACTGAAGATCCAAGCCCTATATTCTTCACCCTATATTCAAAGTACTTCATATACTTTGCCATGAATATTTTCAAAGTAACTGTTTCACACAGGACCTTTACCTTTGCATACTGAAACTTCCAAATTGTATGGTCACATGCCACTAAAATAACAAGAGTTGCTGCTTTCTACATGCTGAGGTGCAGAGGCTGTGCTCAGGAAAACTAATATATTTTTAAACACTACTATCTGACTAAGTCCACAGTAAATTACAGTCAAGAGCTAATTGCTGTTCCATCATTTCCAGTCAAAGTAAGGCAAGTTTTATCTCCACGTCAAAAGGCACAGCCTGCCAGATTCTCCTTTCAGCACGTTGCTGCAGACCTTTGATGTCCATCTAATACTTTTATCACCTAGCTTAACAAGCTTTCATAGCATGTGTTCTATCAGCTGGAAACAACCTGCTTCCAGTAGTGACATGGATTTTAATCCTTCCTAAGTATGTATTTATGTTTTCAAGTCAGCAACATAATTTGCTGCTGTCTTGGTATTTTCACAGCTCACAATGTATTACAGGGCAATCTTCCAATTCTGTTGCAACAGACCACCAGAGGCCCAGCTTATCACAACAGCTCCTCCACACAGCTGTCATTTGTTTTCTGTCTGTATTGTTCCAGTACTGACAATATTTGTTGCACAGACATGAATCACAGTAGAGTATTCAAATTCCTGCTTTGGACCTGTGAACAGAAAATCTGTTAATGGCTTCTGTGGCAACACGTCCCTTCCAATATGCTGAACTGAATCCCAACACAGGATAAAAGTCTCACAGCTTAACCAATTCTGCTTTATTACTTATTTTCTTCTATCAAGTCTGACATCTCAGTAGTCAAATTCTTACTGACAGTCTCTGTGAGACATTTCTTGCCTGTTCATGTGTTAAGGTCAGCCTTATTTCTTCCCACCTCATTTTTTAGTTCTCTATCTGTAGCGGGAACAAAGTTTGCATATTTTAATCTCTTATTCATCAGTCCACAGGTAGTTCTCATTTTAAGTACCTTCTTCCCTCATTTTTCTTCTAGTGTGCCAGCAAGTCTGGGTGAAAGCCATTGCTTCTTCCCTTTTTTTTTTCCAAAAAAACAGGAAAAAACTAGTGTACAAACATCTACACAAGCAATATACTCTACTGGGTGAATTCTTTTGTTTGCTGCCCCTACCAGCTGAGAACCACATACACATTGCAATGGTCCCCTACTTCCAAAAGCAGATTCTGCATTGTTACCTACAAAGCACTATCCTCAGTGAGAGCAAAGTTTAGCTATCTAGTAGGCACAGCACTATCCATTATCAAGCAGATGACTAGTCAGAAAGCAAGTTTTCATCCCTTCATGCTTCCCATATTTAGAGGGACAAAACACTAGGACAAGCCACAGTCTTTTGCGGAGCAAACTGCTCTGTGCAGAGCTTCATATCCACACGTCACACATGCCCTTATCTGGACTCTTCACTCTGAAGACAAAATATTTTTCTCAACTGTTAAGAGTCTGATAAAATTAGAAGGAATTTCCATGTGAAGTTAAAGATATCTTTCATCTTTCCTTTAGTTGTAGCAGTATCAGATCAATGCCTTCATTCACAGTATTTCCAGGTGAGCAGGACTGACAGTATTTTTGAGCAAATGGCCTAGAAAAGGCCAGTGGAATATTAAAGCACAGTTTAACAACCTCAACTTACTACTTTGCATGTAAGTGGCACATTCGGCCAAGGAAAACTGAAAATGCTTATGTACTCAATTACCAAGGAGAATTATGACTCACCATCTTAAAAAGATATGAACTTCCTACCATTTAGTTCACTAAAGTATCTGGAGAGCAGTGTGAAGATCCAGCCACGTTGGGCACCTCCAGAACAGTGAAGCTGTCAGGACTGGAAGAGACCAAGATACTTCAGGCACAGACTGAGAGAAGACATTAACCAGCTTTTGAATATCAAGAGAGTTAAATGCAAGTTTATCTTGCCCAAAACCAATGAGATATGACCTATAATTAAAGATACTGCCTTGTACTTGAACAAAAGTACCAAAATCCCACGCACAATAAGAACAAAAGCAGATGAGAGAAAAATTTCACCAAGCTCTAGCAATTTAACTGTGAGCTATAAAATGATGTGTTTAGACAGTTTTCCAGCAATCTGAACTAAAGCCTCCCATAGGCTTTCATCACCTGAACATGTTTTTTCTCCCTACTGTATTTCAAATCCCAGTTTTTCATCCCAGTTAGCTCTGCTGTGTTTTTCTGGTTCTGCTTTCCTATGGAATTAAGAATCAGCTGATGATAGCTTTCATTTTAACAAAGCTTGATGGGATAATAGCCTCAGTTCCCACACACTCTACAAGAATAAGCAGACGTGTTAAACAAACACTTCAGTGTGGTAAAGGCTCAGTGTGAGCACAACAGTTGTCTGTTCTGCCTGGCCAGCTGCTAAAGTACTCATCACGCATACTCACTGAACCAATTCATGCATCTGCAGCTATACCATGTTTGCTGCTTCTTCAACAAGAGACAATTTGAGGGCCACAGAAGAAAGTTCACATGCAAATTGAAATTCGCAGATGAAGTTCAGAGAGAATCCTGGGAGATACAGTAGTCTAGGATGAGAACCAAGTCTGTTAGTTCTTCACCTCTCGACCTCCTTCTCTGCTCTCCTGTCATCAGTGTAAAACATAAGCTCACATCAAACAGGCTTCCATCTTTGTGCTGAACTCATTCACAGGACATATGCAACTAGCAAGCACCAAGATAAGGACCATCTAGCACCAAACATTCCTTCCAGTCTTAGAAAAAACCAGATCTTTCCTTATTAGACTAAGAATTGATGCCATTTTTTTCTACAGAAACAAGACGGCATCATACAGTCGGTACAGCTGCACAGTTCATCCAACAGAAGCCAGTACAAAGAAAAAGCACAGGCAGACAAAGCTAGGTACTTTCTCCCACATTAAAATAGCAGAGCAGCCAAGAGAAACCTCCACAGATTTTCAAGACAAGTTATTTTTTTCCCTAGAACAACTCCTACAGGGCAATAATTCTTTAACTGCTGCTCAAAAGTGAACTTGGCTATCAGTCAGCCCTTACACACCAGTGGCCCTGAAGGGCTATGAAATTTAGAGGTGATGCAGGATGCTAGAAATCATCCTAGCAGATGGAAGACAGTCTCATGAGTACATAATTTTTTATTTTCAACCTGGAAAGAAAATTACTTGGCACTGAGACAGTTCTAAACTAGCACTTGCGACTGAACTGAAAATAAAAGTTAAAAATCTTCAAGACCAGAGCAATAAACACCTAATAAGAGCGTATAAGAGATGACACTTACAGCTTCAGCTGCAAAAGGGCCAATATTTAGAGGGAGTTAAGTGCCCAAGTACAGCACCATCTAACTTCACTAGGTAGCTTATGCTAGAACACTCCAATTTTTCATCACAGTTCACTAAACGAGTAGAAACTGACAGACATCTGCAGCTATCTATCAGTTGTAAAAATTAAGATAATACAGATTTTTAGATAGAAAGAAGCAGTTTATACATCTCAGCAGCTGACCTAATGCAAAAAAGCTAGGAAGACCCTTCCCTCTACCACTATCCTGGAATTCAGCCCTCCTCTCACCCACAGCCTGACAAATACACCCGAACACGCTCAGCAAACTGTCATAAGCAGTCCTTGCATTCCCATGCCTTGTGCTAAATCACCACTTGCCAGAGGGTGGCATCCATTCCTCCAGTACCGTCAGACTCTGGAAAGTATCTTCGGCCTACTCAAGGTACTTCTCATTAGCCAGTAATTTTCCCACTGATTGTCTGAGGGCTGAGTTCACACAATATGCTCAGACCAACAGTCAGCCGTGCAATGACATCATTATTTGTCTGTTTAAGTGACCAGCAAAAAGGAAACTGGAAAAAGGTTCAGCACAGAAGACTTCTGAGCTGTCTAGACTAAATGACACTTAAGGAAGCTACCAAAATCCCTTATTTGCCTGCTACAACAGTATGTATTTCTTCCATCCTCCAAAGCAGAAACTACCCAGAGAAGATCAAATAATTAGGGTGCCCCAAAATAAGGGGCCATCTCAAGACCAGGTGAGAAATTCCATCTCACAGGTCATTTGAGATACTCTGCTGAGTCTATTAAAATAAACCAAAGCATTTTTCTCTGTGCATACCTAAAGCAGCAGCAGCCAGAAAGACATTATCTGCAGTCTACACCTAAACCCGTTGCTGGAGTCAGTAACTGCCATAAGCCATAACTGTAGCCATAAGTGAACAAACAGAACACAAAAGAACAGGACGATGCACAAATCTTGGCTGCAAGCCATGTCCAATGGGAAACTTTCCAGTGTACATGAGTAAAAAGCCACATAGAAAACCAGGGCACTGTCCTGAGAGAGTCACTTTGCTGGAGGTTAGAGTACAGGAGCCATCTTTAGGCTCCACCACCCTGCAGAATACGTAGTGCCACACCAAGTAATTATTCCCTTACAGCACTCTCACCTTGCTGCAGTTCTTAAATACTGCACAGCAGAACAGAAAGCAAAGCTTTCCTGCACACAAACTGTATATTGCAACTACATTTTAGATGCTCATCCTAAACTTAACCAGCACAGCTACAGAAGCTACACTGTCTAAGGAGAGTAATCAGCTGATTGAGTTTGCACTTGCCAATGCTCAGACCCCATACCGTGAGACAGCCTGCAGAGAACAAGGGTCATGCTTTTTGGCAAGTGAATTAATTGTCTGGTGTCCAGTCAGACACTTCACAGCCACATGATTTTCAAATAAACAATGAACTGACACTGTAAAGACTAGGTCCCTTTAGGACTCAACAGCTAAGCTAAGACTACTAATCATTAAGGCTCATGTCAAGCTTGAATCTGCAATTAATTCCCATCTCTTACATCCTTTACATAACTAGAATTCCAAACCCTTGCAACAATTAAGGCTCATGCCAGAAACACCTTAAAATGCTACAGATTACAGTTAAAAATGGTATAGATGTTTCAACACTCCAACTAGTTTTTCTTTTAAAGAATATTAATTTCTATCATAACTCGTTGCAAAGCATTATCTTCCATATACAACAGAATATACGAAGCTGCCTTGTAGGTAGCTAGAATCCATATCAATGCCACTGCTTCTTTAATTCAATTGTAAGACAAGTGGGCAGAAAGGCGTTGGAGGGAGCTATTTTGATTCCAATTTACCCCCTCTGTGCTTGCATGACACACTCACAGAGCAGACTTAATCACACAAATAGATTTGTTCAGCATTCAATTCCAGACAAGCCTAGAATAGGGCATTTAAGAGGCGTGATATTCAAAGTGCAGACTTACATGATCATTTTCAATGTTTTGCAGCAGTCTTGGGTCATCAAATTCACACGATTCACTGGTAGAAGGAGGTAGCTGGCTGCAGAGCAAAACAAGCATATTCAAACAAGTGGCAACATTGCCAATCTTAGTACTTCATCTATTTTCTTGGGAAGCAAATTTAAAAAGCAATGTAAGTCTCCAGTGTCCTTGAAAGCGTTGTGACAAGATCATATGAGTAATGCAGCAAGTGCTGAAAATGAACACCAGCAAGAAACCCAAAATGTTTATGGTTAACAGTGTATTTCAGAAGATTCAAGTGTCAATGCAGCTCCTGGGACAGATGTAGCAACAGCAGTTTTTAAGCATATTTAAGACAAATCAATTTCAGGTTGGCTTGCTCATAAAATAGATCAAAGTTCAATACCCCTAAGTTCCCTCCCTAGTCAGGGCATTCTGCTTCAAGCAGAAATCCCCTGGAGGATTTTAAGTCTGAGTACTCCAAGTAAGTACCTAGAAAAAACTTTCACAGAACTGAATAGAAAAGAAAGGTACAAGGAAAGAAAACACAGCAATGAGAGAAAAAACACTATATTGGAAGAAAAGAGGGATCCATAGAAATTACATCTCAGCAGAAGAAACATATAATTTTATCACCGTCCTAAAACATGACCATAAAGATGAGCTGCACCAGTGGAGAAGCCCAGCTTAGCTCACCACCAAGTGCTTTTCTAACAGCATCCAGTGTTTACCTGTTTCTTGGATGAGAATTCACTTCTTCTCTATATCTGCCATTCAAATATATGTCAGCCTCCCTGGCTCTTCCCCTCCTTCCCAATAATCTCAACACATTTCACTGATACCTTCTAACACCTCTGCATCTTCACTCCTTTCTGTGGAATGGGACAGATCCATCACCTCTATTTATTAAAGCTTCCAATAAAAATGAGGAGCATTCTCTGGACATGATAAGCCTACATATCAAGCTCTCCCCCAGTTTAATTACTAAAACATAGCATTTTAATAAAGAAGTCCCTTTTCTTCTCATTGTCTTGCCTGAAATCAGTGATCACAAAGAGCAACATTCCATCTCTAACTAGGGGTAAGGTTTCTGCGAAGTAGGTTAATTTTAGCTTTTAACTTGACTGTCTGCAATTATAAATAAGCACTGCATTAGCATCCCAGCCACCCCAGCCACTGCCTATTCCTCACCCCCTTCACATATGAAACCTCTACGCAGAAGAGTAGATCCATCACCACCCACCAGCTCTGCATTAGGCTCCCACTGGAAGATCATTTTACTCAAACGCATTCCTCCCTTGGGCTTCTTCCAGTCCCAAATTGGAAAGCAGTCTTTATATAGATTGTACCCACTCTGCTATACAGAACATAAACATCTTGGAATGCATTTACCTGAAGTCTTCTGATGAACGTTCTCTTTCCAACTCAGGAAAGTGACTGAGGAGTAGAAAAACGAACATTTATTCCACTTTAGTAACAAAAAAAAAAAAAAAAAAAGATAGGTAGAAGGCGAAGATCAATGAGTCATCCCACAAAAACATATGCTGGAACCATGGGTTCAGCTGTTCATACATTTTAATCAAATTTTCTGCCTTCTGAAATACCTAATTTAGCTAACACGAAATTCAAAGGTTAACTTGCACCAAGATCTTAAGACTACCCATTTAACATGAAGCAAATACAAAGATGTAGATGACTCAAAGAGATCCTTCTGACAGAACAGAATAAAACCAGTAAGCAGGTATCTCTCTTGTGCAAGGAATATTAAGCTCTATAACTACACTGCTCTGACAAAATTCTGGTACTTCTCAAGTCACACCAATATGACTGATAATTGCTACCCTTGAGCTGCAACTTCTTCCCTCTTGAAAGGCAAGAGCTTATTTAGCACTTCTCGTCTTGTTTAAATCATGATCAGATAAGTTAGGAAGCAAGTTTCTTTGCTTCATATGAAGTACTCCCCAGGTTTGACTTTCATAATTTGTGCTGCAGGACAGGAAAACAAAAACTACTAATTAAGACCACAAAATATGCTAGAATATAAATTGAAGAACAGAATGTTCTAATCCTTTTTCAATATAAAATTTTGTACCAGTAGTAATCATCTAGAGTTTTTTTTAAAGTCATACCTACCCATATGTCACTCCAGCAATACTGCATTTCTTAAAGTTCATGATATTGCATGTTAGAGTACCTGTTTTATCAGAAAACAGGTATTTTACCTGGAAGGGAAAAACAAGTCTGATTTTCAACTTGCATAGTAATAAAACTCAAAGCAGAAAACAGGAAGATTCTCAGAGACATATTGCTCAAATGTCACAATATTGGCCAATGCAGGCTTATTACAGCTTGATTGTCTACCAAATCTACAGAAAAATAATTGGGCAAATTATTTAATTGCATTAATTCTTTATCTCTAAATGTGGAAAGGCTCAAATAGTAAGTATCAACTGCCAAGGCTCTAGTGTGGTCACTACAGATTGTACTTGGTTGCACTACCTGGACATTTACCAAATTTTTCAACTGTACTAATCTCAAAGAGTGACTAGAAATGAAAACAAACTCTTAGGATTGTTGAAAGCTCACAGGAATTTTACACACTGAAGACATTCTGTGTTTCAAAGATCACCAGGAATATTTGGGGATTTTTCTCTCTACCTATAAGCACAGAAAATGCTAGAGTAAGTCCAACTGGTATGCTGCAGGCAAACAAAAGCTGCTTTTTCTAATGTCCCGTCATGAGCAGTCCTGAAGTACACAACACACAGTCACAGTCAGCACTGTCCAAAGTAATAATCCCTTAATGGAAACAGTGATTTTAAGGTAGAACTTGGAGGCAAACCCATCAAAGCAACAGGACTTCTTGGAGCATTAGCAGACTAAAAATTCCCACCTTCGAAGGGCTGCAACAGACCAAAACTAATTGCAAGGTAATGATATCACAGTTGTACCCTTGCACCAAGTAAGACTTTCAGCCAGGAAGGGATGGTGATAACATGGAAGACTCAGACAACTCAAAGACCAAAATAATTTCACTAGAGTTAGAAGAAGCTTTTCCTCAATAACTGCCATTCAGCTCAAGGCAGTGCATTACACTACTTTTAAGGTGATCCTTTAGCTGTGCACTATAGAGCTGCTGAATACAGCACTGGAAATTGAGCCTTTGCCAGACAGAAGTCAAAGTGGGTACCTACACTTCTGAGGAACTTTAAGTCATTAATAATTTCACCATAAAACAAAAATATCAAGGGCACCTGTGAATATGTAATCCATTAAAGACTAAAAAAATTCAGTCTAGTTACACAGAATCACTAGTAAGCCATTCCTGAAAATAACATATGGGCCACCAACATACATTATGCCACACATTCTTTACTTCAGGCAAAAATAGCACCATAATTTGGAGGCTGATAACTTCACATCAAAGTGATTTAAACAGAAACCAAATTTCAGCATTCATAAGAAAAATGCCAATCAGATTAAGCAGGAAGAATACTGACTACTCCCCAACTGAGCAGGATATTATGTATTTTAAATACATAAACATTGTCTCTAAATTCATGCCAGTTATGAAGTTTAAGTAGTTTGGTTACAGACCTCCAACTTTGAGGGTCAAGGGAAAAAGCTACCATTTCTCAACAATACTACAAAATTCCAATAGCAAAGTCATATTTTCCAGTAAGCTTGTTTTAGGAAGCCCTTCCAGTCTGAAGAAGTGTTATTTGCAGAATAAACAAACCTACAACTAGCAGCTAATATCCAGTTATCTTTATCTGAAAGGAAAAGAGAAATGCTTGAAGGAACACAATATCTAAATTAGGAATACAACATCATTTTTTTTACTTGCATCTCCTGCGAAGTAGACAGAAACAACAAAAACTAACAACAGTCTAGACCTGTATATTCTGTTCTGGTATAGACAGCCAAAACAACAGAGCATCTCTCCAACACCTTTGAGAATAAAGTTTAGAGTGAACATTAGAAATAGTTTCAATTCACAAACATAAAACTGCCTATATGACATTACATTTAATCCTGTGATATCTCATTATTTCACTTGGAAGACTCAGACTAGAGAAAATAAAACTGTCCCATTAACCCAAGCCAGAGAGCAACAAAATAAAGCTGATTTGTACATCTTGTACAAATCTTGTACATCTTGCTCTCATAGTTTTGCTCTTGAGAGAATATATTGCAATTATGACACTTCAGAAGATGTTATCTTACCTGCCCAAGTTCCTCATTAAGGTTTGAGGTTCTGGCCATTGCAGGTGTATCTGTTTCAGGATAATACATATCTATGTCCTGAAATGAGAGCAAAATTTAGACTTATGTTATGCAAATTAAACACTAAAGTCTCTATTCTTTTAGTCAGCTCCAACTTGGCTTGACTGTCTTAATGCTATGAGCTGGCATTCTGAAAGCTTGAGACAAACATCATCCCAGGATGAATATGGGTGCCTCCTTTCCAAAGTATACCTCCATCCTACAGGGACATGAGAAAAGACAGATTAAACTACAGGTACTTAATAAACTAAAGGTGCAGAAAAAACCCCTAATTTAGTACAGCAGAAAGAAGTTCATGCATTAGCCATGCTAATCATAGCTATTCAGTTACAACAATCAGTTGCTCTAGCCACATCTGTGAGAGACAATTTTAGTGGCTCCATGAAATAAACTTGTTACTACAAAAAAACAGCTGCTATGCAAATCAAAGCAACTTCTCTGATATGCATCTCTACTACATTACAAGCAGCTCGAGGAACAGACATATTAAACTTCACTTAGATGTGTTTTATAGGAACCTACTACATTACTCCAAGTAATGGATTAATCCCCCAAGCCCAAGGATTAATGCATATCAACAAAAAGTATTCCTCTTGGTTGTGTCCAGCTTAAGAGCCATCACTGTAGTATTTTTGGCCCACAAACTGAGAAAGACATTTTGAAGCCAAAGCTTCCCTGAACAGGGATCACTGTTTGGTTGCGTGAGGCAGCATCAACTTACCTCCTTACAAAAACATTATGGCCCAGAGGTGACCTTAAGGCCAGCCTCAGCATGTAAAAACAAACAAACAAAAACCAAAATATCTTCAAACAAGCCTAGTCTTGCCCTCTGCTGCGTCTGAGAGAAGCTATAAGATACTGAAGAGTTTTCAAAAAATAAGTACTGAATGCAAGTAAGCAGAGAGACCTCCTTCAACCAAGAGCTGAGGCTTCCTTCTCATCTTAAAATACAAGTCACCATTTGCACAGGGGACCTTCCTGTGACTAGATCTTTTAATTTCCTGTGAAACACAGAACTGATACAGAATAAATCCTGAGCTTCCCCCTGCCTTTCCCAGAAGTTGCATCAGAAAAGTAATTGGAAAATCTCGCTAGGATGTTAAGTGGGTTTTTATTCTAAATGTCAACATCCAGAACTGAGATACATTCATTCTTGCTACTTACCCAATTTATAAAAAGAGCCTGAGTAAACTTGACGACTTCCAATGTCACCAGAAGGCTGATTGGAATAAGGTTGTTGTATAAGATTATAAACGTCAGCAGATTGTATCCAAAGTTGACAGACAGCATTTCTGTGAATCAAAAGACACAGGACATTAGCAGACAAGTCTCAGTGGTATAGGGGCAATCATTTTTATGCCGTTCACCTAATCAGATTTAGCAAAGCTAAAATAATAAGCTAGTGTGTTGATCTCTAGTGTAAGGGCCATTTCAATATTGATTTCTATAGAAGATAGACAAAACACCCACAGAGCACATGCATTTTACACCAGGTGAAGAAGGGCAAGGATGGTGAGCCTATATATAAAAGAACAGAACAGCTTCTGAACAATTTTTGCTCGACAGATGGTGAGAAGTACAACACTCCCCACCATAACCCAATTTAGACATTTATCTAGTGTGTCAACTGCCCAATTAAGAGCCCCCCAATGTCACTAGAAATATAATAATCTTTTAGAAAGTGCCTACTTGCCTCAGCAGAGATAGGAAACAAAAAATAAACACTGAAATAAGTTCTAAATCTGACATCATTGTCAAAATTGAGAATTTACCCTTACTAAAGAAATCAATGAGAACAAGTTGACTGTTAAACACTTGTCTGGTATATGAATTAAGGCACCCTGCTTAAGCAAAGAAGCTGTTATTAATGGTGACAACACTGGACAACTTGCCCAAATAAGTCTACCATCACAACTGGTCCTAAAGGGAAGGGGAAGCATTTATAGACAGCCAGCAGGAAGGTACAAGTCTCAGCAGAGACACAGGATGAAGGCTCCTGATCACGGTGCTGCCCACAGCCTCTCTTTACAATCAAAGTCTTCACATTTGTATGCTCTTCACTGCCCTAGAAACTCAGGGAGGCACTTCAGTCAGCATATAGAACACCTGGCACAACAGGGTCAGAGTGCACAACTAAGGGTTTTCAGCCTCACAAGTTAATTAGAAGTCAGGGGAGCAAACTAGGAGGAGATAAAATCCAGAGAAAATTGCTGATGCTTAATAAAGATCAGAGTTTGGACAAAGGCACCTCAAAGTGTGAGTACACCCTAATTCCATATCTTTGATAAGTTTACAGAAAGCAGAAGCATGCTTGGTATTGGAACATTTTCCAATACAATTTTTACAGAGATGAGACATTAAACCAAAATTTAACATCCACCTGCCAAACCTGAAAAAGTGCCTTTCTTCTGTGTGGCAGTTATGGAAGGTATAGAAATCATGCATTCAATTTACAAAAAGTCATTACACAGACTACAATGTCATCCTAGTCTACTGCAAGTTGCACCTGTTTTATATCGCAAGTTCAAGAGTTCATTCCATTCATCTTTTCCAGTATTACTTCCATCATTGGAAGACACAAATTTAAACTTACTCATTAAAAAATAAGGGGGAGAGCAGGCAAGAAATTCTGAAAGCTGCTGACACTGCTACAAGAAGATATTGCAACTAACAAAACCCAGAATCAAATATGGGACATTTCCATGCTCTTCCTATGTGATATTTTTTCATTACTACCACAACTACAATTCTTAAACTGCAGAAGATACACTTGCCATCTGTTTTGCATCATCAGCAGACAAGCCATTTGCAGTTTGTGACAACTGCTTTAAGATCTGCATCTCAAAATGCTTTTAACATCACATTTTATAGCTAATGTAACCTCCTCAAAAGTCTGCTGGGGAGTATTTAACTGTTCATGTCCATCTTTGATAATGAACTAGTAAATTTGAGGACTAACAAAAATCAAATAAAACCCTTCAAATAACTATGTTAAGAGATCTGTTTTCTCACAACAAGGTAACAGAAGCTAAAGACAGAAGCTTTACCCAATAAATAAGAATTGTGACATTTAGCATTTCAATTTTCTCTAAAAGAGCAGATCAGCATTTCTAACTGAAAGAAATCACGAGAAATCCTTTGCATCTGTATATAAGCATAAAGCTGAAGCCAGCATCAGACTGATGCTCTCCATCCTGCAGTCAAATATAGTCAGACACACAAGGCTGCAGTATGTGACCTCCCATGAGAAAAAATTTGTGTATGGTATCTCCACAGAGATGAAAGAAGTGAACACCAGATATCCAAGAGTAACTCTTGCCCCTTTTCTGTTTCTGCCCTGCTCCTTGGGTGCTAGCCCAGTGGTATTTACCTAACATTTAGAAGCTTCACTGGGAAGCTCACTTATGTCAGCCTACTGTCAAAAAAAAGAAAATATTAGATCATAAAAAACCAGCAAGATGTGGGTTTTTATTTCTTCTTTTATGTATTAATTCAGTGAAGGTAACAGCCTGGCTGCCCCTGCAGTATGATACATCACTGGCTCAGTGCCTGCATACTCACTGTTGGAGCCAAGGTACCAGACAACTTCGCCATGTGTTCTGTTCCATAATAAGGCACCTACAGAACTCACAAGGGCCATTACCAGGAGAATACAGAACAAAACCAGGATCTGCATATTGGTCACTTTCTCCACATTTGATCTCTTCAGAGGTGCTTTGGTTGAATTCTGAATAGCAGCAGGGACAAAAAAAAAAAAAAAAAAAGAACGAAGCTGGTAATAGCCTTTACAAGAGAAAAAGGCAAAAGCAAACCCAGTCTTTACTTTCAGAGGCCATTAGAGCACCTGCTGTCCATCCCACTGATGGTCAGCAGCAGTGATCAATATATCCATGTTGCTGGTCTCACCAGGCACTCCCTGACATTAAGGCCATACAGGACTGTTGTCTTAATCTAATTATCTCCATGATTACTACTATGTCCTCAGCTGTTAAGCCTCAGCTTTAAATATCATCAAGCTACCAGATAAATCAAGATGAAAGAGTTCTCCTCACACATTAAACTGCTTTCACTCAGTGTGTGTTTGCACATGTGCACATGCAAACTGGAGTACAATGGACCCTTGTATTCCTCAAGGCCTCCAAGTCTTAAACAACAATAGCAAGTCAAATCATTTCATGAAATCAAGTCAAGGACAATGAGAATACAGTAAAGATGACCACCTTGTATGAAAACATACACTTAATTCCCTTAAAACCTTTACCTGCATGAGTTTTGTATCATGTCCTGTATACACAACAATACCCAAGACCCACTGAGTGTTTCTCAGTTGTGCACCTCTCAGTAAGATCTGGTCTGGACCAACAGGAACTGGGCTGCAAAGGAAGAAGTTCATGGATCTTTCAGTTCTTGGTAACACTTTAAAGACGACAGTTCTACTCCCAGCCTTACTCCCCAGTTAATAACAGAAACAAGTTCAAACAACAAGCGTAGAAGAATGTAACAGCAATATAATGAGCTTAGATTGTCCACACAACTGAAGAAAGCACTGAAACCTCTGTAAGTCTAATTCCTGCTAAAGCACAGTAGGGCAAAGCTGCTCCAGTTATCCAGAACTTGAGAAATTATATGGCAGCCATAAATAAGCTTACTCTGCACTTGACCTCAGCTAGTACATTCTCTCTCGCATCAAGGGCGAAGCAGCATCGAACTTGCAAAAAGACCATCCATTTCAAGCACACTACATCAAATACACCATTAAACAAGTATTTGAGAAAGCCTGTATTAACCACATGGCTTCCAAATGGGATTCTTGCACCGAGCTGCCCAAGGAACATACGTTTGGTGAAGGAAAACAGGTATAGCCAAATAAAACACGTATGTTCCTTCCAACCTGTCACAATCTGTGAATTTGAGTACTAAAAACTACATACTTTTCTTTCAAGAGTTGTAGAAATTGAAGTCACACTGACAAAGCCTCCAGGTCCTGGGATCACTTTTCTCTACAAACCTGACCTTGGTGCAGCCTTTGGCTCTTGTGGAAAGGGAAAGGTTTCAATTTCCTCTATCTATCTTGTGTAACAAGAAGGCCCTAAAAACCTCAACCATTTCCTTGAGTCCTCCTCTTTAGATGTACCTTTTAATAAAATATCACTATTAATTACAAAGAAATCAATACTCCATAACAAGCAGAAGGCACCATACGAAGACAGAACTATGTTATCTTATACTGGCAGATGCTCTGATTAATAAATATTAATTATTACCCTTCTCTTTCCCAGCAAAAACATGCATGTGATCAGTTACAGACTAAAAGAACAGAGGAAACATTTTTCCTAACCAAATGAATTCATGGCTTTGTTGTCAATACCTTTGACCATCTAAGCGCAAGTTTCCAGTGAAGTCATAGAGATGGCGGTTGGGTCCTTCACATTCTATCCTCCCAGACACTTTCATCAATTCTTCCCTGGACTGGAGACTGGCAGTTTGAGACAAACCCTGCATAGAACAATTCAAAGGAGATTCTTGACAAAAACTGTTATTAGAAGGCAACCTAGGAAAATAGTGCTTCTTTTTAACATCTATGAACCAAAAAATAGTTAAATCTGTGGAGGTTTGTTAGTCAGCATCCTGTCTTACTTTGGTGGGGTTTTTTTTGTTGTTGCCTTTTTTGGGGCTGGTTTTCATTATGTTTTGGGGTTTTCTTTTTTTATTTGATATTCAACATCTCTTTCCTGCAAGGAAGAGTCATTATGGACACATATGAGCCTACTAACAAGACTGAAATTCTCTACAAGATACTTACATTACCTACACGATCTCTCTTTAACCAAGAGGGAAGTAACATCCACAAAACACAAAGTTGGATATGTGCAGGAGGAAGTAGGAGAAAAGCAGTATAAACAGACCCAGCTTTTTTCTCAAAGTATAGCTGCACTTGATGTGTTATGGCTGCTAAATATGGTTATTCCCTAGTGTATTCTCTTAGGCCACTGCAGCCAATATGCTCTGATCCTGCTTAAGGTTAATGATCATGCAACTGCAACCTAAAGTACTGGTACTCTACATCTGAGCTAATGCACAGCACCTCACTGCCTTTCTATTAAAGAAGAATCCATTTCATGTTTCTTTTGCCAGAATTTGACTGCAGCACTGCAAGCCAGAGCAAGGCCATACTTTTGTATTTTAAGTATCTCCTGAAGCAAATAAAATCTTACAAGACATCAAGATCTGACTTCATAGCCTGATCCAGAACAGTAAATCACATTTCTACAAACTGGTAAAGAAGAAGCAAATGTAGTCTCTTAAAAACAAATTATCTGTGTTTCAAAATCCCAATCTAAATACTTTTTTTTTAAAGAAGCCAAAGATTCTTAACTATTTCTAAACACTATAATCAACAATACTTCTTTAACAAAACTAGAAAGATCCAAATAAATTATTCTGCTTACCACAAAGAGATAGCAAATCAACTTATACATATAAAGATCTTTTTCAGCTTCTGCCTCTGTATAATGCTCATAAAATAGTATTTGTGACAGAAGAAACTGCAACTCTCATCATAAGCATAGCTGATTTTTTTTTATTCACAGCACTTAAATTCCACTAACTAGATCTTCAGCAAAACACATCCAAGGTCTGTTTGATTTGTCTCTCCGGGCTTAAAATACTTGCTCCAGGTTAGTTCCTTACACTTGCACATGATGTATTACTGCTTGGGTTTGTATCTGTTGAAAAGGCAAATTACAGCCACTTGAAGAAAGATGCTTTTTCGAAAAACAAAAAAAACTCCCACTTGTATGGTTGCCATGCAAGCTTAGATGCTGCTTCATAACTAATATTAAATACCACAAAAAAAGAAAAAGTTAAACGCAGTTTGTTTTACCTGTCGTATTTTAAGATTCGTCTCCCCATCAAGATTAGCTGTTTCAATATAGCACATGGCTTGTGGTTCACTGTAAGGAGTGTAAGATTTTAAATATTAAAACTCAGTACTTTTTTTGTACACTGCTTTTGCAGTAATACAGTGCACCACAGACTTCTTCCATGCACTGCAGAACACAGAAAACCATACTGCTGGTATACAACAATAAAAGCTCCAAGTACATCTTTAACAGAGATGTCTTTGGATATGGTTACACAACAAACTACAGAGAAAGACAAGTCTACATCAAATATTAGTAAGAGTTTAACAACTCATGATAAACTTAGATGCCTGAAGTGGATTATTTTGAATTGCAAGCCATTAAATTGCTTCAGATTGCAAGAGCTATGGATGAAAGAGCAAGTATTGAATAGCCTAAAAAGGATAAGTTTGATGAAGACAGCAATGCTCTCAGCTATTGAATTCTGTCTGTGAACTGAACACACAAAATCATGTCTGCAAGGTCACCTTAATAAGGGAACTACATCCAAAGTCACTGCTAAACAGCTTTTTTTCCAAGCATGAGAAAAAGATTTGTTAGGATTGAGGGCTGTAATCTGCATCTTCCAGACATGTTTCTGCCCTTACCAATAAGGACAAAAATCTTCCTCCTAGAGCTGAACTTTCTATTAGTCAAGCTCTCATCTACATCAAACAGAGGAGCTCTGCATAGGTAGCACCTGTGATAAGGAAGGGTACTTTTACCAGATCTTTTCCTAACATACCACTCAAGATTCAAAACCTCTGTATGGCAACACCAAAACTATTTTTTTGCCAACTGTCTTCTCAGGCTGCGAAGGAATATCAGTTTCCCACCCGAATTCAAGCAAGTGCTTCTTCAGCATACCACTTCTCATACTCTTGATAAATAACTATTTTTTTTCCAAACCAACCAATTGTTCTAACAGCAAATGTACTCAATAAGTAGAATAGTCAGTAATAAAGGCTCCTTAGAAAAACAATAATTAAGAAATGGACAGGTACATCTATAACACAGTAAGCAGCTAGATTATTCTCTCCAATTAATTTTGCTTTGGAAAGAAAAAATGGTTGGGTCTATTTTTTGTCCCCTCCTACACAGGCAATTTGAATCTGAACCCAAGAAAGACACTGATTAGAGTCCAGCTTAATTCCAATTTTACCTCTGTCAAACACCTCATCTACTACAACTGAAGTGGTTAGCTCCGGAGAGAGATCTTTTGCAATACAATTCCTTCAATTTCCACAGAAGTGGTATGAATTGTGGAAATGAGAAGTGTGGATGTGTTTCCATGCAAAATTGTGTTTGAATTAAAATATTTTTCCATCATGTTAATTCATTCTTTATGCAAAATTTGATGTCACCTTTTTGCTGTACAGGAAAAGAGTCAAGATAAAAACAACTGTCAATTTTACCTCTGACAATCACCTCAGACACAGAAAATCAACATACACAAGCAAAAGAACCCACGCCCTTCAGAACATGCAGAGCTTTCTGGTGAACTGAGGACACTTAATATTGACATTTAAAGCAATCATGGGAATAATATCAATTATAAAGCAGAACTGCCATAGAAATTGCTATTTATTTCAAGCAAAGCTTCTCCCAAATCAACATGCTTTGAGTTAAATTCTCTAATTATTATGTGGTTATCAATGACAGCAGGTTAGTAGAATAATGTAGAACAAAAAGCTGGCCCACACAGTTAAGAAATAAGTCAGAAGGGGTTTTTAGTATAATACATTAGAGAAGTTCTTAAGTAAAACTTTCTTCAATGCTGAAACAGAAAATTATTGATGTCCAAGTTCAGCCTAACTGCATATTAAGTGCACAACTGCTTATTTAAGGTTTGGGGCTTGCTTTGAAAAATACAATACTGTATACCATGGAATGAATGTACCTCTATTCTTCATCATGTGGTAATTCAAAAAGACTGAGCTTCTGCATAGAGCTTAGAAAAAACTGAAACCTCCCAGAAACAGCACAGACAAGAAGGATGGAGCAGAAAATACAGCAGCTTTGAAAAAAAAGTTCCCTTAAAAGCTGGATCACGTAAGAGAACTGAAACCCTGAGACCAGAGCAACCTGCAGGCACCATTGAAAAGCACACACACAGGAGGGAATTACGGAGGTGTCGTAAGGTTTGGCTATTAGAAGCATGTTTAATAACAGGAGCTGTGCTGTTGTCTCTTTTTTAAACCTCATCTGTCTAAGAAAAGTGTGGTCTTGATTTGGCCTCAAGTTGTTCTACACAATCTAGAACCTAGACTAGCAGCCAAGTACCACTCAAATGCTTTTAGGAACTATGAGACCTCGACAAAAGAGAGGGCTGGGCAACCACCAACCATATGGAGATTAACAAAGGCAAGTACTGGATTCTCCACCTGGGACAAGGCAACCCTGGATGTGTGTACAGACTGGAGAATGGGATGAGGGAGAGCAGTCCCACAGAAAGGCTGGGGGTTCTGGTCAATGGCAAGTTCAAAATCAGTCAGCAGTGCCCTGGCAGCTAAGAGGGCCAAATGCATCCTGGGTGGCATGAGAAAGTTATCCTATACTTGAAGCTAAACCAAGAAGGACTCAACAAGTTACTGTTGCTACCATGCTAGAGATGGGCCATACATGTGCTGTATCCAAGAGAAGTAGTGAACAAATAAAGTCCAAAAGCTATTTTGTTGTTTGATGCCAACAGAGCTAGCCTTTCAGATTTACTATTTGAAAGCGAAAACTTCCTGGGGTGGGGGGGGCAGATGAGAATATGCTGAATATTCAGTGTAATTAGTTGGAAGAAAACTTAAGCTTCCTTATTTAAGTGGAGGGATTCTCAGAAGGCCATAGAACCACTGACTGCATGAAGCTTGCGTTAAGGACATTCAGTCTTCCAAGAAACTCATCAATACAGAGTATTATGTACCTGCAATTCATAGAGTGAAGTCTTGAAAATACCTCATTTTAGAAGAGCCTATCTACAACGATACATGAATCAAAGCCTAGTAAAGCCATGTTTCGTCATTGTTGAAATTTGATTTTAGATGTGGAACAGAATTAGTGCTATCTGATGTCTGGTTTTATTAACAGCAAATACAGAGATTCAAGTCCTCTGCACCTCAGTTCATCAGACACATCACTTCCACACCCATTCAGGATACCTGGTAGATATTATGATCATGTCTGCTGGAAGATGTTGCCCATTGGTGACCTTCACAATATCGCCTACTGCTACCTGTGGTGGTCAGGAGTACAGTAGCATGGAAGAGAAAAACAAACAGTTCGCTTGTCTGGAATGTTAGTTTGTTATTTTCTTTCACCCAGTCAGAAGAACAGCATCATGCACAGAACAGCTAGAGACAGTGTTTCTGAAAGTCAGAGTACTTTTCACTGCAAGTTTGGAAATACCAAGGCCTTCCCTTTTCTGAATGCAAAGTAAACAATTCTATAGAGAAAAATGGTAGATATACACAATTAGAAATTGTGACCTTCTGTAGCTTATATTTAATAAAAATTACTTTTTTCTATAATTCTGCCATTACCCAAATTCAGCAGTTTTCTTAAGTCTTATTTTTCCCGTAGTAAAAAGGTTATCTTTAAACTTTACCTTTATTAAGTATCAAGATTTTTCTTCTATTCCTTATGTGTATTACTTTCCTACCCAATCATCACTATCATTTTCCCTTAATTCTCCTTAGATGCACTGCTTGTACTAGCAAATAGTGTCATCTCTGTGGATCCATAATATAATCCTGTCCTTCCCTGGCTGAGATATGCAGAGTTCTGAATTCTGGAATACTTTGTCTCCTCCTACACAGGCCTGAGACTTTCCAGCACCTTGAGTTAGTGACATATGCATGGGACTTTCATTCTCAAAAGAGTCAAGCAGCACTCCCAAAGCAGCAAACCAGGTTTGCCTGATAAGCATGAGACTGCTTAATGCCGATGCAGCACTGAGAGTCTGAAATGGGCTTAAAATACTTTTAAGATATTAATTTTATAAAAATGGAAACAGATGGTATGTTTGAATAAGCAGATTCATTAGTTTTACTCAGATGCCACTAAATATAAATTCCCTACCACTTTCAGCACAAAAAAATATGAAAAGTCAGAAGCCTGCCTTAAAGTGGTCAAGGCGGACAAAACAGAACTGTTATTCCTTAACAATAAATGCAAGTCTGGACAACATGCAGTTATAGACACAGGTCAATTCACGAAGTGCCTAAGGGTATAAAAAACCCCAGATTCCAGGCTTGACCTTAAACTTCCAATTCACTGTCCTTTCTACAAAAATAGGACTTGGAATAGCATAAACAGGAACCAACATTAGCAATCTGAATCCCTGGCAATCTTCAGCTTCTAGTACAGCCTAATACTTCAGCAGGATTGCTTTTAGGTGTCTTGAGACCGATCTCATTCCTCAGAGGTTTTAAAAGGGTGTACTTTTTCCTCAATTACTAGGTAAGAGGGATAATTTTATCCTTTCAAAGGCACTAAGAGCCACAACTAGATCAATACATCCTAAGGCATTTCAGCAACTTCCAGGTGCTAGAAATAAAGCCCACCAGAGCCTGGCCAAGGGCCTCACAGAACATGGGTCTCAAGTGCCTCAGGTAGCAGCAGGGCTTGTGTTTCTTACTTGAGCAAGCAGTTTACTAATTAGTCTCAAAGCCCAGGGACTTTTCAGCACAGGCAGCAAAGTAAGTCTCTGTTAGATTTGCAGGGGAGGTACAGCATTGCAGTGAAAATTACTCTTCTAGGCAGACTAAAAACAAAATACTGTTTGCAGTTTACCTATTAACTGCACAAGGGAAAACACAACAGTCCATTAGCATTTGACTGTAACACAGTACCAGAATTTAAAAATGGGTATTCAGGTGCCTTGCTCAGGGCAATTTTGACTACTGGAACAGAAAGGATCCCTCCCACCCCCCTTCCACCCCAAGTGACAGAATTCTCATGTAATATACATTAATTCTAAACTTCCTAATTAATTCTTGCAAGAGCAATTCTTGAACACTTGCTTTCCCTCCCTCTCATCCTCAGGTTTCATTTACCTCTTTCCACATAATGTTCTGCCACATCCCATTTCTTAGAACTGAAAAGAAAGCTTAAAGTTAGATTACAGAATAAATAGCCATAATTCAGACAAATTTCAAAACAACTGTATCAGCAGTAGCAAACGCAATAGGAACCAACACAAAAATCAGAAACATACTTTTCAGAAGCTAGAACTTTTGTTCACAGCTGTGGGCATGTGAATCCACGAAAGAGGAAGAATCTGCCCTTCATATTTATATATTTTTTATCACCTGCCAGGCAACAGTCGGTGGCCTGATTTCTTCATGGCATCACTTCATACTAAAATGCAGATGGGCAGCATTGTTTCTTGTTTGGGAAATGACCTTCCTTAAAACAAAAGGCATTACTGTCCACTATCAATCAGTATCAGGAAGCACCTTTACTCCGTGTATGATTTACTACAAACTTTTCACTTCTCATCTTTTTCTTTGCATTTTATTAATAATGTTTTGACTCTAGCACATCCAACTTCACTACCATTACCCATGGCTCATATAAATCTGAGTTTTAGTTGCCAAGCAGGCTCAAAGCTCTACCAAAAAGCAACAACCAGCTTTGGCAGAAGGAGAATCCTTACTGCTGAAGTTCACACTGAAACAAGAAAAAAGAAAACACGGTACTAAAACAAACCTCTGCTTCTGTAGGACTCCAGTTTCTACACTGCCATCTTAACACACTCATTAGTAATTTACCCTGCAGCATGCCTTTCCACCCAAGCACCTCCTGTAGGTGATGCTACACATACTTAATACTACTCCAGTCAAAACAACAAGGTCAAATATGCCCAATTGCTGCTGAGCAACCCAGTCCAGGTCCGAGCACAGCAAGTTCACCTTCACTGAAAGCAGCTGCAGCCAATTTTTGAAGTTTAAAAAAATTAAATCCCTGCAGTATGCAACAGATCAGAGTTGAAGAAGGCAGTATCCTACTTTGAATATGAACAATCTTCTCCTCAGCTCTATGCATTTCATACATGTGGCTCACTGGAAAATAATACCCCACTCTCAGAAAAAAATTCTGCTGAATACTTGACCATCCTACCCAGGATATTCCACAAACAGGAATTCAATACTTGTCAGAATAGATGAAGCAGAAGAAACCTGTCTCTTGACTCCTGTTCTCAGGCCACACACATTGAAGCACTGAATCCTGATATTTAATGTCATAGTGAATGGACTGCAGTGAACCTAACTATTTAACAAAAAATGGGTGGGCAGCATCAGAAGTACTGCCAGTGATGTGTCTAAAAACAGCTGAGCTTTCAACCAAACACATACAGCAGTTTAGGGGAAGAACAGTTTTGGTGCACCCCTTCTGTCCCTCATATACACTGTTCTTGAATTGAATTCATTCAGAACTCAGAAGGCTTGAATCCAGAATCTCAAGGGGAAAGCCAAATACCTGCGGCCTTGACTCAAAACTCAAACCTTCAGAGAAGAGCTGCAACACTCAGCATCTCCTGTGCCATGGTTTAGACAGCTGCCTATTCCACCAGAAAGTTTTGGAGACATTTCAGTCAACATTCTGTTGACATTGTTGTATGCTCATACACAAAAGTATTTTGCAGCATCAAGTGCTACAGATTGGTCTAGTAGGCAATTTGTTTCAGAAAACATTTTCACTTGCAATGCTTACTGAAATCAATTTAGTGATTAAAATTAAACAGTCAAGCAAATTACTGAAGCTATTTTCTTACTGTTCTGTTACCGAACTATTTCCTTTTAAACTCATAATCCCACAGTCTAAAGAGAAAGCTGCCATTAGACATGAAACAGTTCAGAAATTTCGGGGTTGCAATTTTGCACCTCCTACTCTGCTTAACCCAGTTTTATCAGAGTACTCCAGAGGACAGAAAAGGACATGTCTTCTCTAGAATATTTATAGTAGGGTAAATTTGATGAATTATTCGTTGTCAAAAGGTACTTGGTTAAAGTAACAAAGGACAAGTACCTAAAAAGACTGCCTCAACTTAAAAAGAGTTTCAAATAAACCTTCTATCTAGGGCTTTCCAAGACCAAAATCCAGCTCTAGATGTAGGACTTAATGCTGTCACTCACATCCAGCCATGCAGGGCCATTTGAAGCGAGGCTCCTGAAGGGCAAGCATCTCCCATCAGTCTTGTTCCAGAATTTGTTAGCCCTGTGCTTGTCTAATATTTGAGCTCATCCCATGCAATATTAAATGCTCATTACTTATTCTATTATTTGACAATGGGAGGATCAATACATCAGAACAATTATTACTGAGCTCTCTATATCTATGCAATACACAGCTCAGGGGCTTCACTTGGAATATAGGGAGTCTGGTCCCTAGATTTAATGTCATCACCACAGACATCATGTGAAGCCATCCAAGACATAAAACACTGGCTCGGAGCCTAAACACACTCCACCTCCTAATGCAAATGTTCAGTGCTCACCTGGGGCAGAACTTCAATTTTAGTGTGCTCCAAAGGGAATTTAATTCCTACATACCAAAGCCATGCTGCAAAACAAACTGATGTTTTCTATGGTAAATTTAATACAGGAAAGGCACCTTGAAGATACACTACTGCTCTAAAAACCTAAACCAGATAAATGCAAAGCCTACATGACTGCTGCTGCAGTAAGCAACCAGCCATTGCAGACAGTGGAGCTCAGGATACAGCCAAGTAGACAGCAGGCATCTGCTTCTCAGTGAGCTCAAATGCTCTCCACACTGAATGCATTGATTAGACACCACTCAGCTATAACAGCAACCTAAAGGCACACATTTCATCTTAATCCCACTCTGAACCTAGAGTTACCTTTTCACTCTGGTAATACATGTCTCAAGAATAAGCCTCTTTAGCCTTCCTCTTAAGAAGCAGGAGGATACAGTTTTAAGTATCAGATTGAAAATTTAGAGTATTCAAAGGTAAAAAAAATCTGAACTCAATTTTTCAAGTGCTAAGTTCCACTTAGCTCCATTAGAGCACCCTATGTTCTTTAAGGTTGTCTCTCCACAATTACTATGACAAATGTCCCCTGAAGTGCTTGTTGGCACATGCTCTCTACCTACAAATGAATTACAACTGCCTCTGCCACCTCTGAAAGGGCCATCTTTCATATTACCTATAATAAGGCCTCTTGTGCTACAGCCACTTAATTGCCAATTGCTTATGACTAATACAGTGTATTCTTGCACTCAAAACATCTTCCCAGACTCTCACAGAGACATTGCCTAAGAGAACTGATAAAGCAACACCTTCTGATGTGCATTAATATACAATCTGAATTGATTGACCCAAATTTGCAAGCACCAAACTCAGTGAAAAACCAGGCATTATAAGTTTGCAGGACTATCTGAAGCATGGAGCTAGCAGGTTGCTCACTTCCCCATGTTCCTTTAAGTGTCCAGCTTTTTGACACTTCAGGTATTTGTGCTTGGGATGAAGGGGCTCTTCTCAGAGCTGAAGTCCCTGTGTTCCCATTTCACTTGCACATTTGCACAGAGGAGCAGAAATGGAGCTGTCCAACAGGGGAAGATGGAGCTGCCTTGACTATGGCACAGGACAGCCACAGGGTAGCCATTGACAAGCTCTTCCTATCTTCTGCACAAGTTTTCAGTTAAGGGAGGTGAAGAAAATTATAGTGATGTTTTCAGGCATACAGTGACAAGTACTGTCCATACCTTAGGGATACATGTAGGCATTCAGTGGACATCAGTGTTAAATTCTCTTTCAGTGACACTTCAGGAAAGCAAAGCTAAAAAATCCCCAGACTTATTCTATTTAAAGGGCAGCAGCATTTGCAAAAATTACTAAATTCTTCTGACAGCAACTTTTAACGTTTCAGGGGATTGTTGGCTTTTTTAGTTTTGGATGTTTTGGTGTTGGGTTTGGTGTTAGAATAATCAGGATGCAGTATGGCAAGGAAAAAATTGTTTGGTTTTCTTGGAGGAGCTGAGAACTATGTAACTTTGGACAACCTTGAAATTACATGAACTTATAAATTCCAGTAATCCTCCCGATGCCTCAACCTTAAGTGTCAGACCATCAGTCTGAAACCTTTAGCAAAGTAAAATCCTAAATTACTGGTAAGTACCTCATGCACAAGATATGCATTCCTCACCATCACGACCATTAAAGCAATAGAATTGTTCAAAGGTAAGCATTCACTATTTGCATTTTAAATACTTAAAGGCTGTTCAGTCTTACCTACTGTTTTCTTTTTATTCACTGCACTGTCTGCCTTATGCCTTTTCTGTAAGGAAACAAAACATTTCATTACACTTCATTACATTCATCACAAATTCCAGAACCATTAGAGCTAAAAATATGACAAACTGCAAGATGATACACTGGATCCTTTTTGCTTTTATGTTTTTTTTTTTAAAGTCACTTTTTTTAAAGTTTAAAGTTTATAATTATAAACTTCAAAGCAGAAGCCTCCATGTTGAAAGTCAGGTGCAAATCTTTATCACTGGTAAAAAAAAGTAGTCACCAAAGCTGGGTTTTGTTGACAAAAAAACAAAAGGAAAAATAAGGACCATGATATTTAGATAAATATCCACATGCATAAATTCCATGTGCTGTTGTTTAGACTGATAACCAAATTATTTCACTCATACTTGGCAAAGCAGAGAGACCTCATTCTGATGTAAAATATACAAGCAAGTTAGAGCAGATTTTCCCCAAAACAGTCTTCTCTGTCCTTAAGTTGCTTACCTCCCCTCTAACCCGCATTTTCAAGGCCATCTAAAAACACCACATATTTGTCAGGACTCCACACTGTCTTTCTAATAAAAGCATTAATAAGCAAGCTTGAAGAGGGAGAAACAAATGTCCTGATTTCTATTGTTTTCTTGTTCACCAACTATAACAAAAACACTTATTTCAGTGTATTTTCAGTATTTATTACAGAAATTCAAGTCAAGCACTCTGAAAGTCAAAATAATATTTTGTTGCTTTTGAGCAATGACTCAAGAGACTTCAGAGATGCATGGTTTTATGGCATTTTATAGCTTTTGAGACATTTGGTCTTTAGCACAGCCTTCCCCATCATACTCATCCCCATCCCCTTCAATCATACTCACATAGTCTTCTATGATTTCTTTGATGCCAGCAACTGTTAAAATAAATAGCAATGGCACCAAGGTGGTATATCTTCCTGTTGGAGAGACATCTGGAATTTGCTGTGAACAGAGGAAAAAGAGACCCATTTTATATTTGCACTTAAAATTAATTTCTAGTACATTTAGAATTTTATGCAAAGCTCTCAGAAGAGAGAACACAAAGTTCTCTGATTTACTGTATGATGTGTGCCTCACAGATATCCTATTTCAGTCGGCAAACTAGCCTACAGTCTAAGTAGGTTTGAAGAAACAAAAAAGTTGGAAGATATTGTTGTTGTACATGCCTTTTATTCTATTTCTCTTCTCTTTACAAGAATATTATACAAATTATATAATTCACATGGAAGCAGTGGTGAGCTGGACTAACCAAATACAAGTTCCACAAGAAAGTCACGCCTTCTTTTCTCACAATGGTCAAAAGCTCCACGTTTTATTTTTACTTATTAAGAATAAAGAGGTTTGACTTCACAAACTATATAAAACAGGTCTCTAAGTTGTCTTCCAATTTTAATTAGTAACTACATACCCCATTAATATTACTATTGAAGTAAGTTTAAGAATTGCTTTGCAGTTAAGCATAACAACAGAAATAACTTGTACTGCATTACCATTTCATTTTATAAGCAAGGGAAAGCAATAAAACAATACCTGCAGTAAGGCAATGAAGAGGAAGAATGCATTTGCAGCTTTTCTTATCTGCTCATACAGGAATCGAGGTAGAAATGTCACCACACTGTACTTGGCTGTGCTGCAGGGTAGAAGATTTTCATCTTAGTAGTTCATCAGAATATCAAGTAGGGATCATGACCAAAAAGTCTAAAAGGCAGTGTCAGAAAGCAGTTCAAAGATAGCAAAGACATATTTAGAATATGAAGGAAGTAGTTGCTTTGGTTATGATAAGGAGCTGTACCAAGCAAAAGAGGTATCACACAGACCCAGAAGGCCATCAAGCCCACTTCTATCACCGGTACCTTTGTTATTGGATGAACTATCAGACAATTTACCATCCATCCAAACTTCAGCACTGTGAACAGGCAAGTTTTCATTTCAGTTCTAAGTGCTTGATCAGGAGCTTACCTCCCATCAAAACGCAGAATTTAAATGTTGGGGGAGGCAGAGTCAAATGACAGAAATTAGAAATTTTGCAACACATTTTTAAAATGTCTAGTTTCCTACTTCCGAATGACTTACGTTCAGCTACGAATAATCCTCCAGAACAATACACACTTTTTCAGATTAATGTCTTTTGGCTTTTTTCCTATTTTATATATATAGTAATTAACATATATATAAACTGAATTATAACTACTATTTCTTCTGCCTTAAAACAAAAACATACTGCACTAACTAGCCTTAATTGCCTATGCAATTTCTTGTCATCTTCACATCAAATCTGCAATGGGCATGAGTACAACTTCAGGAAAAAAGTGTCAAAGTTGACACAATAATTTAACCACTAGCATAGAACCTTCACCTACTGAACTACTGGCCATCAGCATGAGTTGAAGTTTTAACAACTCAGCATCTGCAGCTCAGTATGCCTTGCAAAGACCCAGCAAGCAATGACAGGAATTTTGAGGCATCATTTTGTTTGAGTGCTGTGATTTTGGTTTCATTTTGAGGTGGTTTTTTGTTTGTGCTTTGTCCTGGCTGGTTTTTGGTTTTTTGGGTTTTTTTTAATATGAAGTCTTGTATTTCTGAAGAATTGAGAACACTAAGATACTTGGCTCTCAAGAAAAAAAAGAAAAATTGTTTCCCAATTTCTGTTTTACTGGCGTTTCCTACCAGTGCCAAGACCACCTCTCTACTAAGTCTACTTTCCAGCTTATTACTTTAACCACCTCCTTTTCCTTCTTATCTGCCCCATCCCCAACTCCAAGCAATCTAACCATTGTTGCATCTTTCAAAATCAAACGGTAACTAGATGTAACAAGGCACAGTGTTTTAAAAGGCTCTATTTTGAACACAAATGAAAAATTAGTGGGACAAGTTAAAAAAAAAGACCAATTAAAAACCAATTAAGATAAGCTATATCTTAGGAACTTGCCTTGTTTCCTCTTCATGCAACTACAAATCCCTTTCTATTGCTACTACTGCAATCAAGAATCAAGTATTTAAGTACTCCACATAATATTTTACAGAAATTTCAAGTGATTGTACTTAATCATGGCTCGTATCTACTAAGCCAAATAGTGAAATCATACATCCAGGTTTAAAGCGAGTACAGTCCTTATATAAATAAAGTTACTTCCTTCAAATGCTGTTAATTCCTTCTAGCTCCAAGTATTTTTTTTGTTTTAAGCCACATTTGCTTGGTCTCATGTGTAATAACCTTCCTTTAATACAGAACATAATTAAACACACATCTCAGAATTAGATTGTAACTTAAAAATACGGGTTAATCAAGTTCACAGTTCAGACCCAGAAGCAATATCTCCAAGCAGTACTAACTAGACATCAAGCAATGGCAGATTTTTATATCAGAAGAGTATTCCTCCAGGTATCAAATTGCTATGATTATAAGACCACAAGAATTTGACTGCAACCAAGCTGAAACATTTATTAACACCATTCTACCACCTACCAACTTCACAGCCAGCTGGCTCAAACATGAGTCTTACTCTAACAATTATGTTAATGCCAACACAATAAGGGTCTTTTGAAAGAGGTATGTTCACACTAAGTCACTCCATGTATTCTGCTGCTTAAGTAACCTGACAGATGCCCACATAAAATGGATGCAGCTCTAATTAGAGGCAGGCACCGTCAGCTGCTGCCATACAGGTGAGGAACAGCAACTACAAGTATGAATAAAGAGCAGACATGTTATCATTCAGAAAGAAAACTTCCAACAGAAACCTAACCAGTAGTCTAAGCTGGGCAGGAGCATGCAATTGATTTAGCTCAGAAAAATAGTTCTTTAAATGATAAAGATAATGCTTATTTTTAAATGATATAAAAGAACTCTTGTGCTCCCTCGCAACACATAGATATGTTACAACTTCAGGACAAACAAAGCTCAAGAAAATTAAAATCTACAGATGAACAGGTAGAAACTTCAGTCAGCCCACTCATAGCACAGTTTTGGTCACTAAAAATAAAAAACTGGCAGATTAGCTCTCTGACCAGCCCCAGTCAGAGCCATGTTAACCCAGAATATGAGGCCTGTAACTCACAGAACAGGTTGAGGCAGGTAGAGGAGGGAAGCACAAGGGGGAAAACAAACAAACTGGTTTCTCCTAAAGCACAGCAAACAGCTGTTACCTATGTAAATCTCGCTTAACTACACAAGTTCAAATGCTGAACAGGTGTACAAACGTTAGCAGAGATGTCTCCTCTACACCTGCAAGTTAATTCACATAAGCCATGTTTCAAGTTACACCACTGTGCAAGACCGGAGGAACAATACTAAACCCTGCTAAACAAGTGAGTTTGGATACACCTGACTACAGCTGGCTCTGGCCCCACTGTTCCTAGGGCAGTGCAGAGATTTTTTGAAAGCAATCACTGTAATTTGCAAAAGGTTAGTGTCATTCACATACTTTAACTCATTACCATATTACTAAAGTACCAAGTATTACCTAGTAATTTTTATAACGGTCAAATGAAAAGTAGCAAACAGTGCACTGAGAAACTCAACAGCAGTTCCCCAGTACAGTTCCTCTATTTATTCATAGGCAACTTCTTCACAACCACTCCTATTGTTGCCTTTTTCCCTGTTTCCCAAAAACATTTTATAAAGTCAGGTTTTACTCTACTAATGGTTGAAGACATAAAGGCTGTCAATAATAGAGGTAGAGCAGTTACTTCCTTGAGACACGTGTGTGTGCTGGAAATATACAGCTGAACACAGTCTGCACTTTTCCAGTCAGCCATCTAAAGCACTTCCACCTCTTCCTTTAGAATGGCAACTCTGAGATAAACTTCACCTTCAGGATAATCATGATTAAGAAAGCAGGACCTCCTTGAGATACATGGGGTCCCATTTCCAGGGGACAAGTACAACAAACTGTCCTTTCCTAGACAGCATTCACACAAATCTACCCACACCACAGTTCACACACTTGAAATACTCTCCAAGAGCTGAAGAATGAGTATCATTTGATGTCGGTGCTTTTAACCCACATCAATTTGCAGGAACAATTACTAAGAAAGCCAGGCACAGACACCTGAACCACAGCAAAAGGGCTGGGTAATTAAAGTGAATGTTACAGACCTGAACTCTTCTATCACCGAACAAGCTTTGTGTCCATCAACATGTACAAAAGGTCAGATGTCCAGTGAAAGAGAAGGAAAACCCAAGCTGATCTGCTTGACTGAAGAGCTGAAATACTGTCCTTAGTGGAATGGTGTTTGCATGCTAAGGTCCTGCCAGGCACATGACACTTAACAGCAAGACTGACATCAGCATCTGAGCTTCTGCTAAAGCTCTCAAGTAGCATGACAAGCTACCTCCAGGCAGTCACCATTGCAGCAGGAGGCACAGCAGCAAGCTTTATGTATTTCAAGAGATATTAACAGAAAAAAAACAACATTCAGCTATTACATTGAGCACAGAGAACACACATTTATAGGTACATCTCATCAACAAGCTGGTGCCACGTAGAATACTGAGGGGGTTGTTCTAAATACAAGTGTCATAAACAAAGTTTTCAGCAGTTGCATGCATATGACAGTGAAAGGCTATCTACCTCCTTGCACATAGGGAAGATGGTGTACTTTCTTGAAACTTCCTAAAGACACAAAAATCAACTGTTTACAAGTTCCCAAAAAGACATCACGAGGGCTTATAAGAAGCCATTACTTAGATGCCTATGAAATTATTATTGGTTGACTGAAAATTAGGTCCTAGATATCCTGGTTTTATAACAACAGGGAGCCTGAACAAATGCAGCCTCCAATTCAATTGAAGGGCCTTGTCCTGTGAGATGAATCCTCAAGACTACAGCTCTCACAGAGGAAGACTCCAGCCAGAAAGGGTTTCACTGCTCTGTTTATGGCTGTACATTTCTGGCAGCCAAGAAAAGCATATGTGGTGCTTAAATACCCAAGACAGCTCCTGAGCTCGGGCAGAACAGAGGAGCATGAAAGGAGTAAGACTTGCTCTTGCATAGTAAAAAGTGCAACAACTTGAATACTGCAAGACATTATTGCTTAAAGCTTGCCAGAGCAAGACAAAAAAAAAAAAAAAAATCAAGAGTAGCCACATTGTATCTGTCATTCAGCTCTGGAACAACCACTGTCCACAGTCCAAGTGCCTACTTTGTTTCCATCTTTCCCTGCACTCTGCTACAGTTTCTCCATAACGCCAAAGATATTTTATATATACAAATTCATATATGGCCAAAAGAGGAAATGGGTTTAAAGCACATTATTCTGCTTAGCTACTGAAACATCAAACTCTGAAAGATTTCCTGACAAAGCTGCAGCAAAACTGTAGAAGATGAATTTGTTGTCTGAAATTATCCACACAGACAATGAAACTGATTGAGAGTATTCAAACACATCAGAATTAATGAATGTTAACTTTGACCGAAAACAATTCTAGCAGCTTCCAGCTAAAGAAAACTTACCAGTGGGATAGTATTCATCGCAAGCACCTCACCGCTCCCCTACATTCCTTATTTCCTCATTTATAGTATGGGCTCCCACCAGAAGCAAATAAAGGTGCCACTGTTTGGAAAACTAGTTCTTCCCTTCATTTTTTACAGGTGGAACTGATCACATCCCAGAATCCCTGAGCCCTCTTTCCTCAAATCACATGATTTAGAGGAACATTATGGTTTCATACAAGTTTAAAATAGGCAGGACATATTAACACAGCCCACTAATTTCCCTGCAGGTCAAGTTGCATTTGAACTTGCTTTATGGGGGCCAAAATGATTTGGGTCTGCTGCAATAAAACAACTCTTCAGAAAAACAGTTAATTCAAGTTAAATTCAAGGTCTCGTAAGGGAAAGAAAAAAAGCAGATAGCTGTCAGCTAGACAACCAGCCACTAATGTTGAGTGTTTTACACAAGGGAAAATTAAAATTAGCACAGACATTTCAGATCATTCTTACATCATTATTTTCTAGTCATGCACATCCTGAGTGTTGCATCCTACATCAACACCTAATAAAAAGGTAAGGGGCTAAGTGCAATACTCAGTGGCTACCATTGCCTGAGCAGGCAAGTAGTGTTATCCATCCTGGTGTACAAGCTCCATTTCAGGAGCAAGATGATCAGCCTGACAAACCCAGCCCAACTGAGCTACCTGCACTTCCTCCAAAGCTGCATCAGCAACAAGCTTATCTTCAAGGGCTTCAATTCAGCTCCTATCCTTACACAGACAGACCACTGCTAAGACAAAAGGACATGAAAATGAACTATGAACTCCTGTCCACTGAAGTACAACAATCCCATTACTTTTTAGCTCATTAGGATCACCCCCCAACAATGTAAGGATTTTTTAGAACTTCTAGCCTGAAGTATCTTATTCCAAATCGCCACAGTATCAGCAGCCCTACTGCCATACATAAGTAGTAAAAGACTGCAATGACTAATGTAATTGATGTTAACTACCAAAGCAAATACTATTTTCACTAGTAAAGTCTCCTGTAATAGTGCAGTCTTAATATAGAGTAGGCACTGCCACAACTGCTTATGCTCAGTTTAACCTGAAAACCAGACCACGTGTCACATTTAATAGAAGCAAGACCACTTTTGCTTCAAAATCCAGTACCCTGGAGGCTTTTCCTAAAGCATGCAAACAGCAAAGGCCTCTCCATGAGTTCTCTATTCATGAAATCCCTACAAAAAGGGAACAGATTCCTGGCTGGTTTTCAGTAACAAATACCTTAAAAAAAGACTGTTTAGAAACAGTACTAAAAGCTCTGAAGGCATGATATTGTTTCAGCATGAGTGTGAGGTCATCACTACAGTAATATACACTTGCTTTGCAGTAGTCCTGCTCATAAGTACAATAAATAAAAAATGCTGACCGACATGAAATTCTACTGTCTAATAAAGTAAGTTTAGTATCACATTTAGTTACTGTGCAAACACTGAATAGCCTCCACTTAAACATACAGCATTGATATGAAGATGACTGAAGAAAAAAAAAGTCACATAAGCTAGCTAGCTGTCTAAAAGCCAGTGTCCTACCCTCAGTTTTAAAGCCAATTTTTAACTTTAAATATCACCACAACTTAAGCAGTGTTTATTTTAGTGACAAGCAGGGGGCTGGCAGAAGAAATTAATATTTAGTCAGTCTTGAGAGAAATGTAATTATCTTCATAAGCCACAGAAACCAGGTGGAATGCAATTATTACAACTTCTTAAACTCTACTTAGGTCCACTTAAGATAATTTATTCTCTTCTACAGACCACTAGCAGTGAGGGAGATCTTAAAAGGGAAAAAAGGGACCCAGTTTAATTCACCTGTTGTGTTGCTACTGCTGATTTATGAAATCCATCATGCCAAAAACCACCAGAACAATTTCAGGATACCAGAGAGCTCAAGGGCACTAGAACTCTCATATCTGTGTTTTCTTTCATCCAGACATTTAATCTAGGCAAAATTCAACAATTTAACTCTCCAGGGGTTCTTGCCCTAGGAATAGGCCAAGACCAAAGATGCAGCAGTTTCAAATTCACTGGTATAATCTCTATACACAACGCCAGGCATACAGTAACAGGTACTTCTAGTGAATTTTAATGGCTAAAAGAATCATTCTATAGCTGTACTCAAGCCTTTTTCATTGTGGCAGATTGCAGTATCAGCAACAGCTGCACCGCAGGAAGCAAGTTTTTGTTTATTTAAAAACGTATGTTACACAAAGTGTTTTTCTTCACTTAAAAACACTAGCTACCTAAAACTAGAAAGAGTTAGAGGATTAGTTTAACACATGATTAGACTTCTACCATCCAGATTATAATAATACATCCCTTTTTTGAAGAATTTCAAAATACTGTTCTGCAGTCAGGCAAGCAATCTGTTCACATGACAACAGAAGAATATTTCAAATCTAATACAAACACAATAAAACAAATGGCCAGTGTTTGAACTCTACTAAGAATAAACTGAACAGAAATCAAGGCATTTTTAGCTAAAGAACATGGGTACATTTTGGTGCAAGATGAATGCTGGGCTATACCACTAAGTGCAGAGAAATTCACCTGCACATAGCAGACTACGATCTACATTTCCACAGATCATAGAGAACACTACTTGGGTTTCAAATGTCAATACTACTTGGTTAGTGATACCAGCAACTCCTGTTTCACCAGTGACAACCTCCCCGCACCTTCTAAAAGCATTAACACCTCTAAATCACAACTGACTTTACAGTACCTACACACAAGCCAATAAAGCAATGCACTTGGCTTAATTCAATGCAACACAAACTAAATAAAAGTAAGACTAAAGATTGTGTCTACAGTTTTGTCACCAGCAAGCATCATCCAAACACTGATGGAGTCTGAGACCACAGATAAACAGTAGTCTGATTAACATAGGACTTATGATTACACTAGAAACCTTGTTACGTCTTCAGGGCTAAATACCCCATGCAAAGTGCTTCTGCCTTATGAGACAAGAAATTGATTCTCATCTGTTCACTTGAGTTTTAAGATCCTGTACAGTTTAAAATAAACACTGAAGACTTTTTGCTCATTATCTAACAGAATTTTTGTCTGTATGGAAGAGAAGCTTCTGAACTGAGGATTTTCTGGATACTATAATGCAACTTTTGGAACCTCCCTAAGAGATCAATACCAAAGTCTGTTTTGATAAGAAAACTTCTGAACAAGACTTCTGAATTCAAGATCCATTAAAAACAAACAAGCTGAATTTTGCCTTTCCTGATTGCTGCATTGTCCAGCCTACCACTCAAGCCACAAACTGAGACTGAACTTGGGGTCCTGATTCAGATGCAAGTCATATTTGTACCAGGATGCACTACCAGACCTGGAATAGAAGAATATTACCTAGAGCAACATTTACAAAGCAACTCCACCATCTTCAAGAATTTGGAGACCATTTCTAATGTCCTTAAAGTTATCTCAGCACACCTTTTCCTCCAGGACCAATAAACCAGAAATCCAACTCTTTGGCATCAACACACACAACAGATAAGGGGCTCAAACTACTTAACTGGTGATTTTTACTAAATGCACTGAAAGAAATTCCTATTACAGTACTATTATACATTCAGAATAAGTCACTGATGTCAGAGTAGATGCTTGTATTATTATGAAACATCCAGGAACTGTATTTCCACAAAAATAAAATTTATAGAACATTCTAACATCAAGTAAAATATCCAGTCTTCATCGAGGATACAACTGGAAAAATGTCTATGCCATTACTTTGTTCATCTCAGAAGTATTAATACAGCATTTCAGCCCCTACCACCACACTCCACCTGTATTCCTTTTGTCTTGCAAGGCAATAGGGAAGCTTGTTTCCCAACTTGCGGGCTGACCTTGGCTGGACGCTCGGTACTCTCTGATCAGTTCTATTATTCCTCTTTCCAGCAGGACAAAATACAGAAAATACCATGGATAAAAACTCATGGGTCAAGATAAAGACAGTTTAACAAAGCAGAAGTCACGCTGAGAAGCAAAGGACAACAAAAAACTTACTCCCTGCTTCCCACTGGCAGGCATGTCCAGCCACTTCCCAGGAAGTAGGGCTTCAGTATACAGTGTTGCTCCAGAACACAAATGTCACAGCAACTGGCACAAAGCTCTGTAGAGAGACTGGAAATTTCCTCAACATACATGTTTCATTTCTTACTGGACTTAAAAATAGATAAATGCTCTGGTTAAACAGACAAGTGCTTAAGTTATGTATGCTGGATATGCTAAAACAGGTACTAGCTAGCTTTCATAATAACAAACATTTAATACTGCACTACAGCTGTGTTGGACAAAGTAATAGCATTTATTAGTTTTTTACATATTTCAAAGCTTCTAAAATGCCTCAGCTGAAAAGCGAACATAATTTACCTTTTCTTAAGAGGTCCAAAAAGTAAAACATACGTAAAGTCTTTCAAACTGAAAAGAGCAGGACTGAAGACAGGTAGAAGAGGTGTTTCTACAGATGTAATCGCTGCTGCTACAGTATAAACAACAGTGACAGCCGTATATATGCACACGTCAAGGGCCAAGCTAAATCTAGCCTGTAACACACAGCGCTACGTTTTGAAATAGTTACAAGGTTCCAAGAACACAAAAGTTAGCCATTAGAGAAACCTTCTCATAATCTGAATTATGCCAGAGAGCGTGGGGAAAGAAGAAACATTTCTTCTTTCTACATCCTCACACTTCAAGACTTCTGGAAGTGTTAGTGCCATCTTATCATCCGCTGAACTTGTGCAATAATACTACATACTACTTAGAAGTGGGATCAAGAGAATTATCCATTTTTATGAACTTATCCAAAATTAGTTTGTCTTTATGCTCCTACAAACATTGGAATTCACTTTTACCAGTGCTTCTCTATTCACAAAAAGTCAGGCAGCTCAAGATGTTTAGAACATCTTACACAAAAAGCCGTATCACTAACCTACCCTCCTCCACGCTCTGCACTTCCATTTCTTGCCATATTTTGCTTAGTTTTGAGCAAGTTTTTCACACTATCCTTAATTTAGAAAACTTCCTATGAACGTTCACAAATTCCCACTGTTATTCAGAGAATCCTTAATGACTACCAAAAATATGACAGTCAGAACTCACACAATTTAAAACAAGTTTATTATTTATTATTTTAAGTTTAATTTTCCACAAGCCCTTACATAAAGGTGTTCACACACTTACCCAGCACCTTGTTCTGTGTTACACTGATGCTTCCTAGGGAGACAAAACATCTGCAAATCCATCAGTACAGAGAAATCTAATGCTGAACAAATTTGTGAAGCTGAATACAGTGAAGTAAGAAACTCTGAAGCCAACAGAGAACTGCAGTTCCTCAAGAGAAACTCCAATATATTTCAGTAACTAAGGCCTCCTTACTCAGATATTACAAGCTCAAGTCACCTTTGCCTTCAGTCCCACCAGGCTGAGGAAAGAAAACTAATCCAGAGGATGGAAAGAGCACGGGCAATGTCTATCACTCTTTGAAAGTCAAGAGATCAAAGCTTTCTTACTAAGCAGCAGTAAATCATTATAAAGTCAACTTAATTTCCAAGTGACACTAAGGAGCTAAGGTTCCTAATCAGGTAATGAAAGTATCTCTACTGTAATTTGCTATTACACTACCTGTACTTTGTCCTATCTCTCACAAACCAATATGCCTTATGACTCAAAATTTACCTGTCACGAGGCAAAGACGCAAAAAGGTATTGAAAAACTTGTACAGCTATGTACAAAGGGATGGCTTCCAGACAGCAAATTGGACACAGCTGCTCTTCAGTAACAGGACTGTCAGGAACAAGTTCTTGGTAGCAGAGTCACACACTACTTTTCTATAAGATTTAGCGAGATCAGAACAGAATCCCTTCTGGAAAACCTAAACTACAGAGTCTGCCAACCCTCTATTCCTTGATTTTCCTTCTTAAAGCAGGGAAAGTACAAATAGTCTATGCACAGGAAACTGTTAACTCATCCCTCAATTAGTCAAGGAAAAATAAAGCAAGAAAATCTCCACTGTTGCTACCCACATAGAATAAGGAAGATACTGAGAAAATGTGTCATTTTAACTGCTCCTAAACCATAGACTTTCCCAGACAAATATGTAGCAAATCAAAGTTGAGGAGAAAACCACCCATAAATAAGTTGCTGTGCTGCCCAGAGCATCAGCACCCTTCCAGAGGATATTCTTAGACTTGCCCTTGGTAATATACACAATAAACCAGATAATGGAAATCATCACTTCAGCAGGATATAAAACTTCTCTCTTTTCATAAAGGTACTCATTGTGTAAACTGTTATTTGAACAATAACCCAAACATCTGCATTAACGAACAGAAGCCTGCTAAACAACGCTCCTCCTTAGTCATGACAGGAGCCATCTGTTCATCCAGCTAACCCCAGGCAAGTGTGGCAAGCACCACCACAACTTGCTCACGTTATGCATCCTTGTACTCCATGTTTCAGTCCATGTTATTTGTTTTTCCAAACTGCAACAACATGGCATTAATCATGTCACCAGAAGTATTAACACACACACCCCCCTTCATTAAAGGCTCCAGACATACAAAAGTTACCTTTGGTCTTCAATTAAAAGACACAAGTGGACCACAGCCTTTTACATATAGGGATGCCAGCTTGTAGTTTCTGTAGTACATCTAGCAGGACAGGAATGACTTTCTCTTTTCTTCCTTCCTATTCTATAGATTTTTTTACATACTTAGCCTAGTTGTTCTTTCAACTGAAAGCTACTTTTTAAGGGGACACTTCATGGAGTTCACTGGATTCTACTCAAAACTCTCAATACATTTTCACGGGTTAACCCTTGCATCTAGAAATACTTCAGTAGGTCCAATTCCAAAATTCAGTGACCTACTGAATACCTTTTCATGCATCTTGCCCACGCAGCTCTACCAGCCCCCTGCTCTCACTACTGTCGAGGGAAACAGCTCATCACCTGCTGCTGCTGGATTCGTCCGTGCACTGGCCAGACCCTGGTACCCAGCACAGACAACAAAACCACCCGCTTCGGCGAACACACGTTTTATTGTGCTGAAACCTGGCGTGGGCAGGGCCGAGAGGCAAGGGAGAGAGACCCGAGCCCTCCCAGCCCACGGCTGCACGGTGTGCGGCTGCCGCCTGTAAAGAGAGACGCGGGGACCGCTCCGTACCTGACCCAGTTGTCGCGGAACTTGCTCTGCTGGGGCTGGTTCAAGTAAATGGTGCGGGCTGGCGCCTCGTCCAGATCCGCCGCGGACGTGGCTCCGGACATCTCATCATCCGCCTTCTTATAGCCCGAGGTGGAACAGACAGGTCCTGCAAGGAGAGCGCGGAGAGGAGGCGGTCAGCGAGGGGCCGCACCCAGCGGCGCCGGGCCGACAGCTCCCGGGGCCGCGCCGCGGGGAAGGGCCGCGGGTGGGCGGCGGCGAGCACACCCTGCCCGGTGTTTACCCCAGCGGCGGCTGTAAATAATGCGTGTCCGGGGAGGGGGCGGCGGGGCGGCCGCAGCCAGCTGGCGGCGGGGATAGCGCGGGGCCCGCNAGCCTCCTAGGCTCCGTGCGAGGGAGGCAACCAGCATCCTCCGCACCGCCGCGGGGCTCCGGGTCCCCTCAGTAGGGATGCAGCGCATCCCGAGCGGCCGAACCCAAACCCGCGCTCAGGGAGCAGCGCAGCATCTCCGCCAGAGCTCTCCTAGATCCCCACGGAGGGACCAAGCTGCCACCCCCGCCCCGGGCACCGTACGGAGGCTACGGCCGGGCATCTGGGGAGTCTGTCTCTACAGCTAACGCTCAGACTGAATTGATAAAAAAAAACCGTCTTGCTTTACACGTGCAACTTCAAAGCTTTGACTTTAAGCTGCAGAAGCATAAAATACTTTTCATTTCCCACTGGTCTGGAGTGAATTGAGCATTGTTTACTTTTACATTAAAAGAATACAAAAACATGAGGGAAAGGAGCGATCTATTTTCTCTGTCAAGCCTCAAAACATCACTGAAGTTGTGGAGACAGATTTTCCCCTTCCCCCCTGAGCCATGGAGATACTTTGATTTAGTTGCGCTGTAAATGTATTAGATAAGAATTTATCCGTTTATTAAATAAGCCATGGACTTACAAGCTAGCATAGGTAGCTCTAGAGAAGGGTATGACAACTTGTTTCATAAGAATGCAGTAAAGGTGTTATGTTAGTGTTATTTGAGAACTTCATTCAAAGGTTAACAGAAGAAATAAACAGTCCTGTGAAGCTGTATAGCAGTAAACCTACTGTAAAGCCAAATCTATTTCTGATTGCTGTATGAAGCTAAGATGATACTGCAACAAGCTGATCTGATCATAGTGGCTAAAAAGGACTCCTGGAATGAATGAGAGAGAGGCCCCTGAAATTACATCCTCGTTAACTAAAGCTGGAGGGAGAATTTTCAGTCCTATAAAACCTTAGCATATCGAAAACCTAAGTACTTGTACTGTGTGAAAAGTTGCCCTGTTTAACAGAACACACTTTTAAGCTAACATCCCACTCAGCCCAGACCTTCCCAAGCCTTGGTTCTGTATTGCCGGTGCAAACCGGCTCGGTATTCTCCAAGCGCTAGCCACTGGAGGGCAACGTTACCCATTCCTGGTACGCCACGGTCACACGCACACAAGCTTTACCGGGCCAATAAAGCCGATGTAATTAACAGACTGATGTGCTTCCAACAGCACCGCCTCTTGCCCAAGGCAAGTGTTGCACACTGTGAAGTCATACTTTGGAGACATTAAGCCGACTTGCAAGTCCGAGGCTAAATAATTGATTTTCTTTCGTTCCAGTTGATACCAATTCAGACAGCAAAAATCTGCCAGCTTATCTTTTTTACTTTGTGAAAAGAGACAAATTCAGAAAGTGAAATATGCAGACTATAGACTATGCAAGGCTATGCCATTATGATACTATATTAAGTTGCTCAGCCTGAAGAAGCTTGCCATGACACAGAAGACCACTCAGCCTTGCTGAATGGATATTTTCCCCTTCAGAAAACCAGAACTAAATGCACTACTGGATATTTGTTGTCCTTTCCCATTGATTTCATGTTGTGTAACTGCAAAGGAGATCAAACAACAATACTCTTAAGAGCATTAAGTGCAAGGAAGCAGCTTTCATCAGTTTTCCTAATCAAGTGCCAGAACAGAAGTGCAATTATTCTAGAACAAACAACAAAAAAATCATTGTTTTTTTCCAGAGACCTTATTTATTTGGGTTTTTTTCATGACATTCTCTGATGATTGAAATCTTCCTGCTGACTAGTTCTCTTTGCTGCAAAGTATTATGAAGCTGTCCCACAACTTTAAGGATTAACTGAGTCAATACAGCTGATGAAGTTCAGAGGTATTTAGATTTAATTGACATACTATCCTTTTGGCTGCTCTCTTCAAGACAGGTGCCTCAGGGACAATTTGTCCCATTCTTTAGATCCACTGAAATATTTTCAAAGCAGACTTACAAGTGTGTAGAAACAGCTGTAATTGGGTTTTGGGTTTTGAAAGTGGCTCAAGGCAGCTGCTTCAACTCTTAGTGGAATAATGCTCATTTTGGAAGATTATCCAATAATCCTGCCCATTAGGAATGCCTTCTACCTCCCTCCTCTGTTACTAAGCAGATCACATCTAAAAGCCTACAGAGAGTGGCCTTTACCACTGGCTGTAGATCCTCTCCTTTCTGTGCATTTCCAAAAAGTTAAGGAGCCCTGAGCTTCTGAGGGCCTCCTGGCAGGCAGCAGTACTAGGGGTTACACCCCGTTTAAAAGTATCCCCCTCAAGGACACCTGACCACATGCAGACCATTATTTCAGCCATGCAAAAGTAACTTCACCTCTGTTTCTTGTTTCAGAAAGGCTGTGGATAAACACGACAGACTTGATCACCTCCAACAGTTGTGCAACTTGAAACTGAAGGCTCAGCAGCTCTTATTCACAGTAGTGTTTACTTCTCTGTATCCAGAGGAATAAGATTCATGGACTTCACTTAAGCACATGCCAACGTGTCACTCTCTCCCACAAAACTTGGACTTTTCCTGTTACTCACCCTAGGACTTGCAACACTGCTATACGATTTATTTTGCATCAAAATACTCATGCTTCAATTAGTAGTATTAATAACAGGCCACTATCTCATAGCGTTTTCATTTAGAAGAGCTACCTCAGATTTAGCTTACATGTTTAGTGACATCAGATTTTGAATGCCCTAATCACATTGATCTTAAGTCTGCATTACAGAATTGTTCAGGCTGCAAAAGACCTTTAAGATCCTCGAGTCCAACCATGAATTCAGCACTGCCCAGTCCGCCACTAAACCACATTCCAAAGCAGCACAGCTACCTGTTTCTTAAGCATCTTCAAGGATGACAACTCAACTACATAGATCCTTGTGGAATTTAAACATTGTCTAATACACCTTGCTTCAATTCTGAGGCATGAGACACTTTCTGCAGGAGTTTAATACTGTTTCCCACTGTGCCTTACAAGTTCAATGAGTCAGACTTGAGTTATAAACTCCTTATAAAAAGCCCATTCATTTTTTCAAGGCTCTTACTTCACACTATTTAACGAGGTTTCTTCTAAAAATAGATGGGATTAAAGCTTGACAAAAATAAAAAGATTTTATAGCTTTCTTTCATCATTAAGAGAAACCAGACTTGATATCCTGACAAATTCATACGGCATTTATTATCACTCAAAAAGCAATGAATTATAGTTTAATATTCTTACATCAGTGGGCCTGCAAAGATGACATTTTTCCATGTTTATCTGTCTCCTTAATGTCTGCTCAGTAACAGTCATAGCTTCTGCATGATTGAGTAAATAAAGTATTGTGAATTTTATAGTGTTTTGAAAGATGAGTCACTTGAGATGCTTGTCAACTGTCAGAAGTCACAAGAGAACTCATGCCAAAATTTTATCACTTTTCACTTATGTAGATCAGCCAGCTAGTTACTACCTCTAGCTTGGTGAAGGCTTGATTGCTCTAACTTGTGCTCCATTTTTAAGAACAAATTATTACAGTTCAATTAAGCACCTCACCAAAATATCAGAACCACAAGCTATGAGAAACCAGAAAGCTGGTTTATACAGGAGAAGTTCACCAAAGGCTTCATGCCATTTAGAATTAAAGCAATGTTAAGCAATGTAATTACAGCCAAGAATAATATTTCTGACTATGTACATTGTTTGCAGGACTAGGATCTAGTACAACAAAGAGCTAAAGTACACTGAGGCAAAGAAGCTACCCCTATTTGAGAGCAGAGTTGGACTACAATCTCCAGGGGTCCTCTCACCTCAAGCACTCTGTGATTCTAAGCTCAAACAGTCACAAGTCAAAGTTTAAATAGCCATACAAAGTTTCCTGTATGCTCCCAACTGTACTAAGTGACAGTTTTGAATTGAGACATATGAAAGACAGCTTTCCTCAGAGTGAAAGAGAGCCTCACCAAAAGCCTCCAAACTTTCTCATTTACAAAAAACATGGCATTTTTGTTATTGGTTAAGCCTCAAAGAAAGAGTTACCAAAGAGAACACCTGAGAAGCTCAGAGCTGTATTTAGAGAGGTGGCAGACAAGTGTAGACTCTTCCTTCCACTGAAAAGCAAATTTGGCTCTCAACAAGCCACCTGGATTCAGTAATATGCTCACTTTCTTCGGATAACATTTCTTCACAGGATTACGATCACAAACTGAGTACCAAAGATGACACCAAATCTCTGGAGTTCTGCACTTATGATTTGTCAACAAGTTAATATACAAACAATTACTCAAGTGTGACTAAATGAGTTTGCTTTACCTGAAATATGTTATTTCTTCTACTGTTTCCCTAGCTGCTTTCACTGTTCAACAGAAATGCAGCTGAAAGTTAAATCTCTAAGCACATAAAGTAGGAGTTCAAAGAGGCAGAGCACAGCATGCTGCCAACAGGAGATACAGGGCATGAACTTCAGCTACCAGCTCCTCCAAGAGAGCTTTGTTCCACAGGACAGGGATATGCTGACCTTGAGTTATAACCAGTTCATGTGAAAAAAACCCCTGATGAACACCGTTACAGTTTTAATTTTTAAGAATTTAGAAAACTGCCACAGTGTTGAACAGCATAACATTGTAGGTAAACATTCTGACATACTCACACCTGAACAAGATCTGGCAGATTTCACAGTGGAGCTTTCATTTTCTAGCTCTTCTATTATTCAAAAGTAATTTTAAATATGCTTCCTTCACTATAGGTCCATGTCCTGTGAATTAAGATGTCTTTAGATCATCTGCATACAAGTAGCAAAGTTCATAATAGCAGCAGCCTTGAAGTTAATACACAGTTGCAAAACACCTCTCAGTTCTCTCAAGAACCATGCAAGAACTGTTCTGCTTTAAGTTACTGGAAATTATGTGGCTCTTTCATTTGCTAAAGGAGAAACAAATATGCAGGATTGCTACCCAAATGACACTTGCCCTAAATCTTAGGAGTAAAGCAAGTTGCATCAAGAAATGAAGCTATTATTTTCTTTAAAAAGTTATATTTAGTAGATGGGGTTTTAGATGTGTTTTACTGCGAACTGTTTCAGTTCCGTAAACAGCACCATGGATGCAACTAATATGTATCTTTCAAGAACTTACAGCTTTCAGCAGGTACAATCAACATGTGTGGCACCCAATTAACTTTGATAATGAAAACATGAACAAATCCTGTCAATTTTAATAGGAAGTTATAAAGCTTTCTTCATCTTTCCCATGAGAGTGCCTTGCAGTTTGAGGCCAAACAGAACTTTTCTTTACTAAAAACGGTCTTTTATACATGACAGTAACAAGTGTAGGATTTCCACAGGAATGCAAAAGTTGAGTAGGAAAAAGGAGCCAAGTACTGTACATTTTCACCCAGGACTTCACTGGCACTGAGCTTCCGAGCCAGTAGTATCTAATCACCTTACAGGGTTAAGAGTATCCATCTAGGATAACGAGGAGGCTATGACAAATTCTAGTGACAGAAGATGGTTGTTGGCTTCAACATACACAATAAATGAGAGCACACGCACAACAACCCTCAGACTATGACCAGGGAATGCCTCTCATGCTGGAGCAAGAGCTCTCTGTCCGTCTCCACCATTCCAGCCATTAGGAGCCCCACAACAGGTCTTGTACACTAATGGGCTGAAGTGCTCGCTACCATGCAACACCAGGAGTGGACAACAAATCAGTGCAGTTACTTACTGAAATGCTATTGCAGATATCTAAGTGTGACTACTCAGTCAGTTCAAGCCCCTCCATTGCCAGCTTGCGCAGCAAGACACAAACAGCATTATGTGCAGTTCTAGGGAAGGTACTGGTTTTCTTACAGACTAAAGACAATATGAAACTGAATAGCTAGAATTAAACTCAGGTCTGATATTTTAACTGGTAGGTACATCCTCCAAGTGCCTTTATTGCTGGTTTGGATTTTCAGGAGTTCTTAGGGTTTGGAGGTTTTTTTGCTTTTTTGGTTTTGTCTTGGGTTTGTTTTGTTTTTTTTTTTAATAGTTGCATGCAGAAAACCTGAAAGGATAGCAAGGGAGCAAAAAAACAGATTAGAGTTCTTCAAACAAGATTCTATGCTTTAAAGTTACCCCGAATTTGTATCTGTCAACAGCTAAACTGACAGTGAAAAAACCTTGTGTTCAGCTCAAGCAACTTGATGTAGCTATGGAACAGTCCTACTGTGAGTCAAACTTAGGACAGTGGGAGTTAAAGCTCTTGGATAACTTCCCTGCTCATGTCAGAACACAAAAAGACATCCATGTCTTTGTAGCAGATGTTTTAGAGATGCACAGCAAGAAAGAACAGCTATTTTATGCACAGCAGTGAATCAGTTTAGAAGATAGGAATTTTTTTTCTGACCAAGATACATACCAATAAACAAATGGATGGAGACAGTAGCTCCAAAAGGATATTAGAAGCAAATTAAGCTTAGAAGCACCAGAGAAGACCAAAGAAACATTATTCTCTGGATTCCAAGATGCAAGGAGGAAGTTGTCATCAATCAAGCTAACAGATATCGCACGGGAAAGTAAACAGACACAGGTCTGTAACTTTCCCCCTCCTCTTTACAGCTATGCAATGTGTTGTTTATCAAAATTAACAAGACTAAGAAGGTTATTGTTGGACAGGAAAGTTAGCCACTGGGATAATGCTCATGGACTTCTAGCATCTCACAGTGAACTTCAAGGATCACTGCTATGCAATGGGATCTCAGCTGAGCCAGAAGATAAGCTCAGATATATACTGGTCAATCCAAGGAAGACCAATCTGCCTGTGGGATGTAGCTACAGGAGAACTTCAGTGTTCTAATAAAGGCACAGATACTCACAGTATAGGTGGATCAGTAGCTCATATGTGATTGTGTTAACAGACACACACCATAAGTAGCTCTCACTTCACTAAACTGCACACATTTATGGAAGACTTCATGTAGCTTCAGCTGGTGCAAGAGCAACCTTTGAGGTTAAAGAAACTAGGAGAACCAGAACTCCATTTGCTTGGCCCTGTTCATGTTAAGCATGGACAGGAATAGTATGTTCCTTTTGAAGTTTAGTGACTTTCCTTGTGTTTATCCCAGATTTAAGCTAAATTTGACAACACTAAAAAAAGATCTTTTTGAATAATCTTAAATTACTAACTAGGAAGTCCTTAGTTCTAAGGAATTCAAGGCACAAAACACTGCTGCTTTTGAAGAGCAGCCTCCAATTGTAAATGGAATTGCATGCCACAGAAACAGCTGGAGTCTGAATTTTTTTTTGCATGTGCTCAAATTCATTTGAATGAAGCAGCTAAATGTTGTCACAAAAAAAAACAAAACTAATTCCTAGCAGAACATTAGAGACTTCAGACAACTAAATAGCAGCAACTAGAATTATGCTATCTCAGGAGTTCAGCAGAAACTGTATACAAAGAGGATTCAGATGCGCTCACACACAAATACTACATATTTCTAGAGACAGAACAGAACTATTACTGAGAAAAGGGATAAGAAGCAGATCCACACAATAAAATTCATCTACCTCTGTATGAATAACAGACATTATTCTAAGCAAAAAAATCAATTGGCAGAATACTCAGGTATGGAAAAGCAAAGATGCCTAGGGTTACTTACAGTCAAAGTTAAAGTCTCCTTGGTGCTTTTTTTTTTTTTTTGCTTCTTGAAGTGACAAAATAAAGGCCTAATGTTTCTATTCCCTCTAACAATCCTCATATGCAGCCTTGGTGAGACCACAAGAAGAATCTTGGCCTAAAATAGCTCTTCTCCACCTCCCAAGTAATTTTGTACCTTCTCACTTAATGTCAAAAGCAAGTAGTTTCTGCTGATAATGCTGAACAAATAACACTGCATATGATCTATTCTTATTCTGCCTCAAGCTTCATAGCCACAAACCATGTCAGCTAAACTCCAAGGATGAACACATATCACTAGTCAGTGGAGAAGGTAATTCCTTTTTTTCCCCACCTCAGCTTCCAAACTAATATTACAAAAATATTAGCGGGATTAGTAATTGACAGCAGTTCAAATAAGCTGTTATTTGTTAATTTTAGAGTTCCCATATTGCATTGGACAAAAAAGATGTTTCATCCTTATCCAAATTCACTTGTGTATACACAAGTTTGTCACCAGAACTTGGACTTCAAGAAGGGTTTTTTGGTGTAAACAACATTGTCTGATTTATAAGAACCAATGGCATATCTGATGCCTGAAAAAAATAAATTTCAGGCAGTATATAAATTAGATCTAATAGCCTGACACAAAGTTGAATACTCAGCTTCAGCAGAGTTTAACTGTTCAACACTAGAATTTTAAATAGGCAAACACTGCAGTTCCAATAAGCTCACAGAGCCACCCAAGCTGTCACTAAAACCCCTCAAGTTCAAATCCAAACACTTCCTGTGAAAATAGGTTTTTTCAAAGCTGTTCAGACAATTTGCACTTCTCAGACTCAGATTCAACTCTGAAAATTGAGTTCCATATGTTCCAGGTTTCCAACAACTTCACAGATACTATAAAGACATGAAGGCATCCAAAAAAAAAAAGTCATCAATTTTTTCCAACCAACAGCACATTAACAAGTGCCACAAAAAACACCAGTTAAGGCAGCTTTGAAGGAGGCAACAGAGGCATACCAGGCACTAGTGTTCTCTCTTTGAGGTTACCTGGTTTTGACGCTCTGAGGAACAAGGTTTCTACTATTGGTAATGCCATGTCACCGCTTCACTGCTCTTTTCACAAATTACTATTATTCTTAGCTCCAGGCTAGCATGGCCTACCAGCTGTCAGTAGAGTTCAAAACACATGTGCACATATTAGAAAACAATGAACAAGTCTTCAGCATTTAAGACAGTGTGGAGGGCACTGGATTTAGAGCTACACATTTAACATAACTTAATTTTGACACACAAGGCAACAGTGCAAATGCAGGGGAAACACATGAAAACACAGTGTGTTCATTTTGTGTGAACTTTCAGCCTCTGAGATAAAAACTTTTAAATTAAGTTGCTTTTGAATTTTCTGCTTACAAAAAAGAAGTCTTTCAATACACAGGAAGAAACTTCAGCCATAAGCCACTGCATTTGACAATGCACAACACTAAGACTACTCCCTACTTACTTACAGGAACTGCAAATAATGAGACTGGACCAGAAATTTGACTGTTAAAACAGTTTATAGCAAGTGAACATGATGTGGCAGAAGCTACAGCTAAATTGGATTCTTATACTTCAAAAAAGAATAAGAATCCCTCCTGTGAATAATGCCACTGCTCAAGGAGTATCCTGTAATTCTAGCACCTTTGTCAGATACACCTTGGATAACCATGACTAGTAATCCCATTTGTGGGCCATGTACATAACTATCAAGTACAGCGTATCTGTTGTGTGATTAGTGGAATATACAAAAAACAGACATCAGAAATCTCCTTAGCACAACTGACAGCCAAAGCTAATCCTGAGAAGAAAGCAGCTACAGCCTTCTTGCCTCACACCTTTGAGGCTCATTTCCCAGTATTAATATTGGTTGAAGCTAAAAATATCTTTGGCACATCATAATTCTGTTAGTATTCTCACAACCAAGTGCTTTTTTTCCTTTCTGTTCTACAACATTGCATCTGTTCTATAACAATTTATTAACAGCTTTAAGCATATCAGCTGCAAGCACAGCTGATCTTGATTTCTAAGAGAACAATTTAAACAAGAAAAATAAATGGATTTCCATTATATGCTCATGATTTAAAGCTGTTTTCTTCTACTAAAAGCCCAGAGGCCTATAACACTGGCTTCTAGCCAACAGTAGATTAGAAAGATTTACTGCACACATAGCAACCTTTTGCTCTAAAGCACTCCCAAAGCTGTTGTTCTTAATTCTGTCCACCCCCAGTTCAGTGTAATGCACAACAAAAGCAGCTGCCCATTGTACAGTTACCTAGAGAGAAGCATCTCTTCCAGCAGCGGCACAGGGACATGATGTTCATTCCTTCTTGCACTGGCTGCATGGAGATGAAAACAGTAGCAGTACTTCAAAGATCTCTACAGCATTAGCAGGTCTCAAAGCTGATTAAAGTGATCCCCATGGTAATCTGTGAAATATATGTTTGCACTTTCAAACTGTCCACTTCTGGACTCACAGAAGGCAAGTGTGCAGTAGGTGCCTGTGTATACTATGCAGAAAGAGACAGCTGTGGCTTTCACTGAAACATTCTAATAATTTCAACCAAAAAAAAAAAAATCAACCAAAAAAAAAAAAATTCAACATCATCCTCGATTTCAGCACTTGAAACAATGACCTATCCAGTTTGTGGACTCTGACCCCTCCTCCTCACCTCTACCAGGTTTCAAAGTACAATTTCTCAAGTGAAATCCTAGTAGAAAGATGTTCTGTTCCTACCAGAGATGCTATCTGTGATGTTACAGGTCATGAGAACCATTCACCTCTGCAGGTATAAAGGGTTATTTTTAACTTACTTTTCTTTGCTTCTGAACAAGATTAATAGCAAAGTATTTTGGCTGTCAAATGAAAAGGTTGGAAATTATTTCAGCTATCACTTCAGGCAATAAAAACCTTAAGAAGAACAGTTTTCACTTTCTTTTCACCCATAGCAAACCCATTATTATGTGCCTCTCTTTAAAGTCATATCTACTTACATTGGATACATCTTGGATAACCATCACCATTAGTCCTATTTATGGGTCATGTACATAACTATGAAGCACTATGAACAGCTTTCCAGGGTCCTTTCTCCCTGGCAGTCTGTCTCCCTTCTCCTCATCACCCCCTCCAAATGACTTGCTTGCTTTCGGGATAGGGAATAGAAAAGAAAACATCAGCAGCTTGTTTAAAGCCTCAGAAGACAGTCGTAGGAGGAAGTAAGGACTTGGCTTTTTGAACTGCATCAGGAGTGACCATCCCAGCAAAGCACTGGATCTGTAGAAGATTTCCCTGGAGCCATAAGGCCTACTGGTACATACCCGTTTTTATCAAGGGAGTACAGTTATGTTAGGACAGCTGTGTGCTCTGAGAAAGCCAGCCCACATTAGCAAGGGGAGATGGGAAGAACAATCACTGGCTGTTAACTGCCAACACCACCACCTTGGCCAGTTCAGCCTTTCTAAAGCTACCAGCACACTGATGATGGTGACACCATCAGCTGTGGTGTTTAGCTCTGTTTGAGCCTGTGCAGAGCCAGGCTCCAGATATGAAGGGTATATCAAGCTCATCTCCTTCCACCAACAGGAAGCTCCATGCACCACTTGACCTTTAGCACAACAAAGGCTGGCAAGAGATAATCAAATATTTATGAGCAACATAATGACAGGAAACCATGGAAGACACTGCTAGCTACAAGTAAGTGCTTTTCCCTCAGGAGAGGAAGGTAACTCTAAAATTTTAGGTGCTCTTATCCAGCTTTCATTAGGGAAGCATGTTGCATAATGCATGAGGAGAACATCAGAGAACAATGTTTGAGAACATTATCTATTCCCTACACAGATGCATCCATGAGCAGATAATGTCGAATCTGTTTGTCCTCTGCATATAGTTGTGCTTTAATTTCCTTACTAAAAATATGGTAGAAGCTCACCAGCTGACTACATCAGCCTAGCCTAGATGAGCAGTTCCCTACAACGGGACATATGAATGACATATCTTGAACCCAAACTTCTTATCTCACCTTTTCCAGGCTGGTGAGGTCTGACAGCAGACTGCAGAGGCACCTCCAGCACATCTAGAGACAAGTATAGCAGTAGCACTAGAACAGCCAGGCCCAAAATCAGCCAGGTAGGGTGTTGACTGCTTCCTGTCCTGGGCTCCCACTTCCACCCTACAGCCTCATCCCAGCCATCACAGCCACACTGAATCTACCTTATTTCAAAGTTTCCTAGATCTCCTTACATCCTTCAATGACTTGTGTAAGTCCCTCTGAGCTTCTCTCAGAGCAAGTAGAACATACATAAGCCATATACAGGATACTCAAGAACCGTTAGGATAAGCCAGTACTGTTGGCATATTTACCATCAAGTGTGCTGCCTTGCATCAGTACTGCTTTTTATTACTGGAAATCCCTTCCATGCATAATGCTGAGTATCACTGACTCAGTGCTGGCAGCTCCAGGCATTGACAAAAATGAGTCAGACATCAAAACATTACAAAAAGCTTTTTTTAGACATCATAATGTTCAGAGTTTTGGAGTTTGAGGCTTGATTTTGGTCCTTCAAAAAAATAAGTACTGCCTCATCCCTGACCCTTTAGAGTAAATATATCACGTGTTCAGGATTGCCTGCAATTACTGCTTGATTGTTCTGCAATGCAGGCTCCTCTCCCCACACACTGCTTGAAAGTGAGTTAGAAGCTGGACGTAATGCTGATGAGAAGTATCATGAAAGCTGGAAGTACTTATATTTTGCTTTAATGCTGAAGACAAAGTTCATCTCTGAACAGATGTGTTTGCATAAAGCATAAGGAAAACTTCGCAAATACAAGTAATTCTGGGTCTAACACTTATTTTACTAAAACACACTTGAATATAAGTTTCTTTTTTGTGTACGCTTTCCTAACAGGTTTTTGCTTGTTTAGTGTACTTAGTGCGCATATGAAAGGATTACATTAAAAACAGAAGCTTATAAACAGAATAGAAAGATGGAAAATTCCTTAATGCATTCCTCCCTCAGGGAAACTGTTCACACTTCAGCAAACTTATTAACAACCACAGAGAATGGCTAAATATCAGATCAGTTTATTACATACACACCTGTATCTGCTCCTAAAGTTACCTTGTGATTGTCATCTTGTTTATCCTTACAATTAGGACTACATGCCAGAGGGTAAGCCAGGAGTGCCGATCTGAAAGGATTCACTAAGGAAGTACCAGCGAACAGCAAACATTTTAGACAGTTACCAACATAAGCACATGAAAATGAAATCTCTAACCACCTAATTCACAAGCGTTCGCCTACTGCCAGCACATCCATTCCCCACCATAGGTTTCCTGTTTTGTAGCCAAGGCATTAGGCACAGCTGGCTAAGGTAAGAGTCAGACCTGCGCAGCACTTGGGCAGCAAGAGTGAACTTCTTCATGCAACAGGAACTGGGCTCTTCCCACTTGTTTCCAGCATTCCTGGCTTCAAGATCCAAGTGCATCATGGACAGGTATCAAGACCTACCATTCATAACACTGAGCAATTCTTCATCCCACAGATACCATTATGCATTTTATTACTAAATGAGCCTTCAAATTTTACCATTTCAGATTTCAGCACTTAATCAATTCCTGAACATTTTGGGTTCCCAGAAACCTAGCCTCAAAAGTTTACGTCAGTTTTAACTCTTTCCTGGCCTTTGTACCTAACAAATCCAACCATATCCTTCCCTTAGTAATCAGTCCATACCTTTGTGGAATACACTAATTTTTGAAAATCCCACTTTTACCATTAAATTACAGACCAGAACAAATTTTTGAAGGGCCATCTCTAATCAGGCAGAACACAAGCTTCCTTCCCATTCTCTGTCTCCCACATTTTGGACACGAAGGTAGCCTACACACCCCTCCAGGAGCCTGCCTCATCTCCTTTTAGGCCTACACTGGCTGCAGCAGGCATCACTGCCCCAAACAGCACTGCTCCCACTACTTCTGCATTCAGACTTCAATTCACCCAGCTGAGCTGACAGCTGACTGCATCAAAACATGAAACACAGTAGACATTGCTGCCATCCTCTGATGTCACTGTCACATATTTCAAATGTAACCTCACAGAAGAGCGCAGAACAGTAAATGACCAGTGATCAAATTTTTGAACAGTATTAAACAATGATTTTCAAAGCTTTGAAGCTGTCCTTATTAAAAAATAATTTGAAATCGAATATGGAATTTCTATCAATCTCCCATAAATTCTAGATTTTCAAATCTAGACCTACTTTCCTCCTAAAGTTTCAAGTCTCTAAACAAGAAAAAATTTGTTAAAGAAATGCAAAGGAAAACTTCAGTCCAACTGCAAACACGTATATAGCCAGTAAACACTGGGGGGTTTTTTGGGTTTTGGTTTTTCTTTTATTTCTGGTTGGTTTGGTTTTTTTTTTGTTGTTGTTTTTGGGTGTTTTTTTTGTTTTGTTTTTGGGGGTTTTTTTTGTTTTTTAAAAAACTTCAAAACCATTTTTTCTTACTTGCTCAATTTAAGTTTCTTGTCAAGACTGCTACAGGACACTGTCTCTCCGTGCTGAAACATCACCAAGGGCATTGAATATTAGGAAGGTACCTAAACATGCCAGCCCAGCAGTGAAGTAGCGGCCTGAATTAGTGCTGGTCACAACATTTATGAGCCAAATTGAAGCTGTTTGTTGGGGACTCTGGAATAGGAGCTCATCTAGACAATACTCCACCCTAGCAGTTAGTCCTGGCCCTTCCCCAGTATGCACATCGCTCAGGAATGAAGTGGATAAATGATTTTGAGGGTTTATTGTGGAAGTTAAGTTTAAAGATAAAGCTTAGATCTTAATCTCTCAAGTTCTGACAGGTTGCTACATACCTAGCAACAGCACAGATCACAGCTGAACAGAATTGTTCAAGTTAATTTTATGCAAGCCTCTTTCATAGCTTGTCCAATCACCAAAAATTCCCTTTAGCAGTCTACTTTCAATATAATACAGTTTTGCTACAATTACCTTGAAGTTTTTTTCTTAGCAACTGATCAAGCTAACAAAGTTAAGGACTAGAAGCTGAACACATCCTAGAGATGATGGCTTTAGAGACATCTGAAGACACAGGCTGAGCATCAAGATGTCAACTTTATAATAAAAGTTTTCTACTCATGCTTTATGGTTTGATCTTTATTGGTGAAATGCAAATACTTTGGAGGCCAGAAATATATTTTTGACACAGTTCAACATCACATTAACTGTTTGGAGTCCTAGCAAAAGGAGCTTTTCCTTCTGCAGGGAGTGAGTGATCTGTCTTCCTCGAAGAAGACTACTCTGTAGAGCAGTTTAAACTGTTTAACAGTATTAGAGTTCAGACTTCAAGTGTCTCCTCTGCCTACACCCTCAAATACATGATCACAATATGCTGAGCCCCTGTCACACCTTCGTTCCACACAAACTGACTACTGGAGTGTGTATCTAGCACAGGAAGCCAGCAAAGTGCCCACAGCCACAAGTAGAGCTCAGAATGCTGCAAGCTGTTAAAAACCAAGTTTCACCCAATTAATAACTTGCAATAAAGCAAATATCGCTTCATTCTGCGTAATTCAGAGTAGAAAGAGAGTCAATACATTGGCCAGGTTTCTGGCAAGCCAATGAGAAGGATTACAAGCAAGAAACCAAATACCACAGCTGGCTTAAGTGCATTTGTTCCTGCTCTGGTGACTTCATCAGTACTGGCCACAAACCACACTAATTAGCAATTACTCAAGTCTTGTAGCAACTAATGATTTCTCAAGTCTGGAATGTACTTCTCTGCTGTTATATTTAGACATAAATTGTATTTGTTATGTAACTATTTGGATTCTCAGCATCTTACAACTGAAATATGACATTTTGTTTAATTATTACATTAGAAAGTCCACATTCCAATAATTTCAAAATAGATTTGGTATCACCAAAACTCATGGTATTTTTGTTGGGGTGAATTGACAAGTTTTCCACCCATTACACCTCACCATCCCACCCACTATTAGCTTAACTACTATTGCATTCTAAAAGGTTAAAAATCTTTAGCATGCTGACTCAAAACAGATCAGATTGGTAGGGGTAGCATCTAATTACAAGATTTAATCCCTTCTGCCTGAGGCTGCTGGTTAGAGAACAGAGTGGCTGAAACATTGGAAAAACAGCTCTTTTAGCATCAGTTTGTCAGTGGATTCAAGTGACTTAAGATAATGATACTTACTGTTGTATCAAACCCCACTAGTTCAAGCTCCGTTTTCCCAGTCAGGAAGCCAACTTTCCAAATGCAGGTAATTAGCAAGGTAACAACTGCTACTGCCACTTGCATTTGAGAGTATTTTCCAGCCAAAAGTTCAGGCAAAACTAATTAATGTTCCCTTGTCCTTAGCTGGATGTTGGTCAAGCTCAGAAACCTGCTTTTTGCCCACCTCCAGGATTTATCCCTTCAAGATTTTTATAAAGCACCTGTTAACACTTGCATTGAGCACCAGTTTTATGCTTTCATATGGCAAACATTGACAGATGTGCACAGAACTGCCTACGGGGTCAGAAAGACCATTCTTCTAACAGGCATCTGTTAATAATGAAAGAGTAACTGTAGGTTCTCTTTTAAATGTAATTCCCCAGCTTGTACAATCAAAGATTCATGTTCCCTACCATAGATTGGGAAGGGAATTAATTCTCAGAGCAGCTCAGATCTATGGAGACCTGGAGACCTCAAATAACTTAGCGTTCAAGAATGTAACCTCAAATAATTTAGTAAAAGAATTTTCAGTTTTAAATGTATTCTTTACCAGATCATCTCCAACCTGCTGATTGGATGCTTTAAATCAGGAAATAGTAAGCACTAGTATGCAAATGCATGGAGTATAAACAAGAAAAATAAATTTCCAGTCTCTTACTCTGTAATGCTATTATGTTGTTTGAGTAAGATTAAGGTCTCTTAATCCTGATGAGATTAATGATGAGTCAGCCAATTCATATTTATGGAATTTTAATGGAGAAAAGTGTAACAATTTTGACTTCATGATGGTGCACCAAAGCCTATACTGCCATAAGATCTACCAAAAACTCAGCTTTTCACAGATCTATTCTGTTTATTTAAATACATATTAAAATCAATAAGTATGAGATTCATCACAGTTCAGTAACTTGCTAAAGGAGGTCTTTCTCTATTCCACTTTGCTGAAAAAAAATATATCAGATGGTTCATTTTCAAAAGGTGAAGGGAAGAAAGGAAATACCAATTGTCTTTTCCAGAGCCAAATGGGAGCCTGAAAAACAGCCAGGTTATGCCACCTTGTGTTTTGCAAGGCATCCTTTGACTAACACTCAAGGTACTAGGTCCCATCTGCCACAAGTCTTTGTCCTACGGCAGCCAGCAAGTTTCAGACTGAAAGAAAAATTAATATCTTGCAGCTTGGAGAAGTTTGACTTAGTATATCTTAGTTCTCCAAGTTTTGACATTTCTCATCAGAAATCCAGCAAGATACTAAAACATTAATTCATTTCAAGAATTTGACTTCAAGCCTCAATCTCAAGGCTCATGGCAAAGAAGCACACCAAGTCCCACAACAGAGACAGCATGGTGGCCTGAAGCTCCCACAACCTGCTGAAAGAAAAGCATCATGCTGAAGTCTGATTTTGCACTGCTATTTACAGATAAACAGAAGTGCACCATAAAATTAAGCAAACTATGAAAATAAGAATGATTTACACCTACCACCGAGTTGCTTGCCTACCACTCACTACCTAATTATGTCTCCTTGGAGGCTTCTTATGGTTCAGTGCTAAACATTGTCCCATCTATACATACTCAAGTGCAGCTATTACCTTTAAAAAAATGCATTTTTTAAGATACCTGGCATACAAAGGAAGAGAGAACAAGCAATCCATAAAGCTACCTTTCTTTCTAGATTTTCTTAGTGCTACTTACAGCAAGTGCACTTGATGTGTACAAAGTGCTTTTGTTTCCAGAAACAATTATTCACCAAGCAATCACAGTCAAAATCAAAGCACAAACCATCAATTTTATCATTACAGAAAATACAAAAGAGGATAAAAATCACTCATATTTCTGTCCTAGTGGCTAGAAAAACTCAGAGGCAAACATTAACAGATATCATAGGATGAGTCTCTGATCTCAAAGCATTCCACAGCAGTCTTCCAGTACTGAAATGTAGGAGATGCCAGATCACCTCTATTCCCATTGTAAACATGCCCACGCCTGCAGTGTTGCCAGTGCAGTATATGACAAAACAGAGGAGCCAATTGCACCTCCAAAGCCACTTTTGTACTTGGACTGCCTGACCACCCCTGCCATGTATAATAGGAATGCAGCAATGTCAGCTGAAGTCATCTCTGACTTCCATTAAAACATTTAGGACTGACAGAAGACCATTCTTAAAAAAAAAAAAAAAAAGCTTGCACTAGGAGCAAATTAGGTCGTAAATTTCACTAGCAAGATAACCAACTTCTCACTCACCTTCATCCCTACTGGATCACCTCTTCACAGAATGCACAGAAACGTAGCCTTTCAATAAACAGGAACAATGCCTATTATACATCTATTACCTAAAGATAATACTGAACAATCATAGTGAACTATTTTCAATTTTGTGAACTAATATCCTGCCACCTAGCTTGTGGTCTACTAACTTGGGCCACCAAATCAAACCAAAGCAGCATGCCTATTAATAGATAGTCCTTGCACTCCAGTGCTTTTGTCTCATTGTTATCAATGCAGTTGCTTCCACATTAAGTAGGCCTTCTACTTTAGAAAGCCAAAATATTGATGTCGATAAAGAAGATGAAGTACTTGCAAACAGTGTAATACTATCAATAAAGAGAACAGGTATTTTTCTTACATCCTTCTACTCCTAATAGCCTCTCAAGTAAACACCAACAAAAGCCAAACGTTCACTATGTTAAGATAACTCTAGTTTGCTCTAAGTAGCCTGAAGCCACTACAACTTCTTGCATTTATTTGCACTTACATTAAGCCAGCATTAAAAATGCTAAACCTTTTTTTTTTTCTTTCTAGAGGCAAGAAGGCTAAATATCTGTAATGGGAAAAATAAAAACATTCAAAATATCTTCTTGAAGCAACAAGATGAAGCAAATAAATGCATTCTTCATACCCTGTGGCAGTACAGTATAAAAATACCTTTTAAAATGAAAGGCCACACATGCACTAATCCAAAAGCAACTGCATCACTTACCAATTCTTGCCTAACAAAGCCCTACAGCCTAACTTCTGGTGTCCGGCCAAAGTCTAACTGGGACATTAAAGATTCAGAGGTAATACACTGAACCAAGCACAGCCTTTCCCTTACAGGTTCTCAAGGTTTAATGCAGCCCCAAGACTCCTCTCAAAGATGTTCTACTGGATCCATAGGAACTCCCTTATGGGCAATCCTCATTACATATCAAAATCATCTGTTTTAAAAAAACTAAATAAAACAACAAAGATCTCAAAGGAATCCACAGAAGGCAAGCAGGCTATAGGGTGGAGATAGCTCTGTTCTGGCTACTGCAGATAAGCAGTCTGAGCAAGACTTGGGGAAAACTGGCTTCAGCCAGTTTCAATTCAGTTGTGGTAACAGGGAGATCTAGAACAGCTCCACCAAAATCCAGACTTGCATCTGATGAAAATCCTGTACTGTGCATCTTCTGTCATCATTCAATTCAGTTTACCCACTCTAACTAGACTTACCTGAAACCTGTAAGCCCTATGAATTATTTACACAGCAGCTCTGCCCTAAACACACAGGGCATTAGCAGGTACCCTCAGAACTTCAATGCTGACCAAGAGGCAGCAGGAGAGGAAGAGGAAAGGCAGCATACAAAATGCACCACTAGCAATACTAATAGTGCCATATTCACTGTTCAGACTTGGTTAATGAACTAGGCTGCAGATAATTCGCTGAATTTGTCAGAGGCTGCTTAGACCAGCCATTTGCTTGCTAGGCAGCACCTTGCAACAGCTACAAGATGTATAGACAGAATTGCTCCTACCCTTAATGGAGTGAGTGATCAGTAGAGCTGCTAAACTTCCTTCAGCCAACAGCAATCAGATTACAAAGACAATCCCACTGCTTTGTTAAAATATAACAGCACTAGGAAAACAATTTTTCAGGAAGTCAGGTTTGTTCTCATGTCTGCACACGTGTACAGGTATTGTGGAAGAGCTCAGCAGAAAGAAAACACGCATTAGGAAAGCCCTGTTTCTTCAAAGCATCTTCTCTATTATGCAGGCACAAGGATGAATATTTTGCCTTGATTAGATATGGGTTGATAACAGTATTGGGGCATATTTTAACACTTAAGAACAAAACATAGCATATTGCAGCTCTACTACCAACCCAACCAATGCTGGCCTTTCTACAGTTTGTGATAGATCTTACTGCAAAAGCCCAACAAAACCAACACCATGTCTTCATCTCACCACTGACAACTTCTTTCACTGGGAAGGGCTCATCCAGCAGCAAGCCAGCCATGTCTCACAGAGCACCATTTCCTCACTAGTGCTGCTGACAGCTCAGACATTGTGAATGCTGCTCTGAGGTATGGCATTGTGAGAGAATGGCCTGTGGGGCTGACTTTCAGTAGGACTTAGAGAAATTCAGCACCAAGCCCTGACTTTCCCAAGGGAAAGCAGTTTACCTTCCTAAGAGACAGCTCTGTGAAGAATTTCATGTTCTCAGGGAAGAATGATAGAAGTTTTGTAAACATCTCATGTTCTCAAAATAACAGGTGCTGTTTTTCACTTCAGTTTGTTCTATCCTTGTGTGTGTTCTCAAAACATGCTGTATCTCAACCAACAGTAGTAGAGAAACACTGTATCATTTAGCCAATCAAATAGTTGTTAACAAAAAACCTTATAAAAGAGATTATATTATTACAATAAAAATACCTTCTGATTCTTTGAAAGCTCAGAGTCTTTCTCTTCATCTTCTGGGGAAGGACGACAATGGCCCTGCAAAGTGGAGTCAGCTTTGAAACAGTGCGGCTCCCTCAGCACGCTTGAGGGCAACTCCCAACTCTTCCTGAATAAATTCACCAAAAGTCTCATCTTTTAAATCCAATTTGTCCAAAACAGCAACATAACATACCCAAACCCATAAGTCCATACTCTAGAGGATCTTAGCAGAACACCAGTTTTCAGGAAGACATTTTAAATACATAACCATATGGGCATACCCTGAGCACACCTATATGCCATGCAAGACAGCCAAAACTGCCTTACAAGAAGACACTTGATTACAAAGTAGGGAACTAAGGTTTAAACAAACTCTCTTAAACCTCAGGGTCTCAAAGTCTCAAATCCATATATCCCTTTTTTTTTTTTTGCATGGGAGGAACAAAGACTGATCCAGAAGCAAATTTCATCATCAAGGACCAAGTGATGGATACAGTCAAGCACAAAGTTCACTCCCCCAGCATTTCTTCAAACCCCTTCTCTCTGCTTTATAGCAATGAGACACATCATGCAGAAGACAAAAGGGAAGGATCACTTGGAAGAGGAAGTGACTAGGCTACTGCAGAAGCAAGGCCTGATCTTATCTCATTCTGACACCTTAGATGAAGGTCCTGCTACTCTGCGCAGGCATACACATCCAAGTACCCACCTTGACACTCAGACACACCTTTGAATTGGCATGGAGCAGATCCCATCTGTGTTGCTAAGGGCTTGCACAAGCCACCAAAATAAGCCCACCTAAGAGGGTACACCAGCATTATACTAAAAGTTCTGAGGGTTGAATGCTAAACTAAGAGCAGCACATTATTAATCAACTACATCCTTAATACTCTGCTATTTTTGCCATTCTCCAAATGTGTTTAACACAGAACAAAGCAGATATGAAAAAGATAATGGAGGTAATTTCAATTACAGTCCATTCTCTTCACTGAGGCAACTTATTTTTAATAAAAATCATATCAAGTTGTTGATGAAGTACTTAGAAAATATGATTGCAAGGTACCATTACAGAACCTATCATGTACCAAGCCATGCAGGCTCATATGGGTTATGTGGCTTATTGTATTCATTAAAGGTTCACTACAGCTGTTAGTGGGACTGTTAATGGAAGCATTCAAGAGAGGAAATTGGCAACCAATTCATTCTTTCTAATTGCAAAATACTTTCAGATGTCTCATGCAGCATCCAAATGCCTTGCAGAAAACAGCATGTAACTGCATAGTGTAGCAACTAATAAAATTAGTCTATTGTGTCCTTATTTATCTTTTAGTAATTTGTCTAATTTAATATCTACTAGCTACATTGAAGCCTGACATAATGCAGGAACAAAATTAATACTGTCTTGTTATAAGAAAGAAAATTTTAGCCCTCTTCCTTCAGAATAAGGACTGTTCAGCAATCCCACGTGATGTAGGGAACACTCCATAACCATGTAGAAGACTGCACTGAATCCCAGAAACAGGAGATAACCCACACAGATTCATCACACAGCTTCCATGAGAGCAACAAGAAATGCCATCCCTGGTGCAGAGTGGACATCAGGATGTTGCCTGTTACCAGCAGAAAGTCAATATAAACCTGAGGGTAACTATTTTCAGACCTCTCAGAATAACAGATACATGGCAGAGAGACTCTGCTGTCCTCTATGACCATCACAGCACAGGGCATGCAGAGAGGCAGCTCATTCCTCAGATTCATCTTCTGGCTCTAACAGACATTTTGTTCTGTTTAAGACACCTTCAAACAAGAATAAATATGCCGGTGTGAGAATTAGCAGCTCTTCCAGAGGACTGCTCCCTGGCAGCTTTTAGAGGACTTGGAATACCAGACTGTAACTACCACCTGTCCAAGAGAAGAGCTGCAGCAAAGGGGGTGAAAGAAAGGATACCTGCATTTCAGGTTTCTTATATTTGGACCTAGAAGGGTAGTTACTGCACTCCCAGCCTTTAGCACCAGATGAAGACTCTAGTGCAGAACCTCTCATATTGATTACAACTGATCTGTATCACCAAGGACTACCAAAGCCAGAACACAGCTAATTATGTTTAGGGCAGCTTAACAAAGACATATCTGCACTAAGCTCAGAAAAGACTTGTGAACTTAATGAAAATCTTCCATGCAGGACAAGTTGATTTTCAGTGTAATGTATATATAAACAGACCTACAAAACAGAAAATTCAACAGCAGTTCTATGTTTAACCAAGGACAAGAAAAAAAGCTGCCATCACACGCCTCTGCCTGTCCCTGTCAGGAAGAGAGCACTATTGACAGATAAGAGAGGCTTACAGGTTTGCAGTATCAGCCAGTCTTATCTCTGCTCTGCAGCCCTAGCCAAAAGACCAGACCAAGGATGAGAATAAAGCTGATCGAGCTAAAACCTCATGTGGTTTCTTCCTTTTTCCTTTGAAGAGCATTATATGAAAAATATAATTACCAGTTATTTTAATGCTGCAGCCACCTACCACTATTATGCCAAAGTCCTATACTATAAGCATAGCTGGAGATGTTTTCCCCAAGAAAGTATTTTTATTCTAAAAATCCCAGCCTTCTTATGCGGGTTGCTCTTCCTGGAACAGCTATCTTGTCTGCAGCATCTGTACTGGATGAGTTTTAAAAATATTCTCTCCTCTCACCCACCACCCTCAAAGAAAGATAATAGCCTCAGTGGCTTTATCTCTAGAAGATAAAATATGATGCTTTGACAGATTTTTCTGGTAATCCTATAGATCTGACCCTGAACTGCTGCAGACTGGTGACAGTGTTTGATTGAGGCAGAGTTATGCTGACTGGACCTGCTGAGCCTGCAACCTACAGGTCTCCTGCTAGGGTCCACACAAAGCTTGTTATTGCCAAAACATTAAATGCTTGCTTTCTATTGGACTAGGATTCAGCTTGACCTATTGCATCATTTCTGAGATTTTTAAGTACATTTTTACTGTATCCATCTGTCACTTTTGAGACATTCCAGTACCTGTCTGCAATAGGCAGAGTTTTATTACAATTGCTTCTAGAATGAGCAAAGACAAGAATCGCAGACCTTTTCAATATTTAATTATCTAGTATTGCATAGGCTGCTGCGAATTTAGAGGAAATTATGTTTATGACTCATGTGCTGGTACTGGAGGAGTTTTTCATTAAAAAGTAGCCCTAGGGAGGAGAAGGAAAAAAAAAAAGCCTAAACCAACCAACCAACCACTGCTGAAAGCTGAATATCACCACCTGGCTAACTCACTTTCCAGTGACAGTGCATCCATTCAAGTACAGCAAGAACTAGTGTTTCATTCCTAGGAAAGGCTTATCAGCTAGACTTCAGATGATGAGCCTGAAGTGGTGCTATACCCTTCAGGACAGAATTTCAGACAGTCCTAACCTATAACCATTCCTGGATTTTATACCCATTATTTAAGTCTTTTTGTGAAGGAGAAGGCACCTTTTGAAAGAGAAATAGTGATTCTCACACCTAATATAAGTTTCATACCCACTCCCTTTTTTAAAATAAAAGATAGAAGCAAATACTTAGTTCTCTGAAATAACTACTGGGGGCAAATCTCATATAGCAGTTTTTTCTGAAAGACTGCAAGCCTTATTTCTCTTCACAGACTGTTACAGAAATTATTTAGTCACATATGAGCAGGAATCCCAAACTAATAAGCATTAATTTGCTATTCCACGTTTAGAGGTCATTAAAAATATTACCGAAACACTATTTCCACACAGATGTTCTATTTTGCTGTGAATAGTAGAATTACTCAGTGGAGAGAAATCCCTCCCATTCAGTTGCAGTCTTAATACTGGGCTCTTCATTAAAACAACAGTTCCTTGGCAGTAATGAGCCCTACATCCCATGACATTTGAAGCAGTCTCTTGCATTAAGCAAGAAAACCTTTCAACATCAACATAACTCCTACTATACAGCTGTTGAGAGCCATCACTGTAGTGCTCATGTCACACAGGAACACAGAATTACAGGAAATAATTATGAATTTATAAGTGTTTCCTCTCAGGGTTTAGGTTTTGGCTACACTTCTACCAAGCTTCTACCAAGCAATATCAAATCAGAGATAAAGGAACAAAATCATTACAATAAAAGCAGACATAGGTCTTGCTTACTAGTAGGTCATTACCTTAGCTCTGAGTAAACCCTCCTATCAAGAAAACAGGCCTTCAGCTTTTCCATGTAGAAAAATTGAAGAAAAGATAAAGATAGTCAGTATCTACCTCAGAGCATTAGAGTTGAACACATCAAAAATAAATTTTTTCAACAAGCACAGCCTTTTCTCCTTTGAATCCAACTTACCTGACTGAAATTCAAAGCTGGAAAAAATGAAAAGTTTTCTAGGTGCTATAGCTTATCTTACCAAAATCTCCAGAGACATGACGTTCTACTACATTTCCCCCTTTTAAAGTCTTCCTATCTGTGTGCATTAGCTCCTCTCATCCACCAATTATGGATCTGGGGCTCATTAGTATAAACATGAGCTGTAATAATTGCTGTCAGGTAGAACTTGTTACCTAGCTAAGCCTTTTTTCTGGGGAGGAGTTAAAGCACAACCTACTGAGTTTGACTTGTCACTCTGTTACCCAATGTCAATAAGGGTGTCTAGTGTTATTTTTACTGTTTCTTTTTGTAAGTGTTGGTATTACTACAGTTGTCTTTTACAGTTTTTTTTAAAATTTATTTGTAATAACATGCATGTTAAAGCCTGTACAAACAATCAGAATAAGTTACTGTCATTTTTTCTGCCCATTTCCAAGCTTAGTTCTTCTTAATTAACTTACTATTTGAGTCATCTTTCATAGAGCTTTTATTGTAAATTGATTTTTTCATTATAGGTACATATAATAGGAAAACTCCTTGAATATCTCTTCATATCTTTTGGTGCATGAGGTAATTCTAAAGCATCTATTTCTGCTTTGACCTTAGTTTTATCTACTTGCCTTTCTTCTGTTAATCCAACTCTATTTTTGGCTATAGCCTCAGTCACAGCATAGTCTTCTAGTTGAAGCACTGCCAATCTTCTTAATGGAGAACTTCCCTTCCCCCTTCTTCAGGCTGTTAATCACTCTTCTCAAATTTTAGTCTACAAAATTGGACATATCAATTTTCTTATTAGAATTGTTTATGTCAATATAGAATTCTTGTTAATAAACAATTTAGACAATAAAAAATAATGCCCAAAACTTACGGAAATATAGTTTATAAAATTACCTTGTAAAAATAAACCTTTCTAAGAAGTAGGAGATTAAATAAAAAGTCATGTTCTGTTTATTTTGTCCAGAATATCCAGGTGTACTTAGATTCATGAGGTCTGACACCACCAAAGCCAGATGGCAACTGTGGAAAAAAAAAAGTAAATCTAACAGCTGCAAACGTATCTGACTAAAAAATATTTTTCCCAGCACCATGCAAACACGGTGTAGCTACCTGTGATCTTCATCTTGCCCTCTGAAGTAGATAACTAAAATTATTCCCTTGCTCTGGAGCCACTGATGACAAAATACTTGAAACTGCAGTGAAACAGCTTTAAGTCCTCATGAAGACAGAAGCTAACACATCACTGCTACCTTTCTCTATCTCAATAAATTTTGTGGCTTCTGCTTAGGGTGCCAACATTTTATTACTGAACACTAGTTTGTGTACTAGTTCTGATGGAAATAAAAAATATGGTTGTTTGCAGTTGCTGAGTCCCAAATTAATGACAATACATTCCAATAGTACTATCTGCCCTGATGAGATGTGAACTGGAACATAGAAATATAAATGTTTTCACCTCATCAGAGGGCAAAGCTGATTAAATTTGAAATCTGTAAAAGAATGATGCAGAAATTCAGCAAGATGATTGTGTCTGTAAAGTGTTGGATGTCTTAAAAAGGGACTTTAATTTAAAAAAAAAAAAAAAGGGAGGAGGTTTCTGGTAGGAAGAAGATCTAAGATTAACTCTTGTCCTTGGCTGTCCAGATTTCTCTATATAGAGGATGATGCTGATAAGAGAGTTTAATGTCTCTGTAAACAACAGCATTCCTAGCAGGAATGGCAAGTACACACACCCTGGGAATCTGGCTGTCTAATGAACCAAAAAGTACCAAAATGAATACTAAATTATTTAAATCCCTTCCTGTTTAGCACTAACACAAAATTGCATTGTCTCAACCAGATCATATCAGATTTATTATTACAGCTATTTTATTCCCATTTTTTCTCTCTTTGGGGTTTTGGCAGAAAGCCCTCAATGAAAATGGTTTAGGTAATTAGCTGGTAGACCAAAACTTCAAGAAAACCATCCAGTGTTGAGGACTGCAAAATCTTCTTTGCAGACCAGTCTTTCTTGATGGTAAAAGTTTAGGACTGCTGAAGTCTCTCAGCAGTCCAGGTTGGGAACACTTCCTGCTCTCTCCCATGCCATGCCAGTCAGTCCCTTCCATCTGACTTGAATTCTGACCAGAACCAACATGGCTAAGAACACTTGAGGGAGATAACATAGAGTATGGAGTCAGGGGTGGAAATAGCCAGAGATTTAAAGCAGGTGCATCTACTGTGATACAAGCCAGACTTCTTGTTTTCAGTGGGGATCCCACAACTAAAGAGGCCTTCTTGGGACTACTGTAGGATTCTGGACTTTGAATTTTGCACGTCTCACTCTGTCCCAAGAGAGGGAATGGTAATGGGGCGATGCTGTGTGTGGAAGATACTGTGTTCACAGTCCCAAGTAAGAGACCCATGACAGAAGGGCTACTGGAAGGCACTAGGGAAAGCTTCATCTGTGTTTACTGCACAACTTTAGTGACAGTATACATTACAACTCACAGTGGGAAGCTCACCTTCTCCAAAAAATACATCTTTAATTCATCCTATTATAGGAGCTCAGCACTATATAGAAAGATCTGAAAAAATATCCATCATGGTTTAACTCCAGCTGTAAAGTAAGTATCATGCAGCTGCTAACTGCTCTAGTCCAGCTGAAACCATGACAATGCCCGACTCTAATTTCACAAGATGGAATGGATCCAAAATAACTCTAAAATAATGAGTTCCTCTGCACATTAGCATGGTCATTGAATGATATTTGCACTTTCCCAGAGTGTCTTAATTTGGGACCAAGACCCCCATTTTTTTTTTTCCTGTAAGAAGTGAACTCTTTCTCCTCAGACATTTCAGGTCTTTCAAGCCACTCCTTTCTCTTTCTGAAGACTGATCACTCCACTTTGTCACTCCAATGATGACTAGTAGGGTTTAAAAACTTTTGAAAGACAAGATAAGCAAAATTCAGATTTGTAAATAAAATTACTTTGATAAAAAACAGAGGTTATGAACTTTTTTTTTAACTGAAGATTGTGGGAAAACTTCAGCAAGGATCAGGATTTTAGTTAAGGACTGATAGTGAATGGTACCCCCTCTTCGGGCAGCACAGGATTAGGATAAATTTGGCAGGGGCAGGGCTAGCACTCTCTCCTCCTGTCTGACTGTTAAGCTCTTAAGAAAGCTCCTTTTTTCCCCTATGACCAGTCAGGTAAATGGCACAAGGATGGCTTCCAGATGCATTCTTGTCTTAGTGAAACTCTAGGAAGAAGATTTGACTGTTAATCTGTAAAGCCGAAGTGGCGCCCTCCCCAGCCTGGGCAGCACCTGCATACCTTAATTCCCCTGTCTCTCTGTCCCACTTCAAAACAAGGCACCAGGATTGATGTCAGTGTATTTCAGTTCAGTAGCCATGAGACCACAGAAGCAGTAACTATGTTGAGCCTTCCCAGTGTGCAGAAACATTGACTAAACATCATCTGGATTTCAGATTCAAGCTTCCAGGTTAAATCCTGATTCCCAGCTGCGTAACTGATATGACAAATGCAGATGTAACCTCTGTATCTGTTTCAGAGTTATGATGGCTAATGTCGACTTTGCACATAGCCTTTCAGCATCTTTTGTTTCCCATTTACAAATAAACAGCATCTGTTAAATAAGGCGACATGCTTAGAGTATTTAGAGTATCTGGAGGCACAAAAAAGCCTGGGGTACTTGTTTCATGTATTCTTTGTATAAGCATTGGGTTGAATGTTCCCAGATCTCACAGGCACAGAATCTTAGAATGCCTTTACTGTGTTTTATACAAATAGGCAGAACAGTGCTGGATTGACAAGAGATAACACCTGAGCCCTCCTTCTGTTCAAAGTAGCAAAGTTTATCAGGGTGATGTTATTATTAGGAGATAAACACTTTGCTTTCACTCTTTCTGACTACCTGCTCATTTAATAAAATCAAATGAATGTGTTTGGTCATCTGCATTCAAGAAATTAGGAATTAAAAATCAAGACCTCGCAGTCAGTTTTAAACAAGATGTCAGGCTGCCTTCTCTCCTTTATAGAACCTATATGCTAATTTAATTTGTGTTAATCCTGATTTCCAACACTCTGAAAGAAGGTAGATTCGTCAAATCAAACCCTTAGCTAAAACAAACTGACACATTTTGTTGGATCCATTATGAATTGATGCAATCATGGCTCTTCCATTTCAGTCAAGTGGAAGACAAGTTCTCATTTACCTTCTTTTTGCACTAATACCCTAAGGCAAGAGTTTTCAAACTGTTAATTACAACTGGAATCAACAAAAATACCCTATGTAAGGGGGGATAGCAGCAGAAATATATTTAAAATCCACGGTATGTCTTGTGATTCTTCATCACAACATGAGTATTGAGACTAATTTACTGACACTTCATGCTCATGTTCATTTAAACTGGTTTTAGTGCTCACCACAAGGGTAACTACACATGCAGCTGTCAGGAAAACCTCCTGCAAATGTCATGTACATGGATGTGATATTGTACTATAGGGATTGCATCACTTCTGTGAGGAGTCCAAATAGGTGATTGGACTGGGTCACTCATTAAAATCTGCATCATGTCAGCTTTGCCTTATCACACCTTGGCTTGAAATACAAAACTTTGCATCTTCTGTTTTCAGGTCTTTTTACTCCATTGTAGCTTCCAGTAATTTTACTGCTGTGTAACTACCACTCAGCCAGTGGTCTGACAGCCAGGAACTTCGAAACAGGCAGGCATCTATCCTGGGGTTGGAAAGAAACTGTCCAGGAACTTTTGTAGTGGGCAGGATCCATTATGAAAAGTTGGCAATAATGCTAATCAAAAATCTGAGATCTTTCCTAACAAATACTGGAATAACTGAAAATCAAAATTTTCAATATTGATAATTAATTTTTTGCACTAAAAATAAACCCCCCAAGCTTTGTAAAATCTGGGCTTTTTCTCAATCTTCAACTGTGTCAGTGATCTTTCCCAAATTATCCTTTGAGTGCACCAGCTAAGAATCAGTTATCTAAAGCTCTCAGATGCCATGTCTTACATACCTGCAACTGCTCCAAAAGGCTTAAGTAGCTTAGCTGGAAAAGATAAGAGACTGAAAGGAAAATACTTGTGCCAAGCCACACTTAAGAGCTGCCCCAGAAGCAGAAAGATGTTGCTGCAGAGATACTCTACTGCCTTTTCAAAATCTAGTATCTTGCTCTGCTCTACCAGGTATAAGTACAAGAAAGACTTTGGGATTAACTATCCCTTAAAAGAACATGTTGGCAATCGGTCTCTACAGATACTGTCTGCAACAGATATTCTAGTATTTGTACTACTACAGACATAATTAAAATATGTCACAATACAACATGGTAAAGGAACACAAGTCTGGAACACTTTCCTCTTGTAGTAATAAAGCTAACATAGGTACTTAGGATATTGCTTCACAAGTAGCGAATCAGCTCTGTCAGATTCAAAGATTATTTAAAGGCTATACTTGACAGCTCAAACAAGACTAGCCAAAGAGAAATTAACCAGCCAAGAGTGCTGCCCTGTAGCAAGTCTACAGAGCATCATTTGACAACCTTCCAGAAGAGCATAAACAGATTACCTGGTTGTTCACCAGGGCCCTCAGCAAGGTTTCACTACAATAAAAATGCCTTGTGAATTGCTAATTGGAGAGTGATCAGTTTTAGATGCCAACATCAGTTTTCAAATGATCATCCAAAATACCATCTAGAGTCAATGGGAGCTATCAGCCTGAAACTTCTTGTAGAGGGAAGGAGGGTTAATGGTAAGAAAAAAAGGGAATGCTTTAGAGCAACATCACTTACGAAGCCATAGATTTCCAGGTGATAAAAAGCCCTTCAGAGTTTGCAGAGAACAAAACTGCACTCGAACCTTGTGGCAATGGAAATGTAATACTAAATGACTATTCTTTCTATACCCAGTGAGTCCCATTCACAAAGTACACCCAGCAATTCCATTGTCTTGGTGATATTCTAGGACCCTGAACAGACAAGCAGATTTCCTTGCATTCATTTTACTGTTAGATATTTTAATTCTTCATGGAACTACAGTGGTATTTCTGCCAAATCACACTAGTAGAGCAGTGCTTTTAGGTCTACCCAGAAAATGAGAACACTGACTCACCCAGCACAGGGAAGTATACTAAAAGCAGATACTGCTAGAAAACTAAAATCTGAAACAAAAGTCCTGTGGAGAGAGTGGCACAGAGAAGGAATAAAACAGTTTCTATAAATAGACACTACATGTGTCTGTTTGCAATGGAGTTACAAATACTCAAGTAGCATAGGAGAGTTCATATATTGGCTATACAGTGAGTGGAATTTTTAACTTTTATTAAATACATTCATTTAATTTGATCCTAGAAACAGAAGGGTAGTTAAATCTCTTATCTCCTCAATTAACTCCTAAATAACTGTATTCCTTACCATCTGAGTGCTTTGATCTTTAATGGATTTATTAATAATCTCACCTCCCTCATCATAGTAGGGAAAAAAAATGTTTCTTCTGCCACTCTACTTAGGACCTTGGTTATTTATGAAGTTGCTCCACAGTAACTGCACATATATCACCTTTTTCTAACTCAGTGTCCTAAGCAGAGGCATTTTAAATTCCCTCCTCTTCTAATGCAAACTAACTCTCACAGCCAAACAAGATTTAAGCAAAGGCAGCAGAAGTTCAGTTCGGCCTCCAGTTAGCCCTGTCACTGTCGCCACCTCACTTTACAGTTGTGCAAGATCCCACAGAGCTTGAGAAGGCTCCCCTTTGCACTACTACAGAAACACAGTAACGTAAAGCATGGGGTTTATTGTGATGAGTGCTTTGTCAAAAGGCATAATTGTCACTGGTGTTTACATAAATAGGATTGGGCCTTTGATGTGATAGAATAACCTGCACATTATACTACACTGTGTGCCAGTTGAACATGGATGAAAAGAAATGGGAGGTCTGTAACACACCGAATCACCACCACGCAGTTTGAGTGTGTGCATGAACAAACATGGACTGAAGTAGTCTGTCTATTCAGAGGTAACTTCTGCCACTAAATTGGTAGTTCAGTCTTCACCTGGAAAAGTTTCCCATCATGGAGAAGAATTTATGTCTGCCAACGCTATGGTTGCAATCGTCCTGCTCAATGTTTCAGTAACTCTTGGTGATGCTAATGGGCAGTTAAAGCACTTGCTGAGGACGTACACCCCCCTGTGCAGTCCCCACTGTCACTACTCCTGCCAGGTACATTTCTCTCAGCAGAACAGGGCTTTTATTCTTAGCTAAACAGTTTTAATAAGAGTATTTAAAGAATTTGTTAGCTCAGCACTTTGCTGATCCCTTTATAGGGGTTGTTTGCTTAAAAATGCATCCACGGCAACTGCTGATCCTCCTGCAAAATAGGATGCAGGTATCCCATGAATAGAGGTGATGAGAGTGAGCTTCAAGGTTAAAGCTTTGTAGCCTTCACCATGCTTCTTACACCACCTGAACCTGTCCTCCACAAAACCAAATTACACCTCATTTGAAGCAGCAACAGCCATATGCAAACCATGCAGAGCTGATGACATATTTCACCTACAGCTCCTATGCATTTTACATGTATCTATAGAAATTATGTCTAACCTGTAAATGACTACAGATAAAATCAAAGAATCATTACAGTTGAAAAAGACCTCTGAGATCATCAGGTCCACCCTTTGACTGAATACCACCATGCCCCCTAAACCTTACAGCAAAGAGCCATGTCTACTCATTTTTTAACACTTCCAGGCATGGTGACCCAACCACTTCACTGAGCAGCCTGTTCCAATGCTTTAACCATCTTTGCTCAAGGATAAAAGCTTTGAGCAAAGTACAAGTGCCTGTGTAGAGTTTTAACTGCTCTGTATGATGCTTCCCAACAGTTGCAATCATGGTAATACATATCACAGCACAAAAATAGCACAAAGAAATTCTTGCATAGACATTTCTCTGAAAAATGGAAGAGACAGATCCTTTACAAGGAAAGGACTAAGACTCTAAAATCAAAAACACAGCATAAATTATAAGCAAGTATTTCACAGGAAAAGTAGATGGGAAATGTATAAAAGGAGTATTGTTTCATACCATGAAATGATGTTTATATTTCAGCTCCTCATGTCCTGAGAGAAGATTCCATTACTACCTTTACACTAAAAATATTTTTCTTGCTATTGTGTATCGCTGAGCAATTGAAAAAGACCACAGTAAATAATATTGAGATCAGTTGCACCTTTTAGCCATTATAAAGCTGAAATTCGATTTTTTCCCTAAAAAAAAAAATGCCATTGTATAATCACACAATGTCTTATTGATGGTTTCTTATTTTTAGTGATTTTAAGGAGACAGGAAGGAGAACAAGTTAGTCTTTGATGTTTGTGGTTACAACAGTAAGGAGCTAGAATCTTTGAGAATAATTTAAATCTAATCAATTTAGCTCAGCTGGTTCAACATTACAGCAATAAAAAGGTTTACTTGTACAAGGAAAAAATCGATTAATGAGCAAATGCATAAAAAAGAAGAGCAGTGATCATCTGAGTGGCAGAAGGTGACTTCCCATCTCTAAATGCCCCTTTTCACATCATCTGCTTTTCTGGCAAGTGCTTTATACTCATGTTATGCAGGTCTAAAACTCTATCAAATATACCAGTTACACTTTATGCTGTACTAGCACACGTGGAAGTCACACTACCAAGTGCAGGAGGGTAGAAAATATGAGATGAAAAGACATTGTTAGACCGTCACAGAGGTAGTGTTCTTCTTGACTAAAGAGGAATGTCTATAAGCTACTGAAATATACTTTACATGGTATGAAAATAAATCTCAGTGAACCAAACTAAAACCTAATACTTTAGATTACCAAAACTCCCCCAAAAGTAAACAAAACTAGCAAATAAACTAAAAGACTTCAAAGCAGGAAAGATCTTCTCTTCTAAAAAGAAAAGGAGATAGAACATTTTGATACATAGACGCCAAAAAAAACCTGCAGTGGATAGAGACAGTTACCTGACCCTAACTAAGGATGACAAAAGGGTGACCGGTTCTCCCTCCACACCATTTAGCTCAGAAGGGTCTTGAGATTTTGCAGGGCCACCACACAACCACATGTGAACTCAGTGGCTCAGTCTCCAAATGCATGCATTTACAGCTGGGTTCACACAGCCCAGAGCCTCACAACAACCTGTTTGGCCCCCACACACAGCAGGTCTGCACATCAAGCCACAACATGCTGTGAAAAACAGAGCTACTGCCCCTCTGTGTCTGGTCCCTGCTGGCATTCAGATCATACAGGCTGGTAGTGAGCCACATCAGCACTGTTCCAGATGACCAGGTAACCATTGGATGGCTAATGTTGACACAAGCAAGGCAGTGGGAATGCACAGGAATGGGGAAGGCAGGACTTTCTGGGTGGCAGAGAGATTGGTTGTGATTGTCCTAAGTCACCAGAGCTGGCTCTGGTGTATGAAACCAACTACAAACAACTTAACAAGTCTGTGTAGTGAGTTACACAAACCTCTATTACATAACTTTATAGGCATTATATATACAACTATACTAGATACTACTCTTGTTACCCTTGAAAATATTCTAGATAGGAAATACATTGTTCAAGCGCTAAGAAGTGATCTTAATGCTAACCAGCAACCCCCATCTTTCTTCAAAGTATCATCTAATTTGGATTCTCCTTACATGAAATGCAGGGAACATGTAAAAATCTGAGGCTGCATACAGCTAAATCCCAGCTAGAAGATCTGGATGCCCCAACCACACAGGGCATCGAGGTACAACTTAACCACCTAGATCCATGAGTGTTATTGTGGATTGTGGATGACCAAGCACTTGAGGGGATATTCAAGAACCATCTGGACACAATCCTATCCAATGTGCTCTAGGATGACCCTGCTTGAGCAGAGAGATTGAACCCTCTGTGGTCCCTTCCAACCCAGCGTGTGTGATTCTGTCACTTACAAAAGCTGAAGCTTAAACTCCTTATGTATGCCGCGCTGAAGCTAAACATACTCCAAGCACCAAGCATCCGGTATCTGAAGGGAGCCTACGTTTGGATTCCAAATGTTAAGTAATAAACAGATCTGCCAAACTGCAGCTCTGGGGAAGGAGCCTCCCTGTCACAGGATAGGGTTTCAGATCAGACTGCAGAAGTGGACACAACCCCAAACACTGGAAAGTGGAATCTGCTTAACTGCAACTGTTTCATCTCAATGGCTTAGGCTGAAGACAAGTAAAGCTGGTAATATGCTAAATCCTACTCTGAAACCTTACCATTTCCTCTGAGCAGGCATTACACACCTCTTTGCTCAGCATCCCACTTACTTCAACAGCTATGCAGAAGTCCCTGAAGTTCTGTCCTTGCTACCAAGCAGCGAGACCAAACAGGGAAATCTTACTAGAGTGACCAGATTGTGCAGAGGAGCCAAAGGAAAGGTGGCTTTCTCCTTTCAGCTAGCTCTAGCCTGGTTCCATGAGCTGAACAGCCATGAGTGGCTAAAGGACATCTTCAAATACAGCATCCTCCAAAAGCAATCCAGCAAATGCTCTCCAAGGTGCTCTGAGATTTAACCCAAAGTAGAGCTAATCAGGAAATGTGCCCATTTCTCATTGAAACAAAAAGTGCTGAAGCAGCATTATACCACACTTTTAATCACCACAGAAACTGTACTAGGCACCTAAATACTTTGCACAGGAACGGGTGTCCGTAAGTCACCAGCAATGTCACTGATGGTTCATCTATGCCCAAGAAGAACATACCAGAGATGAAATCTGAATGCACCTTGGTCCTACAGAAGCCAGTGTAAGTCCTCTGCGAGCAGAATTCTACCTTCTAAGTTTTCCATTTCTGTCTATTCTTTTTTTATAAACTAGCTGGAAACAGTTTCCTAAATGAACCTCTTAAGAAACCCTGTAATTTACTTCTCTGCAGGCTCACTGCAGTGCCTGATGCTCTCCCCACACCTGATCACGGGACAGAGGCCCCTAACCGGCGTGGTGGGGTGGGGAGAACCCCTGTCTTCCCTGCACCGGCCCTCTGACCAGAAGAAATTTTCCCGTCAAAAACTATCAGAGCCAAGAGGACAAAGGGTTGTTCACGCCGCGGGGTGAGAGTGCCGGGGGGCCTTGGGGTCGCGGTGGGATAGGTGGGAGGTGCGGCAGCGCCGCTGGGGCGCGGGGAGCAGCGCCGGGCCGGGTCTGCAGGCGGGGGCGCGGTGCCCTTGGGACGAGGGACGGGGCGAGCAGCGCCGCGCCCCGGCCCCGCGGCACCTCCTCGCCGAGGGGAGCCCCCGAGGGCAGGGGCGGCACTGCGGGANGCCCCCCCTCACGCAGACGCCGCGCGGCGGCCGCCGGCACCGCCGCGCCCGGGCTGCGGGGGCGGGCGAGGCGCTCAGCCCTGGCCGGGCCCGGAGATGCCCTCCCGGAGAGCCGCTCACGGCTCCGTGCGCCCGCTGTGAGCCCTTGCGTAAGGTGCCATGAAGTCAGGGTCTGAGTTTGGTGGGGGGTTTTGAGGTGTCTGTCTGGAACTAGTATTTTACTAGACATTTTAGGCGTGTAAAGTATCCCAAGAAAGCCCCCGCTGGCATCAGGATCCCTAACCGGGCTTCTTTGTTCCGGCTACAAGGACATCTTTCATCACTGTGGCATGCTGCCAGCCTCATCACAAAAGATACCATTCCTTCTCAAAATGTCCGGTAAATCAAGGATAAAAAAAGAAATAGAGGAAAGATTAATCAAGGTAGCACTTACAGCACATCACGTTTCTGTGCAAAACATTTGCAACCATGAGAATTTACCTACTAAGGACAGGCAAAGAAGGAATGTAACTTAATAGAAAAAAAATATTTAGGCAAGGCAGTGCCTCTGAATCTTTACAGATCCTGGTCTTAACCAGGCATAGCTAGCAGTAGTTGCCGCATGTTAAGGGGTTGCTTTCTCTACCAGATGAGCTTTAAGGTAGAATGGTTTAAATGAGGCAGAATCACCACAGGACAAGGATATATTGAGTTTTGGGAAGATCTACTGCATAAGAAATGGTCCCCCGTATCTTGAAGGTCTATGACAAACCTATGAAGGTCTATGGCCCTAAGTCTGTATCTCAACCACTTGACCGCACAGCGTTACCACACATGATGGGTAACTTGGGTGTTATTTCAAAGATCATAAATAATGCTAAACCTCTGAATCTTGCTGTACTTTGATGTCCTCACAGATAGTATGGAAAGTGATACTTTCTAGCTACAACACCACAAAATGTTATAAATAGAAATGCTGTTGACAAACCACTTTGCACCTCCTAAACTCAAAGTAATCCTGAACTGTGGCATTTTACACTGACTGGACTGAATGCACCACAGCCCACTGGAGATGTGTGCTTTGTGACAGGACTACTGGCGACGGATATTTGCCTATGAGAAGCTTTTACGTATGGATTTTGTCACTCTGGGAGAAGTGGCCCAAGAGCTTTTGTGAATGAAATTATCCAGTAAGGACAATGCTCAGTGCTGGCATTCCTGCATGCCTTTCCCATTTTAAGACCATGACATGGAGGTGGTTATTTTCATTATCATCGTTTTCTCCCTCAGCTTGCTCTTTCTCCTCTCCACAGATTATTTTCTGTTGTGGTCAGTATGTTTGTACCAGAACAAATGGCCTGGGGAACAGGGAATCACTTCACATATATTGTTAGCTAGTAGACAAATTAAAGTGAAGTTCACTTTGGGTTCAAGCTGTCAGCTCAAAGTCAAAGAAAGTGCTCCCAAAAAAGGAATGTCAACTCCTGGATTCATGTTTACTTTTTCATCAGAAATTAGCCCTCAGGTGAACTGTGTTTCCACTACGCTTAAAATATTGTAGCCTGTCAGCCTGCAAGCCCATGTAGCAGCTGAGTGCATTCGTTCCTTCGCATGCAGTGCACTTGCTTTCACCTCTGCACGCTCAATGTTCTCGAAGAGTGCTCCAGCTAGACTACCATCTGCCTTGCAGCTACATGGGCTACTCATTCACCTAAACTTGACTGCTTGAGTGCCTCAAGGAGATTTAATTACCCAGCCTACACAGGTCAACAAGCCTGAGCTGTATCCCCATGGAAGGCACTCCCTGAGCATTTAGTGACCAGGTATTTCAATAAAGCTTACTGACGTGGAAAAAACAAAACACATCTTTGCCTCTGCTCAGAATGAGGGCTTCAGAGGAGACCTGAGTGTAAAATCTGTCTCAAGTCACAAGTTGATGTAATAATACACTGCAGTCTAGTGGGACGCTGAGGGGAGAAAGTGGACTGCAAAAGTGTCCAAGGAAAACAAGTGTGCAGGATAATCTCAGTAACTGAGAAAGAACCTGAGTCCTGCTCAGCAGGCTTAAGAGAGGAGCCTGCAGGAAAACTAAGTGTGTAGTCCAGAGCAGTTGTTGTGTTTCTGAAAGCTCATGTTCATTAGTAACCAGCTGACAAGCTGTGGGTTAGCCCTGAGCTCTAAGGAAAGAAACAGCTCGTTCCGCTGTGCAGGACTCACCTTTGTCATTTTGTTATGTAATGCCTGTCTTTGTCATCTTGCTGATTTGCAGTAAATTGTGTATTATCGGACCATGAGTCATGGCAGTATTATTCCCTGGGGTCTGTCATAATGGCTCCATGGTTTGAATGATGTACTGGAAAAAAAAGAAGTTGGTATTTTTCAAATTACAATATGCTCACTTTTCTAGTATTTACGGCAATGTACTTTCAAAGAGCTCAGTATGCATAATAATTATTTCAATGTAATAAATAAAGCAAAGGCAGGAAGAATGGTCCTGTAGTTAATGTGCCAGACTGGGAGACAGGATATCTTTATTCTATTTTTGACTGTGCCAGATGCCGTCTGGGACCTTAGAGAGATTGTTAAGCCCAAATTTCCAAAAAGATGCATCCTCTGCTCCAATTACTAATGTTATACACAGAGACTAGTTCTGGGGGAAAAAAAGGAAAGAAACACATATTACTCAGAATTTATAACATAACAGTCTAATCAAAGGCGAGAGCTAATTATTACCAAAAAAGAAAGAAAAAAGAAAGAAGTTAAAGAATGATACTACTACTTCAGAAAGAAAAAAAAAACAGAAATAATTCAATTTTTTGTAGTCACACTCTTCCTGTCTGCCTTTTTTTTAGTATGGTGCTTACTCTTCCACTGTCTCTCTGAGACCAGTGGTCAACAGTGCTGGCCTTTGTAAAGCAGTGGGTGTCGGGGCTGCAGCTGGTCATTGGTGTCTTACCAACGAGTTCTTTGCTGAGAAAAACAAAGAACTGTTATGGAGCTATTTTTGTGTGGTTTTTAAGATGCCTTCACCCCTTGCTCTTTATCCATTTGTCTACTGTTCTACTTTACATCCAATTGTATTATGTAGGATGCCATTTATGTATGGTACGTGCTTGTTCTTCTTGTAATTCCTCAGCTATCTTTGTCCACTCCCCAGGTCTGCACTGCTCTAGCTGACTGCTGACAAGTTCTTTGTAGCCCCAAGTTCTCCAGTGCCAAGGCTGTGCTCCTTTTTTCATCATCCTATGCCTCTTCTACAGTGTCCTGTGAGTCCACTTTCAGGGGACTCTGCTGTCATACCAGGCCTGTATTCCTCTACATATTATTATGTTATGCATCATTCTGTTAGTTATAAATGATGTTATACATCATTATGTTAGTTATAAATATCTCATTGTCCATGGTAGAACTTCTTGTCACTCTCCATATGAAAGCCACAATGGCGCCATACAAAATTAAACAAAAGTGAAACAGTTAGACATAGCTACCTTCCCATTAGAGATATTGCTGCTGCAACAACTTAGTGAAAGAAAGCCACAGACAGGTCAATAAAAGCTCAGACAAAATGAGGCTCAGTCCTGAGGCCTTGCAAAGTCAGTACAAAGCCTGTGGCCTCCTGCCAGCAGTGATGGTATTAGGCTACAGGGTGAGAGTAGTTGCATGCAAGTTCTGCTTGTCTAACTCTGCTTGTCTTAAAAAAAAAAAAGAAAAACCACAACATAATAGACTCTCTTGGTCTTAAACAAATCGTTGTGCTGTGGTGCTTTGCCCTTGTTTACACACACAGGATCAAAATGAACATGATGCAGATTATATGCTGAGCTACAGGGGAGCTATCTGTCACTCATCATGACATTTTTTAAAAGGTTAAAAAAACCCCAAAAAAGTAAAAAATCCAGGACTCGATGTTTCTAGATTGATAGAGAAAGTGTGCTTGGCATCACTCAGTTTAAGAAAATAAGTGAAACAGCTTAAGGATCTTCTTCGCGGAGACGCTGGCATCTACAGATACAGGATGTGACCTTAAATATGAGAGCATGTGTCAATGCATGCATGGCCCGCCTGTAATCTTAAAGGAGCTGGAGTCTCCTATGCTTTATAGAGCAGAAGGGCCTCAACAATAACACTCCTCTTACAATTAACCATAACCCACAGATTTAACTTGAAGGTGGGAAAAAAAATATGATGAATTGCACATTCAGTGGGAGCATGGGAGAGGAGTGGAGGGGAAGAGGAAGGGTAAACCATTACCTGTAAGTGAAATGGGGAAAAAAGATAGAAAAATTTGGAAGTGCAGGCATCTTCATTGTTTACATGCCATTCAGGTTTTTCAGATTTTTGAATAATGACATATGTAAATAAAATAAAAAGTGAATAGAATAATATTGATATGTTGGAAACTGAAATTTATACTCTTTTTATAGCAGGAGGTGATTTGCCTCAAAATTACTGAAAAACTTAAAAATATTGAGCCCATTCTATTTTAGCACTAGTGAAACTAAATAAAGAAAAATAATGCATTTTTTCTAGTATAATCAGGACTAAGAACTTATTATAACAAGTTCTTCATACTTGCAAGTTATTTCAGGAAACAAACATCAGCATTATTGCTGTCCCAGAATAACTCCAAGTTTGTATGATTTTAAAGATACATTCAAAATACAGTAGCTAAATTGGAACAAGTAATTTTTATTCCATGATAATGATGTCAACAGAAAAAATTCATCAGGCTGGAAATCAATGGAAACCAGCCCCCTGTAAATGCTTTGCACAGGGAAGACATATGGCAGAGTAGACTATAGTTTTGATCTTAGCTTATATGGAGCCAATTACTAGCTAGTAATTAAAAAAAAGTATTCTTAAGCAAAGAAGAATAATACTGAAGAAATTAGAAGTTTGATGAAAAATCATAGAATCTTAAAATGGCTTCGTTTGGAAGGGGCCTTACAGATCATCTCATTCCAACCCCCTACCATGGGCAGAGACACCTTCCACCTGACCAGGTTGTTCAAACCCTGTCCAGCCTGGCCTTGAACACTTCCAGAGATGGGGCATCCACAACTTCTCTGAGCAACCTGTTCCAGTGCCTCACCACCATCACAGTAAAGAATTTCTTCCTTGTATCTAATCTAAACCTGCCCTCTGGCAGTTTAAAGTCATTCCCCCTTGCCCTGCCACTCCATGTCTTTGTAACAAGTCCCTCCCCAGCTCTCTGGTCAGCCCCCTTCAGGTACTGGAAGGTGCTTTAAGGTGTCTCTGGAGCCTTCTCTTCTCCAGGCTGAACAGCCCTCTCAGCCTGTCTTCATAGGAAACATTTAAGATGGGATTGATTTCCAGAATGTAAATAGTTCTCAAAATGCATGAAGTGCATTTTCATTATTTTGATTCACTTCCCTGTCCCACAGCTAGGTTGCTGGCTAATGTGAGTCCAATATTCTCTGGCTTTGTAATCAATGAGACTGGTGCAAAGGGAATCCAAGGCAGGCATAAAATACTGCCATACTGATTTGGTGGCACTCACTTTTGTACAGTTGTAAACAAAAGAAGAAAAGCAAAAGTTAGTCCCAAGAAGATATTCTCAGAAAGACTGAAAAGAAGCTTGAGAGACTGGACACACTTGTTAATGTAAAACATACTCTGGAGCACGTATGTAAATATTCTGAAATATGTTTTGAGCCAACTACTACGGCCAAGGCACCATATGATTGGAAATAATGGAGTTCAGTGTATTGTTTATCTGTGACTTAGACTTTGGTTTAATTACCAGAAAAAATTAGTGTTGTGTACAACACATAGTAAGTAAAAAAAAATTAAACCCACTGAAATACCATTTACCATAACAGAGATGGAGAGGGACTTTTTACAAGAGCATGCAGAGACAGGGGGAATGGCTTCGAGCTACCAGAGAGTAGGTTTCGAGCTACTAGGAGGAAGTTCTTTGCTGTGGAGGTAGTGAGGCACTGGAACAGGTTGCCCAGAGAAGTTGTGTATGCCCCATTCCTGGAAGTGTTCAGGGCCAGGTTGGATGGGGCTCTGAGCAACCTGGTCTAGTGGAAGGTGTCTCTGCCCATGGCAAGGGGATTGGATTAAAGGCTCTTTCCAACCCAAAGCATTCTATGATGTTGCATACCCTAGAGACCAGCACTCACAGCTCTGCTTGTTTGCAGTTTTGGCAGAGTAGGATAAAAGGCACGCTGGTCTCTGCCCTGCTGCTGTTCAAGGAACAGGTCCAGCTCGTGCTCTGCTAACTGAGGTTTATTCCTTTGCTGGGAGCCTTTCCTGCAGGCTGGAAATCTGCTTCTCGGACACCCGTCTCCAGGGAGCTTACAGAGACGCAGTGTCATCGTCCCCATTTCCCCAGGGCGGAGCAGACGGCTTCCGTCGGGGCATCTGGAGAAGCAGCGCTCCCATGGGATGTCCTGAGCGCAGGCTGGCGGCATCTCTGCTCTGGGGAGCGCCGTGTTCCCCAACCAGGATCGTGGGAGCCGCTCCAGCACCTCGGAGAGCTCCCGGGGCTGGGCCGCGCCTGCAGGCGCCGCCTCCTCCGTGCCGGCGGGGCACAAGTCGAGCAGCAGTCACCGCTCTTGGCAGCCGGCTTTCCTCGGCGTTATTTCAAACCGAGCTAATTCGCTTTGTTTCGAAACTAGCATTGGTTTAAGGTCGCGTTAGTATCTCTACACCTGGAGAAACAAAGACCGTGGGTGCAATGTCCAAGGAGCTTCTGCCCTGCCCTCCCTCCCAGGGCAGCGCCGGCCCCGCAGTGCAAGAAGGGAAACCGGTTTTTCCCCAGTCCTGGGATTTTTCCTCCCTCTTAGGGGAAGCTAGGGCTCGGCAGCGTGTCTTCCCTCGCCTCCTGGGCTCACGGTGTGTGGAGTCCGAGAGAAGCTGACTTAAGTCGTACCCCACTCCCTGCTCAGGCTGCTGTATCATATGAGAAATGCTCATGAGGTCTTGGCGTTGACAAGCTGCACCTGTACTAAGCCCCTCTCCAGCTTATCAGAAACACTGTCTGTTCCCAGGAAACAGTGTTGTGTAATGAGCATTTGTTTTTTAACAAGCAGCATTGGAAACTTATTTTTCTTGCCTGAATAACAACTCAAGGGGAATAATATTTCTTTTGATGAACCTTCAAAGAAAGTTACTGACTTGAATTGTGGCCAGTATGAAAAATAATTATGACTAAACCCCATTCTCTTATAACCCTGTGGACAGTGGTCCAAAGGGAGATCCTTTTGAGCTCTCAGTTCCCAAAAGATAAGGAGCTGATGTGTATGTCTCAAATACCGATGACCGGATGTCTGTGGAGCCAGCCAAGGACTGTTTGTAATAACAGATAAGAATTGTTGGTAATAACCAAGGACTATTGCTACTAGCATGCTGTGAGAAAGAAGAAGTTCTGGCTGAAGAAGGGGGGGCCAGGTGGAGGCAAGGCAGTGCTTTTCCATGAGAAAGAACCAAAGCACAGTACAGCAGAGCACAGGAATGATTGGCAGGAAGTAGACAGGGTCTGTAAGGTGGGAGTGGCAGCTGGCTTTCCTTGGCGTTATTTCAAATCAACCACCAAAGAGTCCTGAAGCCCTCTGACCTGTTTTCAGAAAGGCCTAAAAGAACAGACTGCATGATAATTAATTAACATGGAAAATGAGAAACATATCTTTGGGGGGAGAAACTTGTCAATAAAAGGGTATTCCCAAGCCCAGGTGGTGCCCTCCAGAGCCCACACATCCACTGGACTGGCTCAACTGGACCACTGCTTATCAGCAGGATTGATGCTGAAACAAGGATAGGCATCTTATGAGCTAGATCAATGCTGGAACAAGGGCTGATGATGCCTTTTCATCTCTCTTTTCCTCTTTGCCTTTCTTTTTCTCTTTTCCTTCTAAAAATTAATCTTTCCTTTTTAAATTAACCTCTTTAATTTCCCTTTTCCCTGCCACCCTCCCTCTTTTTCCAAAACCCACTGCCATATGCCTAATTTTTCTTTTCCCTTCATCCTATCCCTTTACCCAAAACCCAGTGCCGTGTGCCTGTATAGCAGGTCTAGAACTAACACACCAGTTTCCACATCAGGTGTGTAATTTGCTAGTAAAACTCTGTTTGTGAACCCTCGGACTTTTGTCGCTCCTTTTGACCAATGAGCATTTTCGAAGCAGAAGTGCTCCCTTTCCCTTAAAGGGAGGGTTGTCACACGGTGCCCTCTTTGCCGGTCCCTTCCCCTTCAGAGGGGGAAGCCAAGCCGCCACTTGTCCTCGTTGTCTGGCGCCCTCTCCTGCTGTGAGACACTTCCTCCTCTTGGAAGCCGAAATTTCAAACGAATTCAGCTGCTCCAGGCAGCGCACGGGGATGTGCCATGGGCTGCTCTGGGGCCCTGGGCACTGGGGCTCTGCACGGGCTCTTGCTGTCAGTGTGCTTCTGTCCAAGATAGTCCGGGTTATTCAAGTTGTTCTGCCTTCCCCAATTCTACCACCTTCATAGTGAGAAGGAATCTCGTCACAATATTTTCTGGGGTTTCGGATGCCTCAAATTGCATTACTCACATCTCACAGCCCAGGTCATAGACAAAGGAGATATAACTTGATTCATGTCAGAGCACAGTGGATGCAGGGGAGTAATAAGTGATTGAAATCAGCTGTGAGGCCAGAATTATAGTTTGAGATTCATGTAATAAGGGGGAAAAAAAAAATTGGAGTCTAGACTTGGAGATACCTTAAAATGAAGGGGGGAGAGGGCTAAATTTTAGACACCTTTTATTGAAATAATATGATTCTTTACTCTCACTATGTATATTCAAGTTAACTGCTACACATTATGCAGCTTAACTACAGTATGTGCTCATACACTTACTGGCAATTCCTACTCTTTCTGTGTTTATATGTATGCCGATAACATTGAACAAATGGAATAAACTGTATGCAAAATGTGTTTAAGAGCACAGTAAAAGAAATTGTACCAGCAGCCAAAGTGCTCTATTCATGCATTACTCAGTCAGAAAAGGGCAAGATCTCTGTATTAAAATAGCAACATGATATGCTTTCCTGGGCACGCATGCCTGAAGGTAAAGAGTGAGCCATTATTAATGTAGCTCAAATGTGTGTGAACTGCAAAAATAGCTCACAGGCTCTGTAAGGTATGTCAGATGCTCAGCACTGTAGAAACAGTGCTGTGAAAAATGGAACTGCCCAAGTTGAAATCTTAATATTACTGATGAGATGGAAAGGTTCAACAATTGAAGTGCTTTTCTTGGAAGTACAAGCAATATAAGTTATCTGTCCCATGTTACTCAGGATGAGAATCCCAATTGTGGTTATAAAGGCCTGAAGTTCAGCCTTCAAAAGGACTTCTTAAAATAACGGGACAAAGTGATCCCACATATCCCATTTTAGCTGTTCAACCTGTAAAAGAAAATCAAAGCTGTATTTGTTTTGTTTTAGTGTGTGTATGTTTCATTTTTGCACTTCAGGCAATTTACATTACACTGAAGATAAATTTAGTGCTGGGATAAACACCTTCTGGAATAAGTGTGAATGCCAAAGAGCAACGTGCACCAAGTATCTGGTGAACCTGCTCCAGGTCTCTTCCAGACTAGTCAAAGTCTAGTGTAAGCCAAGGGGGAAAAAAAAATAAATGGAAGAAATTTTGCTGTGAGGTACTTTGTGTGTCCAAAAGGTGGGCTAACCCCATTCCCCCTGTAAACATGAGCAGGCTGAGGGAAGTCTGCAGTGTGCTGGGCAATGCTTGCCTGTTGTTGATGCTTTCTGTGTGCAGGCTGAAATCAAATTAGCTGCATAGGATCTCAGGAGAGCTAATTATATTTTTCATTTTAAAGACTCATCTCTGAGTGCTGCACTGTCAGCATGGCTGTGTCTTTTGTTCTGAATGCTGCTCTGACCATAGCTGGGTATGCACAGCTCCAGTTACAACCATAGTATATGACTGGATAACAATAATCCTGAGCTTTCTGACATTTGCCCCCTCTCTCCCATGAAATTCTGCAGACTGCACTGATGTATGGTCAGTGCATTCAAAAGAAGAGTCAGGTCTCAAAGCCTCTTCAGGAACTGGCAAATCCTACAACCCACAATCAAATTAATATGTCTCTTTTGTGAAACAGTAATCCAGAGATCATCCAGACTGTTTGTCTGAAGATCCCACCTGCCTCTTTTTCTGAACAGGTGGTCTGTAGCAGACAGCTACCACAACAGGGACCATGCTGGTCTGCCTACTACTTGTGACCTGGCTCTCAGCTGGCTCCTCGTGCATCCTGAGACAGAGCTCACGCACTCCTGCAGATCCTCCCCATCGCTGTCCTTCCTAAAAAGCCTGTATCCATCCATTGCAGCACTCCAGCTGTGTGAGCTATCTCACCAGGTCTCTGTGATCCTGATGAGATCATAGCCCTTGAACTGCAAATAGACCTGATTCCTCCTGCTTCTTCCCCACGCATTCTGCAGACCAGCACTTGAGATGCTGATTTCTTAGAGAAAGAAAAGTATCTGCCCCACCATACTGGCCTGTAGGGCCTGCTTTATTTGTGTGAACAGACCTGGAGTGAGTCCACTGCAACTCTCTTCCATTAAGAGGTTTCTCCTGCCCACATCACCTTGAACACTCTGATTACCAGCTTGGCCCACCATATCCTCACACAGTTGCAGGATGTCCTGCACCACCCCACATCATTCCTAGTTGGCCTCACTTGGGCTCTGATCAGTCACTTGGTAGTTACCAGATAACTGCACAGGGTCACTTCAGCAGGAGCTTGGGCACGGGGAAGTGGCATCTGCTTTTAAAAGCAGAACAATTATTTCCCATCAAGGCAAAAGCATGAATAACCTGCTATCATTTACTGTTTCCTTTCATATTTCCGAATTTGCGAGTTGCTAATTGTTGTGTGTTACTTGGCAACACAGGAATCCACTCCTATGTGATATATTATTAAAGAAGAGACTATTAAGAGAGACATACAGGGCCACAATATCAGCTAGAAAGTCACTGATAGCATCACACATATAAGAAATAGAAAAACCTATTAATTCAGCCTGGTATATCTCTTTATCTTTGCAGGCATCATGTTTAAGGCAGCTCTCTAGGTAATTTTCCACATTAAGGCTTTCTACAGGCTCTGCATTAGTGCTACCAGTTGAACTCCGTTTAATATATCATTTTAAATAAACTTATTTGTAAAAATTCTGCCGACATGTTTCTATTTATTTCCATATAAATAAATTACATTTCTTAATGTCACCGAAGGATGAGGTTAAAAAAAGTGTATGGAGGGTGGGGGTTGCAGAGAACTGAAGTTTTATCACAGAAATGGAAGTAACAGAAGCCCACACCAAACTGAATCACTATGATTGAACTGGTCTCATTAACACAGGAAAGCTGAGTAACAAATTACATGCTTCCCAATGGAGGGGAAATACTTGACAACTCTCATGTGACAGGGCAGGAACATAGTAGTGGAGGCTCAATGTTTCTTTTCCCGTAGCCTACAATTTCTACCAGAAAGCTCTCACTGTATTTTGGGATATTCCACTTAGCAGCTCAGTCAAACATACCCTGTCACAGGTGATCTTATCTTGAACATGTAACCAACTGCGCTCTTACACACAGCTCTTACACAAATTCCTACTTGAATGGAAGAAGGCACAGGGAATCTCCCTTCATCTCTAGTGCACTAGTGTAGCAGTTGTAAGGATTAGAGTTAAAATTGACCTTGAAGGACCTGACCAGCAAGGCAATAGTGAGCCAAAGGTAGGCTTCTCTGTATGTGTCTTTTCGATCAGGCAGATTTCAAATATAAAAGGAAGTCATAAGGAAACAAGGAAGCAACAGAAGACATGTATGTATTTATATACTGCCAGCCTCAGCAGCTAACAGAAGTAAAAGAAAAAAAGTAAAAAAAAAAAAAAAATAGTTCTTATAATCACATTTAAATCTCCTCACTCTTTATTGCAGCTAAGAAAGCACTCAAGGGAGAGGTCAACAACATTTGCAGTAATTAACAGCACAAATTACATCAGAAGAGATCTTAATCATATCCTTAAATCATCTAAATCTCATAACGGAATTTCTTGGAACTACTTTAAGGAATGAAAAGAAGCCCTTCTGTTGAATTTATGACATAAGTTTTGCACTTGCAGAACTGAAGTAGACATCCAATCACATGAGATTTTATAGCTACCCTTGAAGGATGTCATGAGCAATGTTTTAAGTGACACACCTGGCACAGAGGCACATTTGTCAAAGCCACTATCTGCAGGCAGAGAAAGTCAGTAGGATGTGTTCACTTCAAGTACGCTTTGTACTGCTCAGAATACACACACAGCAGATTACTGTGCAACTCTGCATTTCTGTAGGGATTGAGATGCAGGTTGCTCAGAAGACAATCTTTGCAAAATTCAGCTTCTCCCAGCAACCCCTAGAGTGCTTTATGCTGGGTTTTTATGTACCATAACTAGCAGGCCAGGAACAAGCTGGGGAAAAGTGTGGAAAAAATGAAGTGAAAACTGAGACTGAAAATTAAGAATAGTACATTTTCTTATTAATCTACAGGATATGGCTCAACAGTAATTCACACAAAGCCTCAATTATTTAACTTGCAACTTTATTTTGGTATAAGTCATTGGTATAAAGTTTAATATCTAATTATACAGATACTGGGGGATTTTCAGGGAAGCTTATTTTGTACTTTTTAGTGTCTTTTGCCACTTGGTCCTCAGGCATGTTTCAAGAGGACTACATGTGTACCTTAAATTTCTATACAAAAGCACTTCAAGTATTTGTTTTGTTCTTCTGAGTAGGATGCCCAAAACATGCATATTATAGATAGTATAATGGTCAAGGAAATGTTTCCCCTGTTTAAACCAAGGCAGTTAAAACCCCAGGAATATTGATTGAGTAATTTGGAAAAGTAAAAAGGCTTCCTTAGTGCCCATTTATTCTTTGAGAAGTAAGACACACCCTCTTGGAATTCTCAGATTTGATTGCTGTCTGCACTGAAAAGACAAAGATTGTCAAAGACAGCATTTAATTATATACATTTTATAATGCCACTAACTCATCCACTCCTGAACAAGAACTTGTCAACGTTAAGAACTGTGTAAACCCACATGCAAAAATTGCCATAAATTTTTTTAAATAGAACCAAATTGGCAAGTTTTCGGAAAGGATATTTCAATGTTTTAAAAAAAAAGTCTATTAAAATGAGCACTTCAAGTAACTTAAATATCTTTAGCAAACATGTCCAGCAAGAGACTTTCTGTAAAAGAAATTGTTCTTAGAACAAAAAGCTAACAAATGGCTATTTAGCCACTAATTTTTCAACACAGTGGTGGGTCTGTGTGAAATATTTTGTAATCTAAATAAAGCGAGTCCATTACAATGTTAAAAAACATACATTAAGCAGGACTGATTAACTATTGCATTTCTGTATTTACAAAAGTGCTTAGCATAACAAAATTACTTAAAAAAATATAAACTTTACCAATATCATTTGGTTCTATGTATGCTCCTAGACCTGCGCCTGGAAAAAATAGTATTTACATAGTTAGATTTAGGTAAGTTTCTATATTTTTTAAAGAAATTTAACAAAACTCCCCCCACAAATGGACCCATATCTAAGTCAAGGAATTTCATCTGGCTCATAACAGAGCACGAGGAAACCCTTGAGTGCTGAGCAGTACAAACAATTCTAGCCATTATCTGTGGCATTAGATCCCAGAACTGGCTGCCGACAAATTGGGCAAGTGGAGTTTTCAGAAAGCCAGCGATCAATACAATGAATATGAAACTCATGTGTACAAGGTAACTGCCTTAGTTTATTCCCTGTTACATACTCATTAATGCAAACACTGCACATTTTACTCCGTTCATTTTCAGCGTGAACATCCCCATAGTTCCGTGTAGAAAGATTGTCAATCTGCTCTTTGGTTAGACCTCTTAAACGATCATCATCATCATCCTCATTCAGCAAGAAGAAGTGGGCAAGTCGAAGGATGGGCAGTGTTCCGTTCTCCACTAGGTTGTTTGCATCTTGAGACTGCCTGCCATCTTGGTTCTCATGATTGCGCCCAGAGCGTTGACTACCACCCCTCTGTCCATTTCTTTCCCTGCTGCCATCTACTGTATGTCCATTACTAGACAAAACCTCACTTGGATCACTGCTGTTTGCTGAATTTGAGTTATTCTGTGCATCCCCTAAGTGACGACCGCCTCTTTGCACTTCTGAATTAGATTCAGTTTCCATTAAAGAACTCAATTCTCCAAAGCCTGTCATTATCTGTCTAAGGATTGATCGAAGAGCCACTGATGAAGGTTCCCCAAACCCAGTTTCTGAAATCCGACGAAGAGGTATCCGTATAGTGCTAATGTAGGTCCGAATACCTGCGCGTTCTGATCGGGATATTGTGCGCCGAAACCCCCCACTGTCACTTTCAAAGGTAACTGTGTTTTCTGACATTCCTACTCTAGAACGAGTTCTACTGGCAATGCTATCCCGGTCTCTGTTTTCTCCAGGACGGATTCTTCTCACCTGAAGATCTAGCGTAATTGTCGGGTGCCTTCTGACAGCAGCTACTGGCCTACTAGGTTCTTCCTCTTCTGAAGTTGTTCGTGAGGATGGGGAAAGCTGGGCAGCCTGAGTGTTACCTCTTGCTTGTTCTTCAGTAGGCTGTGGAGAAGCCTGAGCTGTTTGTCTCCTACTTCTGTTGACCTGCTGTGCATTTCTATCCTGCCTCTGACCATGTTCCTCAGAATGAGCAGCATCACCTTGCCTTTGCAGTGGGGAGCGGCTTCGACTACTTAGGGTAGACCTCAGCCGCAAAATTTCTAGTCTTTGGTTTGTATTCATCCGGACATTAGTTCTAGCTCTACCCCTTCTGACTCCTGCAGAAGTACCTCTTTCTGGCATTTCTCTTGGTTCAGCAGCAGCCACAGAATTATTTCGTGTAGTATTATTTGTCTGGCCTGTAAGCTCCCTCGTCCTACTCCTGAGCCTCCCCGAGACTGCATGAGATACTATTTCTGACCTCAATGCCATGGCACGTCTTAAAAGCCTGGTCCTTGCAGCTTCATTGTTTGCCTCTCTTGCAGCCCTGCTTCTTGTCCGTGTGCCTACTGAACTGGCAACTAGCTGACGTCGTCTTTCTACGTACAGTCTGGTAGCATCTATATCAATATACTCCTCACCAGAGGTTTCAAAACTGTTATGATCGTGATTTATGTTGATTTCAAGACTAAAGCGAAACTCCCCACTGTTTGGATTTGTCCGACTCACAGCTCTCCAGGTTTGGTTCCCACTTTGCCCACTGCGAGTGGCATTTCCTGTGCGACGAAATGTGTTAAGCCATTCAAGCAAAGAGTCGCCGTTGGAGTTTTCGCCGAGAACTTCAGAATCTGAGAGAAACAAAGAATCGCAAACATTCAAACAACTGCATGCTCTGCATACTACAATGCATTCCAAATCCTCTTCACTTGCTAGGCTCTGACTTCAGACACAACACAGTAGAAGGGCACCTACCTTGCTATGTAATGTACAAAAATGTGCTCTATGTAAAAATGTCAGCAAAACTTACCAGTTCAACCTAGAATTTTTATCTCACCAGCAGACTCACAGAGAAATTAATATGCCCAGATGGCCACTTCTGAGCCAGTGTTCAGATTCAGGTGGTCCAAAGATAGTTTTATTTGTCCAATACCTGCCCCTTGCTGAAGTTACCAGTTTGGGAATACTGTAACAACTAATTTTGATATAGCAGAAGAAAGAATAACAAGTCTTGTCTTCTTTTGGAAAACATTAAAAAAAATAGTTTCCTATAAGCAATAGAATAAACGATCACAGAATCATTAAGGTTGGAAGGGACCTCTGGAGATTATCTAGTTCAACTCCCCTGCCAAGGCAGGGTCACCTAGAGCAGCTTACACAGCAATGTGTCTGGGTGGGATGCATGGTTTGAACAGATTTTCTCCTTTTGTGCAAATACACACTTCTCCTACTACAATACCCACAGCTTCGTTATCAAACCTTCTCCAACTACACGCTCAGGAACAGATACAAGTGTTGTATCTGGGCTAACTATGTGCATAAAGCAGGCCAACTGTCATGATCACAGTGAAGATTTTCCCTTGAAGGGATCAGATTAAGTTCTCTCTACTCCATCATCTCTCTGTGTCCAGGAAACTTCCAAGAACTTTGCTATCTTCATTTCTGAGCTGCTAATTCCTCTCCCAAATCTGACTGGAACCGGCCAAATGAGTAAGCCAATATTTCTAGGGAACTGAAGACAGACAGTGCATAAAACACAAGCCTCGCCTGACAAAAACATATACAAATGAAACAACAGAAGTGGCAAAACAGTGGAGAGATTAACTGTTTTCCAATTAACTTCTTTTCCAACTGCTCTAATATTTGGTAAAAACCTGTAAGAATGGAAAAAATAGCATTTTTTGTGCTATTAGATTTACTAACAAAGGACAATGAGGGAAAAAAGAGCAAGTAATTTGCATAACATCAATGAGTTTTTATCAAGTATTTCAAGTTTGGTTTTGTATCCTTAGGAAGTCTTTCTTACTTTTAAACAGTCCCCAGAGAAACGTTGAAAAAAAAAAAAGCAAGACAAATGAGTCTCTCCTAAATATCTTTACAGATCTGTATTTATACACCACTACATGTCTACATATATGAATGAAGAATGTTTACCTCCAACAGTTCTACTTTCACCTTCTCTGTTATCCAGATCAGACTGTGATGTCAGACGCTCCTTAGCCCCCTCCAAACGTTGCTGCAACTCTTCTGCTGTTATTTCTCCTGAATTAATTTACATTTTGATAACACTGTTAGATAAGACACTATTACTGCCTCTACATAGCCATGCAGAAATAACATTTTCTATCTTGAATGAAAATCTTCAGAAGACAGACAAAACTGATGAAACCAGAAAGAAAACAGCACTAATACGAGATTATAATGCAGGTATCAGAGGAAGCAGGTAGTGGAGTGGAAGCTGCTGAATATGTCGAGAGTATGCCAGCTTTCACTAACAATTCAGAGGCCCCCAAAATTGCCACACACCAACAGATATACTTGAATGTACCAAATGTTAACTGTGTGGGCTTGGACATTCAAATGCAGCATCTTGGTATACAGGTATAGTGTTATACTTTTGTTCCATATGGAGGTTTTTTTCCCTTTCTACAAAGCCACAGAAGTCAGGCTGCTTGAGTCACAGTACCACATGCGGTGCCTAACAGCAGGAGTGTTACTTCACTACTGCTCTTCTACTGAAGGTATGCACATCTTACCAGGAGTGCCAAGCAGGTTTCGGTCCCTCATTAACCGGTAGTCCTCCTCGTTGAGCTCGTTAATGAACTGGTAATAGGCCTCCTCCCGGCTGAGGCGCTCCAGCTGCCGCTGTCGCTCAACTCCGCCACTGCGCTCTCGTGAAGGCGCTTGCTCGTTGCCATTTCCTGCACGGTGTCTGGAGCGATCCATAATGATAATGCCAAGCTGTCCTGGATAAAACCAGAAGATTAGACTGCCCAGGAATTACAGGAAGAATTTACCTCATTTGCAGTAAAACGTTCCCAGCATTTTCAAATAAATTAGTTTATTAATAGCTAAAAATTATTGAGATGAACCAAGCTTCATGTTATTTGCCCAGACAACAGGGTAGTTTATTACTCAAATTTATAAAGATATAAATACTTGTAGCTTGCTGAAAAATAGTTTCAAGCCCCCTTCCTCACTGAAAGGGCATACTGGTTGGTATGGCAACTTTAAAATAAAAATACAAGGACAGTTCTGGGGTTTTTTCAGCTAAATAACAATATTGTAGGAAGTTAAAGGAATTAACATAAAATTTATGTCCTTTCTCTCAAGTAAAATATAACAGCAGTGGGGAGTATTTCAAAAGCTGAAGTATAGTTAAAAATACGGTTTTCTGATTATTGGACTGCAATTACACAGTGTAGACTTGTGACAACCCCAACGTAAGACTACATTAGTATTTTCATCAGTAATATCACCCACATAGCGTACAGCCTACAGATTTATTTTTGGTGGAATGACTCTTCTGGCATTCTTACATTATTTGTGTATTTTCCTTGCATTCTGTAATCCAAGGATTAGCTAGCAAAGAGATATCCATCTCCAGAATACAGAGTAAAAGGGATGGGCTGTGCTTTTGCCACAGTTCTTCACCACTTACCAAATACTGAACCAGTGGGACCACACTGTTAGAAGGCAAGAATAACCTTCCAGTGTCAAAGAGGCATCATCTCCATTGATTTCTGTGTCATTACCACCTCCCTCTGGTTAGGATTCACTCCTCAGACCACTCCTCAACTTTCCTACTTTTTAAAGGAAACCTGTTCTTCCACTCTCTATTTGAAAGACGATAGTGTCCTTTCAATTGAGCGTCCTGCTTAAGAAAAGGCACCTGCAACACCTGCTGAGGCAGACACCTGAAAAAAAGAGATCACTTCTCTACAGAGATCACCAGGCTAAAAAGCCCTAACCTCACTGCACCAATCTGCTTGCATGCGGGTAAATGCCTTTCTGTTTTATTTGTTTGCTTTTTGTCAATTTACACACACATAAAAGTCACTTCACGTTTAGATTACAGGGAAACACTGAAAAGAGCATTGTAAGCACACTCCTGATCAACAATTATTCTTCACAGGATAGGTGATGAGACAACAAACAGACCACACCAACTATCAGAAATTAAAAAAAAAAAGAACAAAACAAAAAAACCCAAAAAAAAAAAAAAAGCAGGTATTGATCAATACTGCAAACATACAAAAAAAATCAGAAAATGTATTTGTCAGCAGCAGAAGCTGGCATACATTTAATATACCTTTCTTACGTTCTTTGTGGGATCCATTCTGATGTATCCTTGGTTTCATTATTTCCACACCTCATGTTACTACCCCCCACCAGCCCCTGTCCCAGGTTAACCGCGCTCCTAAACACTTCCTCCAAATCAACCATCTTCCTCCTGTGTCCAACACTACATTTTGACACATTTAAAATCTTCTCTCCCAGCTCTAACTCACTCAACTTAAAAGAAATTAAATCCGAGTATCTTCCCTTCAAGACATTTTCCATTCCCATAATATTTTTTTCTTTTTAATCAATGTTGTCCTCTTGGCTCAGCCTCACAAGCTGTAGATAACTGCTGACTTCGATTTCCCACAAGGGCTATGTGCAAACGAGGTCATTTCTCATATCACACTTCTAAACACAAATTTCTCATCCAGCTCTTCCTCTTACTACCCCGGTTTCCTCATAACAAAAGCAGTTCCCACCCAAACCCCCAGCCAGCACTGTTATTACCCTGGCAACACCCATCATGAAAATTACCTAACTAACACTATTACCATGAAAATCCCCAATCCAGACTGCACTGAATACTGAAGTGCCTCTGTCCCAGGTGACTTACAACTTAACACAGGCACAGCAGGGAGGGGGGGAAAGAGGATTGATAAAATTAATTCAGTTTCACGTGAGGCTGTTATTTAGACAAATGCCTTAAAACAACCTGTGGCTGCTTGCCCGACAATGACCATTCTAAGTTAACCGACTTCCCAGGTAGATCACAGCACAGAAAAAAAATCCATATATATTCTTAAGATAAGAAGTCCGTTGCATGCAGTCCCCATCAATCTAAATTTAAAGTGTTGTTCAAGAGAGGTTCTTCAGTTATCAGTTATCCACAGAAAATCTGGAAATCTCTTTGATTTTGTGGGTAGTTAAGGAAAAAAAAATACACTTTTGTTGACAACTGTATGGTAGGATGATTAGTCACACTCCTTGAATGACTCACTTAGAAACAGTAAGGAGTGTGAAGTGCTCGGTTGTCCCATCTGTTTAACGTAACTCCATGGATGACAACCACTATCCCTATTTATCAAATGCTATCAAAACTAAGTACTTTGGCACCTGAAATGTTTTCGAGTTGTTAAAGCTGAAGAGTATTAAGTGCATCAAAAAGGAAGCACATTGCATTAGAATATTTCTGAGTATTGAAAAGTTGAAGGGCACTAACTAGTAAGATGCAAGAAACTGAAATCAACAGTCCAGCTATGACACGGATTACTCTGCAAAGAGGTAGGGGTCGCATGGCAACAGCTTCCGTTTTCTAGCATTTTCAACCTAAAACTTACTCCTTTAGATCTTCATTCATGATTACTCCGGCCTATTTTTTAAGGTTTACGACTACTTCTTAATTTATACCTTATGTTTCTAAGTTTCAGCCTGTTTCCCTAAAATACTACCCCCGGTTCAATTAGATACTCATTTTCTGAAAACTAGCACCTAATTGCAAGGCGACTACGGAGCTTAACAGAGGAAGCCTCCCTGAGCTAGAGGGCTATTTAGCATTTCTGTCACACCGCAGCCTCCAAGCAGGATGATCTCACCGACTTCAGGAAAAAAAAAAAAAGNGGACGGGAGCACCGTGACTGACGGGGCTCCCGCCCAATACCCCGGCCGGCTCGCGGCCCTCCGCCAATGGCAGCAGCGCTCGGCAGCCCGTGCCCTCCCGCCCCGCTCCCCCCGGGCTGCCCGGCCCGGACCCGACACCCACCGCCCCTGCCGGACCCACGCTCTCCGCCGCTGCCCGAGCCCACGGCTCCCCTGCCCGCGGCGGGCCGCGTCACCCGCTGCGGCAAACTGGGGAGGCGCCCCTGCCGCCGCCTGCCCCGGTGGGGGAAAACCTGCCGAGAGCACAGCCGGCAAAACTCGAAAGCCCGTCCCTGCCAGCTGCCGGCGGCGGCGCGGACGCGGCGGGGCGGACCGGCCGGCTCAGCCTCTATCCTTGCCCCGTCCCTCCCGGCGGCAGCNCACTAACTAGTAAGATGCAAGAAACTGAAATCAACAGTCCAGCTATGACACGGATTACTCTGCAAAGAGGTAGGGGTCGCATGGCAACAGCTTCCGTTTTCTAGCATTTTCAACCTAAAACTTACTCCTTTAGATCTTCATTCATGATTACTCCGGCCTATTTTTTAAGGTTTACGACTACTTCTTAATTTATACCTTATGTTTCTAAGTTTCAGCCTGTTTCCCTAAAATACTACCCCCGGTTCAATTAGATACTCATTTTCTGAAAACTAGCACCTAATTGCAAGGCGACTACGGAGCTTAACAGAGGAAGCCTCCCTGAGCTAGAGGGCTATTTAGCATTTCTGTCACCCCGCAGCCTCCAAGCAGAATGATCTCACCGACTTCAGGAAAAAAAAAAAAAGAAAATAAAAAAAAAAAAGAAAAACAACCCCCAAACCAAACCCAGAAACCCCCACGCACGAAGCCTGGGGAAGGAGGGGAGGAAGGAGAGAAAAAGGGAGAGTCAGAAGGTAATGAAAACCCCGCCCCCGGGACATCGAGCGGGACCGAGGCCGAGGGCCCGAGAGCGGCCGCCCGCCC